>OZ007555.1:73466015-73816429 GCA_963931855.1 Philhelius festivus | reverse complement strand
ATTATTATTATTTATTTATTCATCAATCAGACAAAAATATCTTATAGACTACTAGAAATAAAACATTGGTAAAAATACGGTATATGCAAATGTACATATTCAAACTAAAAATTAATTAAAAAATGAAGCTGTAGAATAGATTTAAGAATAGTGCGACTGATATGGAAGTTAAAATCAATATCAAAAGAAATACGATTAATTTCCCGGACACAGCGAGTTAATGGCTCATTAAGAGCATAATTAGTTCTATGCTCGTTTTCAAAAAATAAAATTCTATTTCTCAGATGACGACTTGGAGCATACAAACTAATTAAAGATAGAAGAGAAGAACAATTAATATGATAAGACAGAATATCATTTATAAACATTATAGAGTACATTTTTCGACGGTTTTCAAGTGACTGAATACCAATAAGTTGACATCTAGTTGAATAAGAGGGCATATCAATGTTCCAGCCAAGTTTCCATATAACAAACCTAGTGAACTTTTTCTGAACATTTTCAATTCTCTGAGAATGGATGTTGTAATATGGATTCCATATGACACAGCCATATTCTAAAATAGATCTGACATATGCATTATACAGAGACCTAAGTGTATAGGGATCGGTAAAATCGGAGGAATTGCGTTTTATAAATCCAAGCATAGAGTTGGATTTTGCGACGATGTATTCATTATGTTTAATGAAATTTAATTTTTGATCGAATACTATTCCTAAGTCTTTTTTATCAAAAACCCTTTCTAAAATATTGAAATCTATTTTGTAATCAAAATATATTGGGTAAGCACTTCGAGTAAAAGTAAAACACTGACATTTGGAAACGTTCAAAAACAAGTCATTCAGCGAACACCAATCAGTCAAATGATCAAGATCGTCTTGAAGAAGATGGCAGTCGCGTGAAGATTTAATACATCTAAAAAACTTTAAATCGTCCGCAAATAGAAGACGATATGAGTTTTTGAAAACGGTGGGCATATCATTAATGAAAATTAAAAACAAGAGTGGTCCAAGATGACTACCTTGCGGTACGCCAGAGGTAACTAAAATAGGAGAAGAATGAATATTCTCTATAGACACGAGTTGCGTACGTTTCGTTAGGTAGGAAGAAAGCCACAACAACAATCTAGAATGAATGCCTATACTTTTCAGTTTAAATAATAAAATCGAATGATTAACTCTATCAAACGCCTTTGCAAAATCAGTATAAATTACATCTATCTGATAACCTTCTTCAAGCTTATTCAGGGCATAATTAGAAAAAAGAGCAAGGTTAGTAGATGTGGATCTTCCAGCAACGAAACCATGTTGGTAAGGCGATATTATTTCTTTGAACATAAATGAAAGCTTATCATAAACAATTTTTTCAAAAAGTTTAGGAATTGCTAAGAGTTTGCAGATTGGGCGATAGTTCGATATTTCCTGCTTTGACCCTGTTTTGTGAATTGGTGTAATGAAGGAGTGTTTCCACTCTGAGAAAAATTCTCCTTTAGACAGAGAACTATTAAAGATGATTGCTAAAGGCTCAGAGAGAGCCAATGCACATTTTTTTTAATATAATTGGGGGAATTTCATCTGGACCAGCATTTTTATCGCAATTTAGGCCTCGTAAAGCATTTACAACTTCATTTACACTTATATGTAAACATCCAATACTTAATGCAGTTTCAAAATTAGCTGCTGCTTGTAAAGGAAGACGTTGAGTAGATGTGTAATTCTATTTAAAAAAGACAGAAAAAGCATTACAAATATCTGGAATATCAGAGTATGTGTCACCTAAATATTGCATAGTCTTAGGAATTCCATTAGTTTTCTTTTTATTATTTATAAAAGACCAAAAACTTCTACTATTTGTTTTCAAATCCCTTTCTATTGAATATATATATTTATTATATAGAAACTTATTTAGAACATTGAATTCTCTATCTACTTGTAGATAATTAAATTTAAGAAAAGAATTATCTAATCAATTTCGATATAGCTTGTAAGCTTTTATCTTTTTATTGCTTAGATTACAAAGCCTTTTATTATACCATGGAGGTTTAGAATTACATTTCCAAGGCTTTTTTGGCACGATCGTATCAATTGCACTTTTCAACGAGTCAGTGAAAAACCTGTATGAGGCAGATAATTCGGGAAAATTGAGATGAGAAATCCAATTGAATTGAGACATATAACTCACTATGTCTTGAAAATTAGCCTGGTGGTACATTAATTTAAATTTATTACAAACATTATTCTTAAAATATTCAATATATTCGAAACAAATTGAAAGAGCTTTATGATGTATTGAATTTGGAGCAATAGGAGAAATTGAATTAGTTACTGAAATTTTTAACTCTCTATCGGCAAAAACTAAATCTAGCAAACGATTCAAATCGTTATTACAATAATTGACTTGAATTAAGTCATTACACAATAAAGAATAAATTACCTCCTTTTCATAGTCTAATTTTACATTAAATGGAACTAAATTTAGAGAAGTCACTTGGAGTAATTTCGTTTCTTTAAAGCAATTTCAGTTCAAACCATTATTTTTGGTGCACCCTCTTTAGCTAGATATACCTTAAACAGAACTTTAGAATGAGGTTAAGAATATAGTAGCGTCAATAAATTAAAATAACTGCCGGAAAAGGTCAAACAAATGCCTCAACGACATTCTTTCTGTATAGCTGTATCTGAGGACTTCTTAAGCCACTCGTTTTTATCCAAATTGTAAAGAGTATTTCTTTATGTCATTCTTTTTGAATATACATAAAAGCCCTCCTATCTTTTATTGCTATTCATATAGCACCCTTGTAGGCCGTTACTTGCAGCACATAAATTCCATGAATAATATAAATGTAGTGATATATGTATGTACGTAGAAAGTTCATAACTTCATCAATATTTTGCCTATTGAGCAAAAAAACACCCTTTAACACAATTTAAAATCTTTCAATAGAAAAATAATGGTTAAACTACGATTTATTGAGGTAGGTGTCTCGATTATAATAAAGTACACGCTTTATGTTCTATTCATTAAATATTATGAAGGATCAAGAAAAGTTTCCTTAGCTATCTTTAATGACTTTTTTCTATCCTAACTGAATTTTTGTGGGAAATAAAAGGCATGGCTTATCTTTTTCAATGTTTTATGAATTTATCAGTGACATTCCAGATATCGTGTCCTTTTGTTTCGTGCGTGTCACTTAAAGTTTTCCTTTCCCCATGAAGTATTTCCAAACTCACAATCCAACAGCATAAGATATACATACATATGTATATGCCCCTACAACAGGTTCCATCCGCATATTCCTTGATAAAAGTTTTCACATTTTTCTTTTTGTATAAGGTCGATAGGTAGGTACGCACGTGTTTGTGCTTACTAATTAAATTCCTTTATTAGAATAAACAAAATAAAAAATAACTAAAAAAAATGTTTTCGGAAGATGCACACACAATAAATAATAAACAAGGAAGTATCCGTACGTATTCGAGTGTTTAAGTGCAAAGGCATGACGAGAATTTTACTATTTTACTGCTTTTCCCTACATCTCTGCCGCGCCACATTTTCTTTGCTTTTTTAGGAGATCTAAGTGTGTGCCCTGTGAGAATTGTAAAACCAAAAAAATGCAATTGCATCGGATAAAAATTCAAAATGATGTAGCATTCCAAAGGATTCAAAATGAAGAACAATGAACAACGGTATACCAGAACTGCATTCAAGCTACATCATGGTTATCTTATATAGTGATGTGTGGCTCCATTTTGAAGTTACATTTAAGATAATTAAAAATAAATAAAAAATAAATACGAAGATCCCCATGCATGCTGTACAGTTCATGAAAAAGAAAGTATTTCTGTATTATTCAAAACGTAAGTGAAATTTTAACATGCAAGAAGGAGTGGTTGTGGTTTTATTATTCAGGAAGTGCAAAAGGAAAGCTCCATTGACCACATTAGTTTTTCATGCTGACTTCTAAGTTAGAAATGAAATTCCCTTCAATGGTTATGTGTATTTCTTTTGGAATTCGGAAACTGAACTGATAGTAGGAATTTATATTTGAAACTTAAAATACCTTAAAATACCAATATGTACATTTTTGGTTTTTGGTCATTGAAATCTATAAAATACCTAACCAACTTCCAAGTATAGTAGTGTAAGATCAAGGCGTCCAATTTATAGACTCCATTTTTATTTGTGACTTATAGGTACTATAAAGCAAGTTGTGCATTCGTAAAAAAATCGAACTCGAGATTTTGATCAAAGTTCTAATTACGATGATAGCGAATACCAAAAAAGTGGGTCTCGCAATTCTGTCTGTCTGTTCGACTACAGCCTAAACGGCTCGGCCAATTTTCTTTAAGCTTGGTAGATATCATTTTTAATTTGTTCCCCCCACATGTTTTTTACTTTTTTTTAAGACCAAAAATAACGGTACTTGCCTTGCGATTTTTTTCGAAATTTTATAAATATTTTTTTTTCTCAAAAACTGTCACACAGATTAAAAAAAAAGTTTCATTTAGTTAAAGCTAAGAAATGGTTGAAAAAAAAAAATGTTTTCCAAAACATTTTTAGTTTTGGTACCCCCCATGGAACCATTTTTTCGGTTTTTGATTTTTTCCAGAACGGTACCACTCATATTGATAATTTGTTTATGCTAAAGTTCCCTAGCAGTTTGAATACTCTTGAGCATTCAAATTTAAAAAAAAAATTGTTTGGATTTTTAAAAAAATATTAAAATTTTTTTTTTCGAAGCTCTATATTTCAAAAACGCCATGGTCGATTTTTTTAAAACTTGATAAATAGAAGTTTCTTAATATAAGGCACAAGATGTGAGAATGAGAAGAGATGAGATGTATTTTCCCTAAAATTAAAGGTTCCCTCCATACAAATGTTAAAAAATGGTTTTCGAAAATCGTATTTTTCTTGAAAACGATTCCGAGAATTTCGAATATTTTGTTTCTTTTAATTAATTTTTACGATCTATAATTAAAAAAAAATTAAAATAAAGATATTAATGACTGCGCCTACCATAGAACAAATTTTTCGAATTTTGAATTTCTCATTATATGCATAACGGATTTTGATGAAATTTTTTATAGAAAAGCTCCTTAAAATTTTGAAAAATATTGCATTTCAAAACTTTGAAAAAAAAAATATTTTTTTTTAGAAAATTCGATATCTCAAAAACTGCTCAATATTTTTTTTTTTTGAAATTTAAGTCTTATTCGCACAATAATAAAAAAATTAAGTTGGCGTAAATTTTGTATGTAAAAACTTATTTTTTTTAAGAAACCACTACAACGACTTATAATTTTTGTTCTTGCCTGGATTCATATTAATTCATTAAAAAAAAACAACGTTTTTTTCGGCTTATCTGAATAGGTTCGAAAGCAAAAAAATCATGTTTAATTTATGTGCGGGGGTGATGTGTACTGTAACTTAAGTTTATTGGTAAATCGAATTGTTTTAAACCGTTAAACAAGAAAAATTAGTCGCGAAAAACTCTTAAACCAGGAAGAAAAAGGCAAAATAAAAACATTTCGTGAATTAGGCCTAAGCCAATGAAATTTCACAAAAAAAAAATGAAAGAACCCAAAATTTAGTGGGTAAATATTTGCGGAACATCGAAAACTACGGGAAAAATATGAAAGGTGGAACTTATAACGCCACATTAATAGCCGATAGCCGCGCAATCATAAGAGCTGCTTCTAATTCGCATGATTCCGCGTCGAAAATTAGACTTAAAGCTGGTGTTAAGTGTAGTTTGGCGACGGTGAAACGCGTTATTAAGAGTACTAAACATTTAAAAAGGAAAAAATATCGAAAAAAACACTTTTGAACGAAAAACGAAAAGAAGATCGTCTCCAATTTCGCAAAAAATACATGTGGAAATCGGAGTGGAGGCGAGTTATATTTTTAGATGAAAAAATTTAACTTAGAGAGCCCAGATGGCTACAACTATTACTTTCATGACCTTCGTAAAGAAGAACATTATAATAAGCCGTCTGCATAGCTCTGAAGGCAGTGTCATGGTGTGGCGAGCAATTTCATATTATATGGAACCTTTGAGCTGCAATTTCTTACATCCCGAATGAATGTCAATGTGAATAAAGGTGTGCTTGAAAAGGTCTTCCCAAAAATTTCTGACCATTTAGGACCAATACCATGGTCATTCCAGAATGATAATGCCCCTATCCATACAGCGAGGTCGATGAAACAATGGATCGAGAAACAAAATGTAGAGGTCCAGATCCATATAGATTTGTGAATAATAAAACGCACCTAATAATTTTAAACAACAAAATTTTTGCCAGTACATATTTAAATTTGCTACTCATGTTGTTATACGAATATAAAAATGATTTGGTCACAAGTGTATTTTTACCCTTTAACCTTTAATTCTGACACGATTTAGCTTTATAAAAGTATAGTTTTTTAAATTTTAATTTGGACTTAAATCACAAATAATTTTCTAGTCTAAGGTCAAAAAAAAAATCTTGACAGAAATAGCCGTACTTGCCAAACTATTCAACTCAATGCATTTAAATTCGCACCGTTAGGCTAGGCGCGCACATTCAATTTTTAGTTTCGCAACTGCTTGGTTCGAGCAACTAAAAAGTTTCTGTTTTGACACAAACTAAACGATTGCCTAAAATGAGTTCGCTATTTTGTGTAACATATAATTATATGCACCTGCGCAGACATTCAACCAAATAATAGTTCATCTGTTTTCTATAAGCAACCAAACAGTTGTGCAACTAAAAATTTAATGTACGCGCCTAGCTTTAGATAGATTAATTCTATGCAACGAAAAACCGATTTTCTGATTGAGCGCGAAAAAATTCAAATTTAAATCTAATTGGATTTTAGTGATGACCGTCTGTAGACGGTCTTAGTGGTTTATGGGTTAATTTAATTAATTAGTTTTAATTTAATCAAGCTTAATGCAAGCCACTTATTCCATATCACAAGTCCACGTAGGGAAAAACGTAAAACTCTTCATTGGACTTGATAATATGGCAACTAGACCTGAGATGGATATTCTTAAAGTGGTCTTAAAAAATTCATATAGAGGTATTTTTTGACATAGGGAGAGATTTGGAATCTTCGGTACAAGAGATCTTTCTTCATATTCTTATGTCATCTGCGTAGATTAACAGAGTCCGAAAATATTTTTTTTTCTACGGCATTAAAGGTTAAATCAAAAATAAGTGGTCCTAGGTGGCTAACTTGTGGAACTTCAGACATTGCACAGATGGAGGTTGATATACATGACCTGAATATAACGTTGTATTGCCGTTTCGATAAATATGATTAAATCCATGAAATCATCAAAGGCGAGTTGTTTTAGCTCAAATAATATTATATTATGGGATATTTTGTCGTCTTGCTAAAGTCAGTAGCTATCACATCGACTTCTTTTCTTACTTCTAAAGCACACAGGATAGTAGTTAGATACAAAATTTTCCAGATTAGTGGTAGTGGACCTGCCCTTTAGGAAACCATATTGTTTGGTTGAAAAAATCGGCTTACAAAAAAAGAACATATTGTCATATATTATACTCTCAAAAAGTTTCGGTATGCAAGAAAGCTTTGTAATATGTAGGTCTATAGTTAACTATATCACTTTTAGCTTCTTTCTTATGAACAGGTATGATAAAAGCATCTTTCCAAAAGCTGGGGAAAAATTCCTATTGAAATGGACTTTTGGAAGATTGCAGTAAGTGGCTGGGCTAAGTTGACAGTCCATTTTTTCATTAAAATAGAAGGGAGACCGTCAGGACCAAGAAAAAAATCATCTTTTAGCAGATTTATTTTATTTACACCGATGATATGTCAATATTAATGGAAGCTTAGGAAGTCAGTAACCAAGAACAGAATAGAGCTAACTATTGAATCAAACGGTTATGCCCGCTTTTTTATTTCAACAAAAGAAGCATTATTTTAAGGTGAATCAACACCAAGGACCTGGTGATAAAACACAAGGTGGATCGGGCATATAGCATATTGTAAGATACCAAGTGCAAAATTCTTCAACGAACATGATTTCCCCTAACAATATGGTAATTTAAAAGCAGTAAACTGACTTATTCTTATTTTTTTTTTACTAATTGAACAATATAAGCGAAATTTCGAATATATGTATGTGTTACCAAATCGTAAATAGTAGGCCTTTCCAACTTTAGCGCCATTGAGTCGTTCTCAGCGCATACAAGTCTCCAGGGCCAAATGGAATAATTTCAATAATTCTCCAAAACTCTAAGATTTAATTATTAAAGTTCTAGTTGGCTGCTTTGAGGGATTTCTTAATACCAACTTACCAACTTCATTGCCACTAGTTGCAGAAATTAATGTCATCTTCATTGCGAAGGTTGGCAAGCCCGCTTACACTAAACAGAAAGATTTCAAGCCAATAATACTATCCCCCTTTATTCTCAAGACTCTAGAAAGACTGATTTCCCTGATGATGCAGTCTCGCAGGTTCAACATGCATATGCGAAAGGCAAATCTGCTGAGGCAGCGTTTCATGAAGTGTTCTGCATTATCGAAAATTCAATTATTTACAAAGAATTTACAGCCTTTAATAATATTAAACAATGCAATTCTACAAGCATTAACGTAAATCCTCCAATGACGAAATGGAAAGAAAGCATGCTTTAAAGTAGACTAATAATTTGAGAAATCGGAGATAGTTACTTGAAAGTAATTTAGTTTAGACGTACTCCACAAGGTGGAGTCTTATATCCTCTGCTTTTTTTTTCTCGTGACCAAATTTAAATTTAACTAAGTCCAAATGGTGTCAAGAACATTGCATATGCTAATGACATCGTGTTAAAACGGCCACGGGAAAATGTGTCGTGACCTTATGCGAGCTCAAACAAGTGACCATTTGATATAAACTCATTAATTTGGCGAGAAGCTCTGTGAACTTAACGTAAGCCCACTGAAGACTGTTTACAAGGAAACACAATATTCCTTACATGTATTAGCTTTCAGGCAACACCAACTATCCTTTTGCGTTGTACTTGATCGGACAAGCCTCAATTGCTTTCTACTCTTGCAGTAGAATTTTTGGTAAGAGATGAGATGTAATCCTAAAATCATCCATTGGATATTCACAGCATTAATAAGGCCAATTCTAATGTACGCATGCTTGGTCTGGTTACAACATAATAAAATCAATCAAAAAACCACCGGCAGTACCTAGAAACTTTCCTTTCACTTGCCCCGCTCGATTTGTTTACGAAAGAGTTAATGGCCAAAAGTGCTTTAAGACTTAAACAATATAATATTTGAAGACAGAGTACTGAGGCCATAGAATTAAATATAATGGATTTCACAAACATACTTGTAGGCATTCAAACAGACTAAATTACCCATAGATTTCAACCCAGTAACAATCAAAGGGCACGGTAGTACCCAGCCAAGTTCTGGCACTACACCCTTTTTACAGGAACAAACTTAGGCGACTTTTGACGCCTCCCTATCTTCAGTACTAATGAAGTCAGAAACTTGAAATTCCGAATATTTGCTAAGCTAGTCAATCACCGGCGCCTCACCAAATTTCAGTTTTCTATTATAAGCGGTTCCTGAGTTATAAGGCCTCAAAAATCACAAAAACCGTAACTGACTGACTCACTGACTGACTGACAGATCATCAAAATTATGGAGCACTTCCCGACATCGTAGAATCTTATAATTTTGCACAACGGTAGGTCTTGTCATGCACATAGAGGAAAAAATCGAAAATTTGAGGTTTTCCATTCAGGGGGCGTGGTATCCGCCCACTTTCTCCAAATTGGTGTTGGTTGAATGGAGCACTTCCAAGTGCTGTAAAACGATGAAATTTAGTAAAGTGGCAGGGCTTAAATTGCATATACTAAGAAAAAAATATAAATTTTGAAGTTTTCCATTCAGGGGCGTGGTATCCACCCACTTCCTTAGAACTGATGTAAATTATATATGGCAAACTTCCGATTGCAATAGAACAATTAAATTTGGTAGAACGGTAGGACTCAAATTGTATATAAAGGGCCAAAAATAAAAATTTAGGTTTTCCATTCGGGGGCGTGGTATCCACCCACTTGCTGAGAAAATGTTTAATTTATATGGAGCACTTCTGATTGCCGTAATTAAGGTAGGTATGTTAGTGTAAGGTATCTTGCCAGGACAAGAAGAAATAATTGAAGCCCAAATCAAAACAAGCAATAACAAAAAGAAAATATACCAAAAGAAATAGTAAGCTTTAAACTAAGTTGAGTACACCCTTCTATCTTTCCGTATCTCTCGAGATTTTGACATGGCAAAACATTAAAATCTTTGCAAAAAGGAGTGAGATCAGACCAAAAACATTAATGTTAAAAAAAGAGCAAGTTCTTCTATAAAAAAAAAACCTTTGTGTAACAAGTCAGCCGTAAAAAGTACTGAGATCTAAAAGTTCGCCAAGCTCGTATTTCATGAAGCTTTAATACCGAATATTTAAAGTAGAATAATATTGAAACAGCTACAATGTAATAAAGAAATTTTATTATTTAATGATTACTGACTAAAATTTGATGGGTTCACTGGTCAAGTTTTTAAAACCTTTCGGATTGGGCATAAAAAAAAACTTGTCAAGTAAGCCCATCAAATTTTAGTCAGTAATCATTAAATAATAAAATTTCTCTATTACATTGTAGCTGTTTTAATATTATTCTACTTTAAATATTCGGTATTAAACCCTCCTGAAGTAAGAACTTGGCGTACTTTTAGATCTCAGTACTTTTCACGGCTGACTTGTTACACAAAGGTTTTTGTATAGAAGAACTTGGCTCTTTTTTTAACATTTATGTTTTTGGTCTGATAATAGATATCTCAACAAGGGAACTCTGGAAGGAAAACGGGATCATTAATGCTAGTCCCGTTTCGTTCTGTACAGAAGGTACCAAGAAATTCGAGGGGGTAGGGTGATTCATCTACTCAGAAAACATACCTATGAACAGATCATTAAAGCATACAATTTTTGGCAATGAATTCTAAGCGAAAGGTCTTGCAGTTTTCGAAGCTGCAATAACTTCTTGCCTCACATAAAGAAGTAAATAGAAATATCGATATCTTCATAGACAGTCAGGCGGCTATTAAATCCATTTCCTTAATCACTATTCTCTATAATCACTATTTTTCAGTGTTTCTCAGACGAAGATAGTTACCCTCATTCAGATGGGTCCGGGGCCATCGCAAGATGAACTGGCCAAAAATGGGTCATCTTCTAATCCAAGTCAAACCGGTACTTGAGTACCGAATAGAAAACCTACTCACTAGAATTTCCTTCGGGCGGCGGACGTCAGATGGTCAACGTTCAACACTTATCTGGCTTAGAGCATCCTATTGCCGAATATTTCAAGGACAAAACAGAATATATTTACTCAAGATAGACAAGCCTTAATTATCCATCGAAATTAGAACCCTAACGGGCAATAATAGAATTTGAACCCACAGTAGCAAAATAGGCTTTAACTCGTAGGACTTTTACAGAGGTTGTCAAGATGAAGAGGTGAAAGAGGGCTGCTTTGTGAATGCCCCCAGCCTAGCCAGAACCAAAAAAGCAACCCTCGGAGAATTGTGTGACATTTCTCCTATGCCACTAAGGGACGTCATAAAATTCATTCAGAATCCAGGATGATTCTGGGAGGTATCAAATAACTAAGCTGCCTTCAATATACTCCCTCCGCTTCTACATACTTTCCTTATCTACTTCCTGCGAGCGTAATATATTACTGGCCCAGAAAATGTAAGGTAAGATACCTATAACGCTATGGGATATGTATACTTCGCTCCGAATTTGGGATTTTTGGTGTATAAAATTGAAATTCAAAAATAAAAAAATTTTATGAACATAATTTATTCATTCTTGAATAGAGCCACCCACCGAAGTCGGTAAACAATATTCTTATGAAGTGTGTAGATACTCTTAATTTAATTTGAAGTACAAACTATAAGTTTGAAAAAACAGACTTTTATTAAATCTTAGTAATGTTAAAAAGAAAGCTTTAATTTTAATTAACTTAAGAGTCCAGGTAAGGTAGGGTACTATAAAAGACTACCTATGTCTTATTTGTACGCCCGCTATGAAGTAACTAAATTGATAATTGAAATTGAAGTGGTCTGGTGTTTTTATGAAACTTATAGTTACCTTTTCACATTAGCGTAAACTTTATTTTTGACATAGCTCCAAAGGCTTAAAGGGTGTTAAATCGCACAATCTCGCAGGAAATTGAAAGTCTCCATTTCAGGAAATCACATCACGTCGAGGAAATTTATTACACAATAGAGCCATTCTAATGAAAATAAGCATCACTAGTCAACACATGAGTCCAATTATTGAAATCGTCTAGACGAAATGCCAATATTTGCGAATTAATAGCCTTAAAGCTATTTTCAATCGATAATTCAACAAGTCCAATTAAATTGTGCTAAGTCCTCTAATTGGCTGAATTGTCTCAGTATATAAAATTTAGTTTAAACAAAAATCACTTCCAATACAATTTAAACAAAAAAGAAATCTGCCAACCTCGGTCCAAAAACCGCAACACACTGTCATTCGTGTTCGATGGAAAGATTGATCAACTATTTTTCTTAGGTTTTTATAACCTCAGATATCACATTAGGTGACGAATTACGTTACGAAGTTTTTGAAGTGTTTTTTTTTTATTTTTAAATTTATTGCAAAATACATCAAAAAATATTTAAGACAAACAAATAAAATTTAAAATGAGGAACTTAAATGACCAACTTCACCCTATATACAACAAATTTATATTTATATAATATTTTAAAATACAATTATTCAAATGAAGCTTAGCAAGTTTTAATTTTTAATACAAATGAGTGATATTTCATTTGAATTAACGATGACATTGTCTCAAATCAAAGGTTACACGTAAAATCGTCTCCCAAGAAACAAAAATCAATCTCCCTAAAATCCAATTTCATGAAATTATCGAAGAGCTGTCATCTCAAGCCTACAATGCCCAATTAAAAGATCGTATTTATGAATTTCAAATGACAACAATTCTATTTTCTACTCTAATAAGTGCTTTTTGCATAGCTTCCTTGTTTTGTGTGAAGCTATAAAAAGGAACAAAGCCCTTAATGACCAAAACCATTGTTGTACCCCCAAAGGGACAAAAATGATATAAATTTAAATAATCGATGTCAACATTTGTTGGTAAATACAGAAGTGTTGTTATTTTTTTTTTCTTCAATAAGCACAAAAAAGAAACCCTAAAATAATTGAAAACATGACTGGAATAATTTAAAAAATATAATAATTTTTCAAGTATACGAGTATTTTGACTTTGCGCTGCTGTTACTTGAAGGGATTTTTAAAGAACTTGAGCAATTTTGCCAAAACGAAAAAATGAAAAAAAAATGAAAAATGTCAACCAGAACCAGACACAGTCCAATAATCACTGGTTGAGAATTGTGATTCAATTTTGTAAATACAAAAATGGATGCTGTTCGTGTTTAAGTTTTGAGTTTTGTAAATTGAAGATTTTTCATTATTCAAAAGTAAAAACGGACTTTCGATTACATTACCAATCATCGTGAAAAATGCAGAGATAAATGCGTACAGTGACTTTCATTAATATTCGGTTTTTTACTTAAATGTTTTTCAAAATGCAGTAACTCGTCTAAAAACAAATGGATTGCAATGTGTTTTATTGCATCATTTTCATGGGTTGGTTTTAGAAATTCTGTAAGGACTTTGCAATAAAGAACTATAATACCCGAAAAACTAGGAAAAAACACCTTCATTAATATTCGGTATTTTAAACTTTCACCTTTTTTTCTGTTTTTAATGAAAGTAATCGATGCTTAATTTTAATTTCAGTTTGAAACTATAACTTAGACAGTTTTAGTATTTGAATTTCATATAATTTTTTTTTGAATTTGTAAAAGCAAACGCGATGGGCCATAAGAAAAAAAAAATTGTTCGCTTCAGAAAGGAAAATTAGTAATTAACCAATGTGTAAAAGGTTTAACTTACAATGAAATCCCAGAAATATTAGGCGTGTTTTTTTCGCAAGTCCACATAGAATTGTAGAAAAAAAACAACATCGGGACAAAGCGCTTTACATGCAAATGCAACAACTCCTTAAATCTATACAGAGTTAGCTAAGACCAGATAATTTTCGAGACTTAGGCTGGTACTGGTATTCACCGAACGCTCTTAAACGGCTCTTAACTTTACGAGGCTCTTAACTCGAAATTTCTTTGGGGTATTCACCAACCGGCAACCACTCACAAGTGTTTTTCGAAGTTCGAAAATGAGAGCCACTCTCTCTTGTTCAGGCATACCCAAACTGTGAAATGTTGTGGTTTGTGGAACGTTGGTCTTGACTCTTGACAGCAAATGGATACTCTTCTACTTGGCATTGCTCACATGGATTCGAGTCAAATGCGTGCGTGGCACGTCTAAGCGAACAAACTTTCGAAGAGAGCGCTCGTAAGTTTGGGAGTGGTCGGGACCACTCCTAACTTTTAAGAGCGCTCGTAGATCTTCACTAATATTGCTTGGTGAAAAAGGTTTATGAGCTTCTTAAGTTATGAGCGCTCGGTGAATACCAGCCTTAATCTAAGACCCGATCAAAATGGTGATACCAAAATAATATTATCTATAATGTTATCGATAGTTTGTTCAGAGAAGTCAAAAGTGACGTTTTTGGATGCTGGTTGGTGCTAGTCGTCAATACAGCTGACAAATGCCATAGCGTACACAGTGCTTCCAGCTAGTTGGACAAAAAGGTCCTAAATCCCAATGTCGTTTTTTTTACAATTCTATATGGACTTACGAAAAAAACACGGCTATAAGATATGAAGCCTAATACTGTCGTGATATTGTTAGAAGTTATCGCAACGAGAGACGTATCAACTTCAAGAAAAAAAAGGCCAGCCAAACAAATTAACAGCTCACGAAGAACGCTTAATAGTTCGCAAAATAAAAGTTAACCCTCGCTTAAGTGCGCCAAAATTGTTAGTGGAGTTCTGTTTGAATGGAGGAAGCATGTGTCTGCGTCAACCGTTCGTCTCACCATTAAGGCTAATGGCTTTAAAGGTCAAGTTGCCAAGAAAAAAGCCATACATAAACTTGCGTAACCCCTTCATCGCCAAAATTTTTTGGAAAAAAAATACCAAAAATAGAATCCATCATGGTGGGAGGATGTCAGTTTTGCGGATAAAAGCAAATTCAAGCTTTTTGGTTTCGAAGGCAGGGTCATAATATGGCGAAAGAAAAATAAAGAGCTCAAGAGCAAACATTTTAAGCCGACTGTAAAGCATGGCGGAGGTCATGTGATGGAGTGTGGTTGCATATCGGCCAAAGGCGTGGGCAAATTAGTCTTTATTGGTGGGATAATGAACAAGGAGTATTATTTGAGGATTTTAAGAGAAAAATGGGTATTTCGCGATCCTTCAAATTTCACCAAGACAATGATTTAAAACATAAAGCCCATATTGTTAGCGAATGGCTGCTGTATAACTGTCCAAAAGTCATAGCAACACCTGCACAATCTCCAGACCTCAACCCGATTGAAAACCTTAGGATGAATGGGACAGACGCCGCGCGCGCCGCTGGTTGTTCGTGTGCCCACGTACAAGAACCTTAAATTGCCGCCCCATATCTCGGGTGCCGGGGGTTTTTACGTTGAATAAGTGGAAGTTTTATTTATTCTCCATTTCGCAGTTGAAAAATTTAAGCAAACGTGCATTGTTGTTGTCACGTTCCAATCTACACCAAATTCACATACAATGAACGTAGTCAGACTATGATTTGGGGGAGTCTCTCCTTTAAATAAGCTTAAGAGCATACAGCTTTTGCATCCTTTTAAGATTGTTTACTCTTTTTACTTGAGACTTATAGGTACTATAAGGAGAGTTATGCATTTGTAAAAAATCGAACTCGAGATTTTGATCAAGGTTTACATGATAGGGAAGACGCAAAAAGTGGGTCTCGAAATTTTGTCCCCACACGTTTTTTTTTTTTCTTTTTTTTTCAAACCAAAAATAACGGTACCTGGCTTACGATTTTTGTTCGAAATCTTATAACTTTTTTTTGAAACAATGTCCAACAGATTTAAACAAAAACCAAAAAATTCAAAGAATGGGTACAACCAATTTTGTTAATTTGTCTTATGCTAAAGCGCCTTAAAATTTTAAATATTGCTTGGCATTAAAATTTTCAAAAAAAAAATTGTGTGGATTTAAAATTTTTTTTTTTGAAACTCAATATTTCGAAAACCCCGTCATAGATTTAATTTAAAAACTTGATAAATAAAAGTTTCTTAATATAAAGAGAACAAAATGTACTATCTAAAAATAACGGTACCTACCCTACAAATGTTAAAAAATGGTTTTCGAAAATCGTATTTTTCTCGAAAACGTCTCCGAGCATTTTGATATTTTTTTTTTCTTATGATAAATTTGTACGTTCTTTAAGTAAACAAAAAAAAAAATTGAAATCAATATATTACTGACTGTACCGACCATAGAACCATTTTGTCGATTTTTGAATTTCCCATTACCGACTGACCGGATTTAAATGAAATTTTTTACATTTTTTTTTTTGGAAAATTCGATATCTCCAAAAAAGGGCTAAATACTTATGTTTTTTTGGGAATTTATTTTTAATTCGTAAAGTAATAAAAAAAATGTTTTAAAAACTTGAAGATAATAGCTTATTTTATTTAAATTCGAAAAATGAAACGTTAAATTTCTGTTTTATTCTGATTTTGTTCAATCCGTTGAAATTTAAGTTATTTAGTAACTCAATTCCAAAATTAATCAAAATGTATTAGTAAACCCTTATTTGAAAACAAACATAAATATTTAGAGACACAAGACTTTTTTTTTTCCTTTCACCTACGCCCCTGTCGTTGCTTTTTTTTCGTTGCAAATGTGGTTAAGAAATATTTTCAATCATCTTCGATTAATTTTGTTCTTAAGTTACCAACTTAGATTTAAGACATTTAGCTATATCATTGCAATCAGAATATTGATACCTGGGCTGTAAATCTAAAAAAAAAACCAATATCCTTTTCGAGTTTATAAGTCTGAGATGTAGGTTGCGTGGAAAGCTATTTCCCAAGTGTCAATCTAGGGCGACATGGCGCTAAGCCGTTTAGACTATGACTGCAACCGAAGAGGTTATTTGGTGTGAGAGGCGACGGTCACAAACAAAACATGAATAAAGATTTGAAAAAGATTGTGTGTGGGCACTACGTAGTGAACCTTCAAATGTAAACAGGTTCCAATAGCTTAAGGAAAACTTTTGGAGTAGATAGATAAATAGATAAATAAATTTTATTTTCTTAAAAAAAGTAATTATAAAAACAAGATTATGCTGGTGTTCAAAATTAGTTAGGACAATAACTAGTTAAAGTTGTCTGTCAGGTTAATGTTTTCCTATTTATATTTTGGCTTAGCTTGAATTTACTTTAAATATTATATTCATTTACAATTAAGTTGCGATAATTAAGAGCATATTTTAAGAATTTGTATAGATTTAAATAACATTTGCCATTCAATATTTGAAAAAACTCGGTGCGATTAATTGTTCCAGCTCCTAGAAATAATCTCCGGTATGAATTGAAAATAGGACAAATGCTGACGAAGTGGTAGGTGTTCTCAGTTGCATCAAGATTACACATTGTGCATAAGCCAAAAGTGTCCTGCTGAAATGCCCTAGCATTCAAGTTTAGTAATCCACACCTCGTTCTTAAGATCATACTTATCATTTCTCGTGAATTTGAGTCATTAAAATAGTTGGGTACCTCTGTGTACGATAGATTGCTATATTCGTCGTGAAATTGCGATTGTAAAGCACGTTCGGTAGACGCTTTCCACTGTTGTTCTCTCAGCTTAATCAAAAGCATGTTGTGGGCATGTTTCCATTCGAAATTACTTGCTTCGTAGTTGATAACGATACCAGTCGCGCGGAAAAGGCCTGACCATTCCTGGGCCCAATAAATATTTTTGCGAAGTACTGCGGTTGAAAGTATGCGTGGTAATCTAGAGCTGGGAAGACTGAAAACTTTGCGCAAATATTTCAAATGTATTTCAAGGGTAGTAAGAAACGCTTTTGGAAGACCGGTTTCGATATGTATAACGTAGTTTGGTGTATTATCTGGTAGGTTGAAACATCTTTTGACGAAAAACCTTTGAAGCTTTTCACATTGTATGTACTCTTTATACCCCCATACTTGTGCACAGTAATACATAATTGATCTGGCGGCTGAATCATGGACTTTAAACTTTGCTGAATGAGGTACTAACTTATTTTTCAAGAACTTAGACCAGGTTGCGTTGATTGCATTTTTTGATGTTGCGAGCCTCTTTGTCAGATGTTCAGACCAGGACATATTATATGTAAAGACGACGCCAAGATATTTATACTGGTTTGTTATTTTTACTTCTACACCTTTGAAATGCCATTTTTCACTTAATGCTCTTCGTCCTCCATTCCTAAAAATAACAATTTCAGATTTCTCGAGATTAACTTCAAGGTTCCATTTATCGCAATAGCTGCTGAACTTGTCAATGATTGTTTGAAGTAAAGCTGGACTCTCAGCCAGAATTACAATGTCATCGGCATACAAAAGAACATTTATACCGATTCCTTCCACATGTATTCCGATGGGGAGTTCAGAATGGAGGTCATTTAAAAACAAGACGAAAAGCAGAGCGCTCAGAACGCAACCTTGTTTAACGCCTTTGCTCGTTCGAAAGAAATTAGAGGTACTGCTTCCATCCCAGACGGCGGCAACTGTATCTTGGTATAGTTGTTTGATAATTTTAACCATTTTCGTCGAGATGCCCAATGTAATAAGTTTGTGAATAAGAGCATCTCTGTTAATATTGTCGAACGCAGCTTTTAAGTCTACGAACCAAGCATACAGTTTCTTTTTCTGGCTTAGTTGCAGCTGAATAAGGCATGAAAGATTGAAGATCTGATCAATGGTACTATAATCTTTTCGATATGCAGCTTGGTATTCATTGAGTATATTGTTGTTTTCACACCAAGTAGAGAGGCGGTTTAGGAGAACTGAGGTGAATAATTTGTAGAGGGTATCTAAAAATGAAAGCCCACGATAATTAGATACAAGACTAGCGTCACCTTTTTTGAAGAGCGGAAAGATAATTGATTTTTTGAAGGATGTTGGTATTATTCCTGTTTCGTAGATTCTTTTCATCAAAGTGTGAACCTCACCAATAAAAGAATTACTCGCATTTTTATAAAACTCATATGGGATGCCGTCTATACCCGGAGCTTTGTTTTCTTTTGAAGATTCAATCGCAATCCTTACTTCATTCAAATCAATCGGGTGATCAAGTTCAGGTATTTCAATTAGATTTGTTTCTCGGGAATATTCTCTGCTGCTTAATCGATCTGAATTAAGGGAGTTTTCGAAATATGACATAAACTCGAAAGCCGTGATTTGGGTTCTACTATTCGTAGGATTACCGCGTATCTCTTTGGCCAGTTTCCACCAATCTTTTGCTGTGGTAATACTTGCGAGTTGACTGGAAGTGCGCTGGTAGTACGAACGTTGTTTTACTTTACATAGGGCTTTATACTTTTTATTTGCATCACAATAGTTTTTTCTGCTTGCATCGAGATTATATTTTCTGTAAATGTTAAGTAGCTTAAGTAAAGATTTTCTAGCTTTATGACATTCCATATCAAACCAGGGTTTCTTTCGCTCAAACTTGACATTGGTATTAATAGGGTTCCCGTATGCTGCATAGATACACTCTTTTAAGGAGTTGCATCGTGTTTCAACGCTATCCAAAGGCAAGAGTTTTTCCACAGCAACTTCATCAATTCTGTTTATGTATTGAGCGCGTCTATTGGTAAACCATTTTAGTCTTGGAAGCAACATTGAACTGGAGGAACTTTGAGTATCTTCAAAAGCTTTAAGACCTAAAACTAGCGGCATGTGGTCCGAAAAGGTTGTACTATCAATTGAGAAACTTTCAATCATTTCCAATCCACTGTATGAAGGGCAGCAGTAGTCAATCACTGATGATCCTCTAGTTGACACAAAAGTAAACTCGCCAGTTTCATCGCCAAAGCCTCTCCCGTTAAGTATAAATGCACCAATGTCTTCCAAGAGCTCACAAAACGTATTGCTGTTGTTGTCACTTACAGTATCTTTTGAATTTCTTATGTCAGTGATAAGCTGTGATATACGTGAATCGACTGTTCCTTTGATTCCTGTTCTGACGTTAAGATCTCCCATAAGTATAAAGTGGTTTGATTGAAATTCTTCAAAGAAGGTTTTTAATTTTACAAAATCACGCATCCAATGATTGCAATTTAAATAGTTTGGGACCAAATTTAGAATAGATCCTGAAAAGTTGCATTGCAAGAAAACAGTATCATGTACATTTAAGAATTTCAATTGGTATGTGGATTCAATAGATTTACGGAATCCATATAAGCATCCTCCACTAGCTCTGCCAAAGTTAGATGTTTTTGTTGCCGCAATCCAGTAAAGTTTAAATTCTTTAAAATAAATTTCATAATGTCGTATATGCTCTGATAAAACAAACGTTTCATACAAAAAGAAAATATCAAATTTACAAATGTATTTAAAAAAGTTACATAAAATAGTTTTATTAACAAGACCAGCTACATTATAAGACAAGACCTGACAGACTTTTGTTAGCTAATGCTTATTTGGGTTATTTTCGATTGAGCGTTGTGTGTTTGTAGGAGTATCCAGGATGACAGTGTAATTTGAGTCCTTTCCCAAAAACTGGCTCAGAAATTCTCTGTGTTTTTCGTTAAAGGCTCTTACAATGCCATCTTTGCTGCATTTAAACCGTCGTCGTCCATCTACCAAAAGAGTCCAGCGTTTGATTCCAATGCGGAGGTTGCTATCAGCCTTAAGAAGGCATCTTTTTATCTGGCGAAGGTGGTACTGCTCAGTTCTTTCACTTGAAGTTAGATCTTTATTAATGGAAATCTGGGTGTTCGAGAGATTTTTTGTTGCAGACATAACGGAGTGAACTTCATCGGTATTAGCAAGCTCAAATACATAGGCAGGTCTGACGTTTTTGGATGAAGTTAATTTTCGGGCACTATTAGCTGTTGCACTGACTCGAAGGGTTGTGCTGCAAACTTGTTGAAATTGTTGTTTCGCTTCTTCAATGTTCTCTGCGTTTAATCCGTTGACTATCACGTTCAACCTCTTACTAAATTTCTCGGCATCTTCCATTCTTTTATGAAGCACACGTTCACCATCTTTTAGTTTTTCGATTTCCTCCTTAAGTATTTTATTTTCTTCTTGTAGGGCAGCAACTTCCATTTTGATACCATTTATATCTTCCTTTGTAGCTATTTTAACTAGTTTCTGGTCCAAGAGTTTATCTATTTCATCAATAAGGGTAGCTAATTGAAATGATTCAGCCATAACGGACGAAGTGCAGTTTTTTTTCAAAAAAATTTTGTTTTCAGGTTCAGGTGAAGTTTCTATTAAACACCTCTTATTTTTAAATTCACGGTTCATGGACAGAGCTGCGAGTCACTGTTTTTTCAGCGAGTTGGTTTGAGTCTCAACTAAGTTTATCAATTGGTTTGTGTTCTAACTATGTGTATATAAATTCACCAAAATTGAGAGAGCTTTTTCTTAAACAAACTTAAAACTGCGTTTTTGTTTACTGCAGGGAAGTGGGGCAAGGAGGCTTTGATAATCCGTACCGTATATGGAAGTAGGAGAATAGCTTCGCTCTTTTCTGGTCTTGTTTGGCTTAGTATTATATGGTAAATACTCACAGTAATATTTTGTGTTCTGTTTTGACGACAGAGACAGATATAGCTGATTTTCACCACTAAGAATTAGTCCAGCTTCGATGCTCCACACCACAAATAAATAATTTCTTTTATCGTTTTAATGGTTAATAAAAGTAAGCTTTCTTGCTTTTTGTTGGATTAAAGCCGAGATATATGCAAAGTTAATTATGTCACCAATTCTTATTTTATGCTCATTGACAATCACTGGAAAAAAATGAAATCAAAGCAGAGCTAACCAAAAACACTTCCGTACACCAAGCTAAGCTAAGAGTATTATCATAACTTTTGGAGTATGCTGTATAGGTTAAGTTAGATCGATCTCTTAATTTTCCGCCCCTACACATTGGCGCCCTTGTGCATCGCACACATTGCATTCACGGTTGCGGCGGTCCTGGTTATATGTACACAATAATTCGTACAATGTACTCAAACAAATTGTCAACTTCTTGTTTATGCATAAAATAAGTGTATTAAACGAATAGATTCGTGGATACTACCACAGATATTAGTAAAACTTTACAAATTCGTTCGTAGGTATTTCACTGTACAAATACTTCGTATATCTTACGAATATTTTCACGAATATTTTCTTCACGAATGTCATTCGTAGCAATTTAACTAATAAATTTTTGGAGTGAAGGAACTTTTCTAATAAGTAGGTTTATAAATATGTGTCTATTTGCAAGTCGAACTGTATCCATCTGCCTTAAATTAAATTGTGAATATTTCTAAGATCTCAGAGAAATCCATATTCTCCTAAATACAAACAGTATTCCTCATAAATTCTTAAACTTTTGCTGTCAAAAATTGATATTTTAGCAAGGTGCGAAAAAAACTTTTCCTCTTTCGAAAAGACCAGGACACTCGTTCTACAGCTTTGTTTCCTTCCAAATCTGTAGCTATCAGTGAGGAGAGTGGTTTTATTATGTTAGGTTGTTCCACTCTGTATATTGGAATGAAATCAATTTTTTTCTTAATAATTTTGCTTGAGTTTTGGTGAACTTTCTTTTCTATCGATTAGGCTACGTGTGGCTTACAAAAGTTTTCATTATTATCTTCCCAATACTCCCAATACCCAATATATTAATATATTTAGATTTACATTTACGCGACAACATATCCTAAGTACGGTAACTTGGTCTACATTTGCTTTATAAATAAAATACGAAAGTTTCATCCCCCAAGATATGCACACTTTAATATAAACCACCCTGCATCGACTTTTTATGAAAGTTTCTTAAATTCAAAACCAACTCTACAATATTTTATTTCTTATAATAGGTTTCTAAAAATGGGTCTGAATCATCAGCATTTCAAGTATAGGTAGGTACTCTCATTAGACTTTATGCTAAAAGGGTATTTTTCCTCCACGCTTTACCTCATTCATTAAAAAAAATTGAAAATTGAAGCAAAAAAAAAAATATAAGAGTAAAGTAATAATATGGGTCAAAATGCAAAAAAAAATCATTTCAGTTTTGCTTAATAATTACGTACGCATGGAAGGGTCTTTTTATTAATATTGGAGAGTCCTGAAAGAAAGCCACTTTTGAATAAAAATAAGTATTGGACCCTACTTTGTGTGGGAGCTTATAGAAATGTATTGTTTTATTATTAAATTAAGGGTTAGAAGAAAGCATGAATAAATTCTGAATTTCATTTGTTAACTGCGGGGATTTATTTATCTTTGTAAATCTCTTTCAAGTTTGTTTTAATTTTTGTTTGTTTCTGAACACTTGTTTAATTTATGCCTCAAAACAGTGATTGTGAGCATTCAGAATATTTTATTTTGTGACAAACTCTCTCACTTTGAAAAACTTTTAGCTTGTTTTCAAATACTTTAATTTTAAGAACAATTGAACAGAGCACTTGTAGTTTTGAAACTCAAAGCGACAATTGAATGAGAATTCTTGTTTTTTTTTTTGCATTGAAGAATTCAGTGAAAGATAGACAACCAAATACCGAAGCATAAGTCAAGCCATAAACCAGAATTTATCTAGATCTAATTATTCAATACATTATTGCTTATATTACACAGGTCTACAAAAAAAAATAATTTTTTGGTGACTTGAGTTTTGCAGCTGAAAACTATTTTTCCCTAGCAGCTCTAGTTTTTCAGTTACAGAAAAATGTTCAATTTACCCTAATTTAAAAAACTCATATGCAAGAAATTCATATGAAAGAATGTTCGAAAGGGAATTATTACAACCTCTACCTGTCATAGAAAGATCGAAAAGCAAATACGAGAACCTTCGCGAAAATAATAGAAACTAAATTTTGCTATATAAGACAACTGCGTTGCCGACCTGGACACAGTTGTTTTTAATAGTGAAAGAGTAAAGTGGTTTTAAACAAAGTAAATAAGTTTTATTTATTACGAACCCTTGGTAAAACATTACAATACTTTAAGTGATTAAGAGCTAATTTTCAAAAATGTCATCTAGCCGCAGAATCTGTGTAAAACATCTCGCGCAATTTTGTTATGTATGTGGTGAATACACGGCAAATCAGAACAGAAAATCCATTACTGAATTTGTGAAGAAAGCATACAATGCTTATTTTGGTTTCAAACTTGGTGATCAAGATAAATCTTGGGCACCACATGTAGTTTGCAAAACATGTACTGAACATCTACGTCAATGGACTAATGGGAAAAGGAGGAGTCTGAAATTTGGTGTGCCTATGGTTTGGAGAGAACCAAAAAATCACTATGACGACTGTTATTTCTGTCTAGTGAATATCAGAGGCATCAATAGTAAAATCCGAAGCAAGTGGACGTATCCTGACTTAGATTCTGCCCGACGGGCCATCCCTCATTCCGATGAAGTTCCCATACCAACATTTCATCAGCTAGCAGATCTTTCGGAGGATGAAATAACCCACTGCGATACAGATAAGGACAGTGAATATGAGGAAAATGCATCAAGTCCCCAACGATTTAACGAGGCGAGTTAAGTGATCTCATCAGGGATCTTAACCTCTCCAAACAATCTTCTGAGTTACTGGCATCCCGGCTAAAAGAAAAAAATCTACTTGATGAAGGAAAAGGGAAGCAGAGTTGCTTACGTTACTCTCAGGAAGAAGATCTCGTTTTCTGTCAGGATGTTAAAGGTCTCTTAACAAAAATGGGCCTTCCCGAGTATGATCCAGATCATTGGCGTCTGTTTATTGACAGTTCCAAGCGAAGTTTGAAGTGTGCGCTTTTACACAATGGTAACGAATTGGGATCAATACCTATTGCTCACTCAACCCAAATGAAAGAAGAGTACAAGAATATAGCTATAGTCTTGGAAAAGATTAAGTATCACGAACATGGGTGTGTCATTTGTGTTGACTTGAAAATGGTTAACTTTCTCCTTGGACAGCGAGGTGGATACACAAAATATCCCTGCTTCTTGTGTCTTTGGGATTGCAGAGCTAAACAAGATCACTGGATAAAAAAAAACTGGCCTGAAAGAGAGAACATGGTTGCAAGAGGAAAAAATTTTATTAATGAGCCTTTGGTTGATCGGAATAAAATAATCCTGCCTCCACTTCATATATAAAACTTGGCTTAATGAAGCAATTTGTTAAGGCTCTGGATAAGGATTCATCATGTTTTAAATTCATATCTACAAAGATGCAAGGATTAAGCATTGAAAAGATAAAAGCTGGCATATTCGATGGACCTCAAATCAGACGGTTAATAAATGGCACCAATTTTGTTGAATCTATGAATGAAAAAGAGCGAAAAGCGTGGACATCATTTGTGTCAGTTGTCGAAAATTTTCTAGGCAACAAGAAGGCTTCAAATTATAAGGATTTAGTTCAGAACAGTCATGCTGACTGCTTTACTTGCAAAACCATTTGGACCGGTTTCCTGAAAATTGGGGGACTTGAAGAGCAAGGTGAACGATTTCACCAGGATATAAGGCCAATGGAAGAACGATACCAGGGCAAGTGGGATACGCATATGATGGCAGATTAATACTGGAATCTGCTAAAAGATTGTCCGAAAAAACCACATTGCAGATCAAGCAAAAACCGAAGCTTCTTGGGTTCCAGTACATCAAATCAGCAGTGAAAAATCTATTGTATATGAAATGTACTCGCTAGTATTTTGTTAATAGAATTATTATTTTTTTATATTTATATGTCACTAAATGAGTTTGGATTTTCAAAGAAAAACGTTTTACTTTCTTCTTTTCACAATTATTTTGGGTATTTCTAAATGGTGTCAGGCTTGCAACACCCTACCCCATAACATGAAAACGGGAGCTGCCAGGCAAAAACCGATTGCAGATTCGTATTCAGGAGGTCGAATTTACCAAAGAACAGTTCAAAAAGTATCGGCACCAAAATATGTGTATACCTGTGTTATTTTTCTAAATCCGTTTATGTGTCAATAATTTTTGTATGTTTTCAACAAATATAATATTTATTTCTTGTAATTTTTTATTTTATTTAAATTTTCAATAAGTAGCCACATACATATATAAGCGAATTTCTTTTGCAAACAAATATGCAAATGTAATACTGTTTTCGAATGACTGATTCAACGAAAGGACTAAGCAAGGATCATTGAAACACGTCTGGTAGATTGATAAGAAAAGCCATCATCCAGTAGAATGGTTTTTAGCGGTAAATCGACGGAGAAAACGTGATTCTATTTTCTGTAGTGTGGTTGAGAAAGAAAAGTTACCTACATATGTATGTATGTCATCACATTACAGCACTATAGCAGGCAGACGCAAAATTAAAGATTGCCAAAAATATCAACATTACCAAAGATAATACCTTTTTGAATTACAGCAGCGGCAATCGAAGGCAATAATTATTATACTAGCTCTTTCAATAGATATGCAATATGTATGCTCAGTAGAGGGCACCACCAACCTACGAGATGGAATCACATGTAGCAGCTCTTTTCACTTGATTATTTTTAGAAAACTCTTTGTAACTTAGCCAAAGTCAACTGTCTTTTGCTTTTGTTTTTAATTAATTTTTCACTATTTTACGAAAAAAAAAATGAAATTTTAACAAAAAAAACATAAAATGCACGAACTGCCTCTTGTATAATAGACTAAGAATTTCAAAAACGAATGTTGTTAAGCTTAAATGCATTTTTTACATTCTTTTAGTAGTAAGAGAGAAACACAAAACACAGAATGCCATGTGATTTCTTAAGCAAATATGAATTTATGCAGAACAAAAATTATAAGTACATAATATGCTAATACACAAAATTTTAAAATCAGTTTTCCAAAAAAAATATAGCCCGTTTTTGAGATATAGAATTTTCTAAAAAAAAATTGTTTTTTTCCAAAAATCCAAAAAAAATTTCTTTTTAAAATGCTGTTTTTCAAACTTAAAAAAAAAATCCGTTATGACGATAATAGGAAATTCAAAATTTGAAAAAAATGGGTTTATGGTAGATACAATCAATAACTTTTTTGTTTTAAAATTTGTTTTTTTTTTAATTATAGATCGCAAAAATTAATAGCGAGAATAAATTTTTTTCAAAGTAAAACAAATTTTCTCACATCTTGTAATATGAATTAAAAAGCTTTTAATTGTCAAGTTTAAAAAAAATCGGGCATGAGGCTTTCGAAATATTGAGTTTTGAAAAAAAAATTAGAATTCTTGGGGAGCTTTAGCATAAAAAAATGATGAAAATCGGTGGTACCGCTTATGAGAAAATTAAAAGCAAAAAAATTTTTCTACCATTAAAAACCATTTTTTGGAAATTTTTTTCAACCATTACCTAGCTTTAACTAAATGAAATTCTTAGAATTATTTTTTAAAAAAATCTGTGGAACGGTTTATGAGAAAAAAAAATATTTATAAAATTTTGAAAAAATTCGTATGACAATTTTTGGTCTTACAAAAAAAAAAAAAACCTTTTGGGGAAAAAATTAAAAATTATATCTACAACGTTTAAAGAAAATCGGCCGAGCTGCTTAGGCTGTAGTCGAACAGACAGACAGACAGAATTGCGAGATCCACTTTTTTCGTGTTCTCTATTATCGCAATGACAACTTTGATCAAAATCTCGAGTTAGATTTTCAGGAATGCATAATTTGACTTATACGTACATACATATTTAGTACCTATAAGAATCAAGTGAAAATATTTTATTAAAATAAAGATCGTAAAAATGAATCGAAGGAAAAAGCAAACTATCAAGATTCTAGGCGCTGTTTTCGAGAAAAAAACGATTTTTGGAAACCATTCTTAAACATTTGTATGATGGATACCGTTATTTTTAGCTAAAATAATTTCTTTTTCTAACGTCCTGTAGATTGTACTAAAAACTGTCAATTCTAAAATTTAAAGAGAATCTAGAATGGGGTATTTGCGTACTACATACTATGTATACTAATTGTAAATAAAATTAATATAAAAAAATTAACAAGAAAAGAACTTGAAAATTGTAAAGTTTTATTTTTTTTTCAATAAGTGTGCTAAATTCTTGTCCACCACTGTATATAAACAATACGTTCCAACTTTTTGGGAAGCTTTAGTATTAAAAAATGATACAAATCAGTTGTACCGCTTGAGAGATAGTTTCAGGGGGGGGTTATCATTAATAACCATTTTTCGGAAATTTTGTTTGCTTGCTTCAACTAAATGAAACTTTTTGATTTTTTTTTTTTTTAATTCTGTGGAAAACTTTTTGAAAAAAAAAAATATTTTCTAAGATTTCGAAAAAAATTCGTATGGCAGATAACGTAATTTTTGGTCTTAAAAAAGGAAAAAGGCGTGTTAGGGGAATTTAAAATACTATCTATCAAGTTTAAAGAAAATCGTCCGAGCCGCTTAGGCTGTAGTCAAACAGACAGAATTGCCAGACCCACTTTTTTCATCGCATTGTCAAGTCGGATCAAAATCTAGAATTCGATTTTTTTACGAATGCATAACTTGCCATGTAGTACTTATATGTCACAAGAATATTTATTTATTTATTTATTTATTTATTATCTACGAGTTTTAGGCTCAACAGATTACTACAAATATATACAAAAATTATTAAATTATCTTAAAAAATAAGGAATAATAAGATTATCTTCTTAAAAATAAGTAATATATGTCTTTTTTGAACTTATTTCTCGACAATGTTAGATCAATATTAGCATCAATTTCATTAAACTCCCTAACTGACCTTGAAATTGGTTCGTTCATACCGTAGTTAGTTCTGTGCCTAGGCTGAAAAAGAAGGTGTTTTTCCCTCAACGGTCTCGATGGAGCATAGATAAAAATTATGGAGAGTAAGTTAGGACACTTAATGTGGTAGCACAAAATATCACGCACAAAGACTATATCATGAATAGTTCTTCTAGATTTGAGCATCTGCAAGCCCAAAAGGTTTTGCCTGGCTATGGAGTTTGGACAGAAATTCCAATGCATTTTATGAAAAACGAACCTTGTACGAGCCCAAACTCAAAATAGTTGGTCTACCGAGGATAGAATGCAAATATGTGTTCATTCTTAACCTATTTCGAAACAAAAACTATTTTTTGATATACATTTAAAGTCCTATTCATTTTAAATAAGAAAAGTGGACAAAAAAAGAAAGTGACTTAATAAAATATTGATATGGAGTATCTTTACAAAACTAAATAACGATTTATACACATTTCTTAGATGCAAAATAGTTGGTCTATGATTCTTTATGTTGATTTTACCACATTGTTAAGCGACCTTTGGCCTTAATCACTGCTTCTATAATGCACCTTGGCATAGTGTCAACTAATTGTTGACACTCTTCGGCACCAAAAGATTCCCAATTATTTGTAATTGTGGATCTTAAATCTTGAAGAGTCCGACGCGGTTCCTTTCGCAATTTTTGCTTCATCGTGTGCCAAACAGTTTCGATTGGTGAAAGATTAGGGCTGCTGGAAGTCCATTCCAATAAAGAATTGCTTCAGCAGTTAACCATACCATTGTTGACCTAGCCGTATGACAAGAAGCACCATTCTGTTGGAAAATATACTCCGCATTGCTATATTGAAGACGTAGTATTGACGGAAATGTTGCGGTACTTGACAGCATTAGCTATCCCAATTACAAAATGCAAATTACTCATACCACATCCCGACATGCACCTCCATACCATTAGAGATACTGGGAGCTTTACGGTTTGTTTAAGGCAGTCCTTGTGAGTTGTGAAAGGCTTCTTTAGCATTTTTTATCACTGGTCCTCGTTCATCACCAACACAAACTTCCAATCTGTACTGAATACTGATCACTCCAATTAACGGACCGCCATTGACTAAAAGTCCAAATTTTTAAGTTGTTTGACCCACTCAATGCGCCTTTTCTTTTGCTTAGGTGTCAGTAGTGATATTTCTTTTGCCTGCGTTTTTAATGATTTAAGTTGTCGTAATTTATGCAAAACTTAAATATTTTAAAATAAACCTTATAAAATTTGTATCCCATTTTTTTCATCATCTGCTTACAACTGTCCACCGAAACACTTTTTTGAATTTGTTCTCTCCACTGTACCGTTATTGAAGCAGATAAATATCGTCGATTTTCTTTAAAAATTTGGCAATCGCGAGGTTTTGCTGTTAGTGGATGTCCCGTTCTGTTGCATATATCCACATTTCCAGAATTTCTAAACTTTGTTATTATGTTCTGCACTGACGAGAGCGGTAAATTAAAATTTTCAGGGATTTCGTAGCTAGACAATCCTGTTTCAAACGCTTTAATCATTGATTCCCTTAGGTCTCCAGATAATGCAACGCCACGCGCCAGGATTGACATGAAACTCTCGCTAGCTTGTATAAAATTATACAATAATCATTAATAAAACCAGTGCTTCTCATTTTTTTTAATAACGGTTAACTGAAACTATATTTAAATAGTCTTAGATCAACTATTTTGCACCCAAAAAAGAGTAGACCAACTTTTATGCTCTTATCTTTGTCTGAGATGAAAGGAATATTGTTGCTATTTGCTCTCTCAAATTTTGTTTTGTTAGGTCTAATTAACTCTCAGTGAAACTACTTTATTAAATTGACAACATTTTTTAAATGAACAAAAGCTGACTGCCACTAAATTTAGGATATATGAAGAATTAATGTGTTAATAAATGAATAGACCAACTATTTTGAGTTTGGGTCGTAAAGCGATTCTGGACCTTTTGAATTCTATCGGAGAAAAGAAGCTGGTGAGGGTTCCAGATAACATCCGCGTATTCAAGTATAGATCTAACTAAAGTAATATAAAGCGCAACATGGGTGTATGGATCAGAAAAGTCTATAGAATTTCTTTTTATGAATCCTAGCATTGAATTAGCTTTAGCAACAATAGCATCAACGTGAGGAGCAAATGAAAACTTGGAATCGAAAGTTACTCCTAAATCTTTCACTTTTGCAGTTCTCTGAAGAAGATTGCAATCTAGAGAATATGGATATTCGTACACAAAGTTTTTCCTGCAGATAGAAATAACGAAACATTTTTTTATGTTGAGGCTCAGGTAGTTTAGTTTACACCAGCACGATAAGTTATCCAAGTCTATTTAAAGTTTAAGGCAGTCACTATTGCTTGTTACTTTCAAAAATAATTTGAGGTCATCAGCATATACTAAACATTGGCTAAAATTGATATGGTTGACAATGTCATCAATAAATATTATAAACAGCAATGGACCGAGGTGGCTGCCTTGTGGAACACCAGAAGAACAACTAATAGGTCGTGAAGAATATTCATTAATTTTTACTTCTTGGATTCTACCCATTAAAAATGAACCGATCCATTGAAGTAGGCTTGAGTGAATACCGAAAATTTCAAGTTTACGAAGCAATATAGTGTGACAAACTGAATCAAAAGCCTTACTGAAGTCCGTATAGATAGTATCAACTTGGCTTTGGTTTTCAATAGATTCAACCACAAAAGAAGAAAAGCATGCTAAATTTGTAACAGTTGACCTACCTGAAATAAATCCATGTTGGTGAATACTAACGTGTTCCTTGACTAGAAAATCAAGCTTATTTTTAATTAAGCTTTCAAAAAGTTTAGGAATCGCAGATAATTTACAAATTCCCCTGTAGTTCGCAATATTGTTTTTTGAGCCCGATTTAAAAATTGGTATCAGGTAAGATGATTTCCATTCATCCAGGAACATTCCAGTAGACAAGGAAAGATTGAAAATAATTAGCAAAGGAAGGCAAAGGGAATTTGAACATCTTTTTAATATAAGTGCAGGAATGCCGTCAGCGCCAGGTTTTGCATTCTGTTTAAGACTAAATTAAGAATAAATTAAAAAAGTCTTATCCTGAGATTATAATAAGTACTATGCGGCAAGTCATGCCATCGTAAAAATAATTGACCTCAAGATTTTGATCAGGCGCCAAAAAAGTAGGTCTCGCTATTCATCTAAAACCCAAGCGACCAGGCCAGTTTTATTAATCTTAGTAGATTGGATTTTTAAATCGCCCTCAACACGTGTTTTTTTCAAAATCTTACAAAATATTATTTTCGCAAGACCGTTCCACAGATTTAAAAAACTTCGTTAAAAAAACATTTCCCAAAACTGTACTCCCATAGAACCATTCATTTTTTTTTTTGATTTTTTTTTCGAAAACATTAATTGTGTATTCCAATTTTAAAAAAATTTTGTTACTTGATATTAAAAGTGTTTTATCTAAAAATAACCGTACCCACCATACAAATTTAAAAAAAAACTGTCTTTTGAAAATAAAGTTTTTCTCAAAAACATCGCCCATAATTTTGGTAGTTTTCTTTCTTTCGCCTTTTTTACGATTTGTAATTCGATAAAAAAATTGAAACTAAGAAATATTACTGATTGTACAAGTGTACATTCCATAGAAGCATGTGATTTGAATTTTGACTTTCTAATTATTGGCAAAACGGATTTTAATAAAATTTCTTATATACAGAAGCCTTTTAAAAGTTTAAAAATTATTGGATATCCAAACTTATTTGTTTTTTGCATTTTTGAAAAGCATTCAAAACTTACCGAAGACGTATGACTTAAAACAACATTTTGAACTTTTTGATTATACTTAAATGTTTTAGATTTGATTAAAACCTCAATTTTGAGAACAATTACTTCGTTGTGTAACATAACCTAAAAAAAATAATACAATTAGGATGTACTTAATAGATATAAAACTTAACGTAATGGAATAATTCTAAAAAATTAAGGCCATCACAAACCTTAGTAAAAATAATTCTGGTTTCTTCGGAAAAAAATAGATTTGACCAGTATTATCAATCAATTTAATTTTTATAAATATAAATATGTACATATACATGTAAATAACCAAATATTTTTCTTTATTATCTTTCAGGTAAGTTAACTTCTTCACAAAAATTCCTCTAAGTACATCTAAGCTAAGTGAGTAAAATTATTAGTCTGTAGAGCTTTAGATTTAATAAACCTTGCTTTGAATATAAATAAAGTAACCTAGATGCTACACGAGGACGTTTGAGTTTTTCAAAAACATAAAGCTACTCCTGTTTCATTTTATCAAACATAAATTCCTGGGAATAATACAAAATAAAAAAAATGATTTAGTGGTTTCTAGATTTTCTATTACAAACAATTTTTAGATACACCTGTATTTTAAAAAATGGCAACCAGTCCATTTATCCAATGCCATTTCTCTGTCTTCGTCTTGTTTCACAAGGAATACACCAACCCTATAAATCGTCTTCATCATCATCGATTCCCGGATCAATATTTTATGAATTATTTTTTGTTTGCATTCTTTCCCATCGTCGGAGAAGGAAAAAATCCTCATTTTCTTTGTCACTTTCGCTGTCAAAGCTAATAGGTTCCAGGTATTTTTTATCGATGGCGCATCAAACTTTCTTTTTATTTGAGCTCTTAGGGGAACGAGAGGAGTGCTTTGCCCGTTCCCGCACACGTTCAACGTGACCCAGTACGGTTAACAAAATCAAATCATCCAAAGAATCAAACAGAATTTTAATTCTCAATAGCAATTTTCTTTTAAAAGAGATGAATGAAGATGCCGAGAGAACGAGAGAACGAGACACGTTTTGGTCTTTTGAAAGAATAAGACAAATCGAAGAAAATGTATCTTTCAATTTCCTGAATTCTATCCCTGATTCAGTATTGGTATTTGAAATTATGGATCTTAGGTGAATTTTTCAGGTTCAATTTGTATTTTGATTCGGAATGTTAATATTTCTTTAGAATATTTGAAATGAGAGAATACGATCCGATTTTTATTAAATTCTCATGTTCAACAACCAATCTATATCAAGGGAGGAAATAAAGTAGAGCTCTTTGCGAATAGGGGCCTAGGGACTTAGGTTAGGTTAGGTTGTTGGGCTGACAATTGATGTCGCTATCGTCACTCTTTGATCAATGTAGATCCATTGTGTTACCCGTGAGTGTAATCACTCTTTTCTGATAAAAACCTATGTGTTCTGTTAATCAGTCAAGCCATTTTGAGGCATTGACGAAGTTCAATATGTGAATTCCTGAAATATTAGAAAGATCCTCTAGATTGTCAAAGAAGTAACTACCAAGCCATTTCCTTCTCTTTCATTTAAAATTTATGATATTTCAGTAAATTGTGTCCGATGATTATGCTCGTAAGAGAGCGAAGGGACTTCTTACTAAGTTGCATAATTTTGTCAGTCCTCTGCTTGTTAGTGTTCCTAGTAGTATCACAGGTGTCAAGTAGACTCCACCTTTCATTGGATTTCTTTAGGGTTAAATCTGAAATTTTCTGCTTAATGTTGCAGAGTGGGATACTTACCATCTTTGCTTGACTAGCGTCAAGCGCTGATCTCTGTCTTGCCAACTCATCGGCATTTTCATTACCTGGTATGCCGATGTGTCGCGGTACCCAGCAGAGTCTAATATTGTGCTGCATGCAAAGAACCTTAAGCTCTTCGCTACAGCAAGAGACAAGCTTCGTTCTTATCACAGCGGCAGAAATCGCTTTTATTGCCGCTTGGCTGTCAATGTAAAAGTTGATAGCAGCCCGCGGTATCGCCATCATTGATACCTGTCTAGCAGCTGTTGTCACTGCCAGGACCTCCGCTTGGAAGACACTGCTATGATCTGGGAGCTTAAGTGAGTTGTTTAGCTCAAGAGGTTCTGAGAAAAAGCCTGCACCAACACCTGTGTCTATTTTGGAGCCATGAATATAGATTGCTATTGCTGATTCACTGGCGTAGGGTTGGTTGTTCAGCCATTCTTCTCTGCTTGGAAAGGCAGTTTGGAATGGTTTCAGGTGTTGTATAATCTGTAATGATACTATTACCCAAATATTTCTGAAGAATTTGAGCATGTCTTATTGCGCTGTTTTTCAGGTATTAGTCTGGCTTAGCCTTAAGGCGCTATATGCTGCGGATTCTTGTACGAAAATGTCTAGAGGTTTCAGGTTGAGTATCGCCTCTAACCCTGCAGTTGGTGTGGATCTCATGGTACCCGTAATTCCAATGCACGCAAGTCTCTGTACTTTTGTCAGAGTTTTGAGGTTGGTGCTTTTTTTCGTCGCATTCCACCGTACCAAATTACCATAAGTTAGTATTGGTCTAATTATCGCCAAATAGATCCACCTGATAATTTTAGAGCTCGGTCCCCAGGATTTCCCAAAGATTCTATTACAGGAGTAGAATACAATCATTCCTTTTTTCGCTCTTTCCTTAGTGTTAAGACTCCAGTTTAATTTCCTATCTAGAATCACACCAAGATACTTTGCATGATCTTAAATCTTCAGTGGGGTGCCTTCAATTAAAGGTATTCTGAAGCTTGGTATTTTCATCTTATTTGCAAAAACGACCTATTCTGTTTTTGAACCATCAGGCCGCACTTTCTAGTCTATCTACTAAAAAGGGCGTATCGATCTGTTCGCTGACAGTGGGTAAGAATTTACCTGTAGGTTACTACCTTTACTCCACAATATTTCAGATTAATGAGGATTGTGTTCATAGCCAGCACCCAAAGGAGTGGTGAGAGAACTCCCACCTGTGCCATGAATATGAAGGTCTATCACTCTTTCAAACGTTTTAAGAATAAACGATGCATCGCGATGTCAGACTACTTGGCCTGAAATCATTTGCTTCTGTATGACTGGGCTTGCCAGCTTTTGGAATGAAAACCACCTTGACTTCGCGCCATGATAAAGGAACATATTCCCATTTTAAACTGTTAAGGAATATATTTTTCAGGGGCAGTATTATTTGGATTTCGCTTTTCTGTAGCATCATTGGGAAGAAGACATCAAGGCCATGGGATTTATACGGAGAAAAGGAATGGATTGCCCATCTTATCTTTTCTTCCGTTATAATATCCGATGGTATAATGTGTTCCGTGTAGGGTTCTGTTTCCAGGTTGCTGTCATTTGACCCACAACCCGGGAAGTGAGTATTTATCAAGTGCTCAAGAGTCTCATTGCAGGATTCTGTCCAGCACCCAGTGGGCGTTTTTAGAGATCCTAAAGGTATTGAATCTTTGGAAAGAATTTTCCTTAGTCTAGCAGATTCGTTTGTCCCTTCGATTTCACTGCAAAAAGTTCTCCATGAGCTTCGTTTCGCTCGTTGCGTTTCTGCTTTAAATTTTCGCTGACTGGTTTTATATACTTCCCAGTCATTCTCATTTCTAGTGTTTTTGGTAGCATTGAAAAGTCTTCTCGTTTCTTTTCTCAAGTAACCGAGTTTTACCGTCCACCCGGGTGGTTTCCCTATATGTTTTAGTAGACAACCTTTCTCGAAAGCGTTACTTAGAATCACCTTGAGTTCTTCAGATGCTTGATCAATATGCTTGGGTTCTTGAATCGCAGTGTTATTGAGATTTTTGATTCTCTTCTCTAATTCCCTATTAAAGAGATCCCAGTTATTATATCTAAAATTCCTATATAAGGTTTCGGAGTTTCCATTGTATCACCTATCAAGAAGCCTATAAGCTTGTGGTGTGAGAATGATTCTTCTTTGAGAACATTCCGTTGGTCGATTGAAACTATATCTGAGTTACCCTAGGGACTTACATACCCTACTTATCCTATGCGACTGTTAAGGAATGGATGAGACCTACAATTTTCTGCTGGATTGCATCTTGTGCACCGTATGGTGGTGCAAGTGTTGTGAAAACATTCCAATGCCCAATACAATTTGTGAGTATAAATTACCAATGGGTGGAGTTAATCGCTACAAGCAACTATCACATTCCTATTCAAGGAGAGAAGTGTTACCGACCACTTTCATCGTTTGTAAATATATGGAAGAAAAATTTGCTAAGGAACCACCAAAGTCACAGCTAGGATTTACAACATTTGTTGTAGATTCCTTGTTGCGATCAAAATATTCAAATCAAATATTCAACCTTAGATTCAAAGGGAAGGAAACTCCAGTGAAGTAATTTCGGTTTTATAACATTAAACATAAAGTCATCAAAACAGAAAAGCGTCTTGGATGTCGCAAGTGTTCCAGCCAAACCGTTTTTTCATGCAAGAAATGTTATATCCCGCTTCATTCAAAATGATTCGATGAATACCTCACAAGAACCATTTGCTTGTAAGCATAATACGTGAATAGAATATTATATTCTTTATTATGAATTTTTGACAATATTTTTATTACCTATTTATCTATGTTTAATAAAAGTATTCAAATAAATATGATTCATATTCCATGTAAGAAAAAAATTTTCTTTCAATAATTTTAATACCTCTTTCGGCGAACGTTGGGTTAAATAATAAAAATTTGGATGTCATTTTTTTTTTATGTATTGTATACGTCTGTATCTCAACTTGCAGCCTAAGCCACTGCGCTGGAAGTGGAAGTCTTCGGTGATTCCTTAGAGGAGAAATTAAAATTTTTTGTTGACTCCAAAACTAACGGTACATGCAATATAGCCGATATGCAAAACGTTATTTATCCTAGAAAAAGCTCATACAATTTGAATAAAATTTGGTCAAATAAAATTTCAATAAATAAAATGCAAGACTGGTACGCACGTACTTGCTCTTATGTAAAAGTAGGTACTTTGTAATTTTGTGAATATTTTCAACGGTAAGTGATTTTAGGGTTGATTTTAGCAACATTCGGGGCTTGCGAGTGAATTTCTATGCCACGTATGTTCACACTGTAAACAACAGGCCAGCTCTTTTGGCACTAAGTGAAACTCAGGTAGGTGAAAACACCGATGATTCGGAATTTACTCTACATGGGTATAGCTTAGTGCCATTATTCTTCCCACATCACGGTCTCGCGATTTATATAAGAAATGATGTTGCGTACCAACTTCAACCGCAGTATGGTAAATGTTTAAATACGAATTTCAATTTTATATGGTTAAAATTCACGGTACATAAGCACATCATACATACCTGTTTCATTTATCGAAGTCCAAATCTGGACAGAAATTCGACTTTTAATGAATTTGATGCTCTGTCCGATTCCATCCAAAGAATTGTTTCCCAATATCCTCACACTGAAATCGTCATTGCGGGCAATTTCAATGTACACAATTCTAGTTGGCTTCGCTTTTCTGGTCAGACAACACCCGAAGGAAGGTATGTTGAGGTCTTTGCTGCGTTAAACCACTTGAATGAGCCAACTCGAATTCCTGACGGTGCAGGTCAAAACGCCAACACACTAGACTTGTTTCTTACCTCTGATCGTGATAAACACACCATCAGTGTATTATCTCCTCTAGGCACATCATACCACTGTGTCATATGTGCGAATTTCTCGTGTCAAAAAACCTCAGTTAAAGAGAAAACCCCCAAGAGAACCGTTTGGCAATACTGCGGAAAACCGGAATAAGTTTAAACAAGCTAGAAAGACCTGCAATGATCATATTCGACAGACCAAGTTCTTACATAAATAACAAATTGGGCGAAAAATAATACAACGTCCCAAGGGTAGTAACATTTTTTGGTCATTTGTAAAAAATATTCGAAATACTACTTCGTCCTCGGTCCCAACGCTTGTTATCAATGACACTCTCTATGTCAGCTCACTAGATAAAACCAATTTGCTTGCAGCACACCTTGCTGCTAATTCGACGCTGCCAGAGAGTGTTGTGACTCCTCCTATGCTTGACAACACAAACTTTTCCATGGGACGAATCTTTTTTCGTACTCGTACAGTTGCAGGAGTCCTGAAAGATCTTGACATACATTCTGAAGACGTGTTCTTTAACGCTGGCAAAACTACTGCGTAAGTTTTTCTATCTATCCTATTCCTCTGGACCCTTTCCGAGTTGGAAAACATCATTTGTCCAGCCTGTCCCTAAAAAAGGTGAATCTTCTTCCCCCTCTAACTGTCGTCCAATTGCACTTACGTCCCTTCTTTCCAAGGTCATGGAAACACTAATAAATAATCAGCTCAAGAAATATCTCGAAGAACGAAAGCTTCTTAATGGCCGGCAGTGCATTTGGTATCGATGAATCTCTTCTTCGTTATGGATTAGATTCGTCCAAAGCTCGAGTACATTTCCCATATTTGGGCAGGTGCTCCAATAACACACTTGAGTCTCTTGGATAGAATCCAAAAAAGAGCTTTAAAAATGATAGGTGATAGAAGTATAACAAAAACATTTGAATCTCTCGAGCACCGTCGCGACCTCGCAATGTTTCTTGTCTTTCATTATTTTACCGTTACTTCTATAAGCAGTGCTCTAGCGAAATAGCCAGTTGCATTCCTCCCCTTAAACAATTTAACCGCAATACCCACGCTTTTAGGAATGCTCATCAGTTTACCCTTGAGTTCACCTTCGGACGTACTGTGAAATACAGAGATTCTTTCTTTAGCCGGACTACACGAATGCGGAATGCTCTACAAAGCTCTATTTTTCCTTCCCATTGTAATGTTCAAAAATTTAAAACTAATGTGCATGGGTATCTCCTTTTAAACTCTACCTTGTTTTCCTACTGCTCGTACAGTGTAAATCATTATAAGAGTAGTAATAACCCCTTACGTGCGCGCTAATTATAAAAAAAAAGTGCCCCATAATTTTGATGATCAGTCAGTCAGTCAATCAGTCAGTTACGGTTTTTGTGATTTTTGAGGCCTTATATTTCAGGTCAGTGTTGTCGTTTCAAAAATTCCTAGAGTAGCACTTTTCATAAAATTAGGGGAGCATTGAGGAGCCACGTTAAAATTCGGGATATTTCATCAAATAATAGATGCGGTCACAAATGAAAAGAAACAAAAATATTTTTTTTCTATTGATATTTTTATTCATACCTACATACAAAAATATCGAACAACAATCTCAAAGCTTTAGTCACATTGCTTCTCGAAACGTTTATCGCAGCTCCGTTGTGAACACACCCTAAGAAGGACATATGCACGTAACGTTCTATTGGACTAAACAAAACAAAAAGCAATTCATATCTGAAGTTGTATATCTATATAAATATAGCCTCAAAAGAAGCCTTGGACCTTATTCGGAATACCCCCCCCCCCCCCCCACCAAAATGAACTTTTTTTTTAACGAAACGATAAAAAAGTGTTTGCTGTTGATAAAAAACTTTGAATTTACCCTATGGCCTATATTCATTTTTTTATACTTCACTTTTTAACCATAAAAAAGTGTTTCTCCTCCATAATTTGATGTTTTTTATCAACAGCACACTTTTTTTTATCGATGCATTTAAAAAAAGTGCATTTTGCTGGGGGGGAATTCCGAATAAGGACCGAAGCTTTATTTTAAATAGGAAAATAAATAACTGAAAATTGATCATTATTAAGAAATTAATTAAAAATATTAAAAGTAGGTTTTTTAAAAACAAATATGTAACTTATATAATCAAATTAAACATAATTAAGATTTAAAAAAATATAATCGTTGGAGAAATCGATTTTTTGTAGCTGTAAATCATTTATGTATATATTCTGACTTGACAAAATTTTGAAGAAGGGTTTTGAAATACATTCTTACAGTTTGGAGCAAGGTATGCATTTTTGGGGCTTCCGCTTGAAATTCTGTTTATTTGTTTTTTGTTATATTCAAAACGTAACCCAAGAAACTTAAATATGTTTTATTTATTTCCGTAAGCTCTGAGAAGATATTACGGGCCAAATTCATATTGCTTTCTAACTCGTAAGCAATGAAAAAATGTTGCAGAGGAACCCATTGTTCAAGAATTCTTGAGATAACGCTCTCCAACGAAAGCCACCTAGTTGACATTTAAGAATTTTATGCACCTCAACTGAAAAATATTTTTGAAACTCTTCAAGTTCCAGTGTTCGCTTAGGACTATGTGCAAAAAACTAATATATATTACTAGTCAGAGCCTCAAGATCGGAGGGAGGAGCCTTTTTGAGGCATGGGGAGCACAGTAGCCCTTCCCGCAGTAAAGGAGCCAAATGTTACTATAGTAGCCATTCCGACAACACTGTTTCAGGTTGCTAGAAAATTTAAATTTTGTGAGGCGCCAGTGCCTGACTAGCTTGGTATGTATATATTCGGAGTTTTAAGTTTCTGACTTCATTGGTACCTAAGATAGAGACGGGTCAAAAATCACCTGAGTTTGTTCCTGTAAAAAGGTTGTAGTGCCAGAACTTAGCTGAATTTTTGTTACAAATTCCGTAATGCTGTACTTCTCTTGAAATGCTCTCCTTCTTCCACTTTTACTTCTGTTTTCTTTATTTCACTTCTATCATGGCGTCAGGTGCATGAAAAAATTAATTTTCGTAACTCCTGAAACATGTTTTCACTCAATCAATATGCCGACCTTACGCATAAGAATTGTCTTGTCAGGAACCTTAATAAGGGTGCTTATACCTCAGCAAAGGTTCGGCATACCTTTCTTCGGATGGTGAATGACCATAACAGCGTAGTCAAGTATAATTATACAGTGTGGGCCATCTAGTGATTTCTTTTTAAATCATAGGTTATTTTGACACTAAAAGTTGTTTCCCTCTCGAAATTTTGACAGAAAGTGAGTATCACAACTGAACGAAATAAGTCGTAAGACGGAACAGCATTAAACAACGTTGGGAAATATTGAAAATTAATTTTTCAAAGTGACTGCTGTATAGCCCAATCAGTGCATTCCGCACCTGCTGTACGCAAGTTTGTGCAAAAAGTTCGTAAGACTCTTATGGCAAGTAGTCCCCGTCGTCATACGGTGCGCACAGACGAGAATGTGGCTTCCGTAGCTTGGAGTATGAGACTCAATTAACGAACTTCAACACGTCATCGATCCCAACAGCTCAACATTTCACGCACTAGCCTGAAAAGAATTCTGCACAAAGATCTCGCATAAAACGCTAACAAGGTCCATTTGACTCAGCAATGGAAGACTGATTCGTTATCGCTTCGCAGTTTTGAGCAGCTTCACTTGGACAACGATTTTGGGCGAAAAATAATCTTTTCTGACGCGACGCATCTGTATCTCAGCGGATATGTTAACAAGCAAAATTGCCGCATTTGGGACTCAGAAGAACTGCAAGTTATTGTCCAGAAGCCTATGCATCCACAGAGAGTGACAGTTTAGTGCGGATTGTAGAGTGTAGGCATCATTGGACCATTTTTCTTCGAAAATGAAGCATGGATCTTACATTGGAGTGGAGCAGTCGTAGCTTCGTCTTTAGGCTTATAGAGTTGTTTCTCCATATTTTGGACAGTATTCCGAAAGCAGCCTTTGCTTTCCCGATTCGGCTGGTTATATCTAGTTCAGTCCCGCCATCAGTAGAGACAATACTCCCAAGGTATTGAAAACTCTCTACCGTCTCTACTGGTTGTCCAGAAATATCTACATATTTGAGTAGATGAGGAAGTTCCAAGGCTGACCCTTTTAGTTTGATCTTAAGCCCGACGGACGGTTTCGCCTTCTCTCTCCACCCTTGTTGCCATTTGATGGAGATCCATGATCCTATAAGAGAGTAGGCACACGTCATCCGCGTAGTCCAGACGTTGCGTTGGTTTGATAGCAGATTCCACTGAATTCCTCCATTTAAAGTAGACAAAGCTACATGCAGCACATCACTTATTACCAACAGGAACAGTATTGTTGATAGTATACAACCTTGTCCAACACCACTTTGGATTTCAAACTCCTCTCACAACCTTCCTTTATGCAGAACTTGACATTTGGATCCTTCATATGTAGCGATCAATTTATCCGGGATGCCCCTCCTGCGCAAGGCAAGCCAAATAAATTCTCAATTGACACTGTCACACGCTTTTTCAAAATCTATGAACAGCAGGTGAAGTGGTGATCGATATTAAACGCACTGTTCGATGATGATCCGCAAAGTGTTGATGTGATCCACACAGGAAGATCCAGTGCGGAAACCTGCTTGTTCGGCGTCAATCGTGTCTTTAGGTGGTCTCTTATTCGACCTAGGACGATTCTTGATATAACCTTCACTAACAGCAGGGAGTTCGCAGATTCCTCTCCAGTTTTCGCACTGCGTAACGTCTCCTTTCTTTGGAAGCTTGACAATCATCCCCTTTTTCTACTCCTCAGGAAAACTTTCTATTTCCCAAGCTCCTACTATGAGTGAGTGCAGGAGCTCAGACGATATTGTTGGCGCTGCTCGTAAGAGCTCTGCGGGAAAACTGTCAAGTCCAACCGCTTTGTTGTTCTTCAGTGCGGTTGAGATTTCTTCTCTACTGGGGGATATAGTGCGTATTCGGGAATTTGTTACTACAGACGGCTTGTTGGGTGTTAGGTTGACTTCGCTGGTGAAAACGCGATTTAAAATCGCAGAAAAGTGTTCCTTCCACCTTTTGAGCTGGTCCTCATCCGAAACTAGCAGTTATCCGTCTATGTCCCTTACCAGGTGTTGTTTAGAGCTTTGGACACCTGTTAGCTCTTTGGTAGTTCTGTAGACGGTCCTACTGTCACGCCTACTTGCGGCCTCTTCTGCTTCTGTTGCCAAAGCGTTGATATAGTTACGCTTGTCACGTCGCACGCTACGGTAAACTTCTCTCATCTTCATGCAGTACACAGACTCTAGCTCGTTTCTGCCTGCTGCTAACATTGCTGCAATGCGAGCTTTGAGCTGTTTTCTTTCTTCGATCCTAGCCCAAGTTTCTTCTGAAAGCCAGGCACTATTTCATCCTTGCGACCGACCGACTATACTTTCAGCACCTGATATGAAAACATTTTTCACAGCACACCAATGGTTTTCGATGGAGGTGGGTTCCGTGGCTACTGATTGCTCTCAATCCTTGTGAAAGATGGTTCCCTAGTTGTTGGCGGACTGCGGAATCCTTGAGTCTGTCGGTGTTGAACTTTGGCGTTCGGGTGTTTTCTTGGGATTTCCTAACTGCAGCTGTTCGTAATCTTACGGTAGCAACCATCAGATGGTGGTCCCGGGCTGTTTTGGACGTCCTGAAGACTGCTTCTAAATCGCCGAAGTGATCAATTTGGTTGGAAGTTGCTTGTCTGTCCGTCGACAACCAAATGAGTTTGTGGCATGTCTTGTGTTCAAACATGGTTCCTCCTATAACAAGGCGGTTGGCGTTCCAAAAATCGGAAAAACGTTCTTCATTGTCGTTCCGGTTTCCAACACCATGCTTTCCCATCATATGCCTGAGCCCATCATTGTCATTGCTAACCTTGGCATTCAAGTCTCTCATTACCATTATGATATCTCCACGTGGTGTACTATCATAAGCCAGACTCAGCCGGTTATAAAAAGCCTCCTTCTCCTCGACAGAGGAGAGCTCCGTTGGGGCGTAACACTGTATGATGGTGACGCGACGTACTCTAGTCCGGAACCCAGCTTTCATGATCCTGTCATCTAACGGCTCGCAGGAAATTAAGCTCTTGAGAGCTGTTTTAGAACGCAGTAATTCAAAGCGAGTTTCACGGTTACTTCAAGATGCCTTTCTGGAGTAGAGTAGTACAGTGTTACGGGTTGGAGACTTATATTTCCCTGAGCCCAACCATCTCACTTCACTGATCCCTAAGATGTCCGTCTTATACCGTATGAACTCACTCTCTAGTTGAAGGAATCTGGTATTTTGAGAGATTTCGCTTCCGTTATCGAGAAACGTCTTCACATTTCAGAAATCAATCTTTGTCCGGGTACAATAAAAGTCGTCAACGTGTTATCGTTCCCTATCCGAGGCGTAGTGTCTGATTCGTTAGCGGGAAATTATTTCAGTTACGAAGAATGCTTACCTCCGTAACCTATACTAGAAAGCTAGGCCTTACGTAAATAGTTGCCCGGGGACCACCACGAGGAGGTAAAACAAGCACTTCACCGTGACTGATTGTTGCGCTACTGGCACAGATCAAGTTCTGAGCAGTCAATAGTTTCCCGATCAGGCACGATGCAGGTCGCCCAAAGCCATATTGACAGTCTTTTTTCTATTGAAATTGAAGACATTGACTTGGACCACCTCTGGTTCATGCAGGATGACGCGGCTTGCCTCACAGCCCATGCCAAAATCGGAAGGACCAATGCTATGCCAACAATCCGGAATCAATTCAAGCCAATATCATTTAAGCAATCCGTGAGCCACAGCCCGAAACCATCAACAATGTCTTGGAAAATTAGATCGACAGAATGCGCTACTACGAAGCCAGCCGAGGCAGCCTCTTGAGTTCATCAAAATTACACACAATTTTTCTTCCACTGATTTGGCCTAAAAACAATTATACTTTTTCGAAATTAAGGAAAACAAATTTTCCAAAATATATCTAATCATTACGAGTAATTCTAAACGTTTAAACTCAATAGAAATAGAATTCTAAAAAAATTATTAGGTTCAAGCGTCTTGTCTTCTTTATAGCTATAATGATTTAAATCGAATTATGAAATCTCATTTTATCGGTGAAATTCACCAAATAAATTTTTATCGATAGTGACTGCCGCATTTGTGCGAAATTTTGATGGAGCCAATGTGCTAAGTGATTGATATGCGTGTGTTTTTTTTTTTTTTTTTCTTTTATTAAGGGATGGGGTGGGCTGTCTTTACCATTTTTTTGACTTCCAGTTCCATAAATTTTAGCATCTGTATCAGGCGATATGGTATCCTGGCACCTTGGCATTGCTCCTGTTGACGCCCTTAAGGTGATTCAATTGCGTTTACATGAAGGAGCACTCGGAAATCTTTTCCCTACAGCAGCCAGCCATCAAAGCCTTCAATACGCCACCACGATTTCCCCCTTCCATCTGACGAATAAATTTATTTGTAAATTTTTATGAATCGAATTGTTTTTTGTGCGAACCGGATTTGCGAACGGAGATCACTTAAAAATAAGTGAATGAGTGTGTAAGAAAGAAGAAGGCATGGAGTTCGAAATTGAGGGTTTGATGTGCCGTAATGTTGTTTTCGTAACTCAACTCCAATGTGTTCCACTAAATTGAGTTGAATTCGAAAATTCAATAAACGAATGAGATGTGAACAAGAATATTATTTTCCGTTTGTACTTAAATAGGATTTTTTTTTTGTGATTTAAAGTAACTTTCCGAATAATATGTATCTGCAGAACAAAGTGTGACGTGAAATATTCCATCCTAAGTTTTGGTGTCTCACAGTAATAAAGAGAAATCCTGGGAGTGGTAGAAGTTTTATGATTTTTTTTTTATTATTTATATTTAATGGTTTCTACCTATAGAGTGTTTTGTTGTTGAGATATTAAAATTGATGAAATATTTCTCGAAGGAATGTTCGAGCATGATATGAGGTTTCATGGACCATGAAATCATAAATCATTAATAATGGGCAAAATAATAATGCCTGTGCGACAGTTTACTCAATTTTTTTTTATTGAAATGTTATGCTTTTCGTTTTTATACAAAAAAAATTAATGGAAGTATGTGAGATTAAGGGTGCACAGCTGCGAAAAAACGGGTCTTACGAAAAAATATATGGAAGGTTAGGTATTAAGCGAATCGTTTACTTGTTCAATCAATTTATTAACTATTTCTATAGAGAAAAGAAAATGCTAAAAAAATTTATTTTATGTTGGCAAAAGACTGAAAAGTCTTGAAATAATGTATCTTTCCTTTTTTTACAGAACATGATTGATGTTGAAATAAAGTTTTTTTTTTCTAATAAGGTATAATAAATCTAGGATCCTAGAATGTAACTTTAAAATATCTGAAAATATTTCGGTTGTTTATAAGAAATTATTTGCAAGTACAGTAGTAGAATTCGGTTATAACGACAACTTACGGTAGCCAAATTTTCTGTAGTTATAAGCGAATATCGCTGCACGTGATTTTTTTTTTTTTTAATGTTTTACCTGTATACATAAAGGGTGGTGAACCAAACCTAAACGTCAAGTTTTTTTCTGCATTTCATTTGACATTTCTCAATTTCAGATACACAATCGAGCAACGCGTTAAAGTTATTCAGGTTAGGTTAGGTTAGGTTGGAGTGGCTGTCTAGTTGTTGTTGACTCACTTAGACCTCAAGGATCCGTTGTGATACCACTAAAGAAGTTACTCATGGGAGAGTAAAGAATTTAAACAAACCATTTCGTGCTTTTAATAAAGTTAGAGAGACATTTTGTGTCGATCGTTGCCAGTTCACTGGTATTATCGAAGAAGGGATTACCGAGATAGTTTTTCCTTCTATTGGGGAGTGCTAGACATGTACATAGAAGGTGTTGGACTGTTTCCTCTTCCTCCTCGTCCATGCTGCTTCTACAGAAGTCATTTGTGTAGACTCCTAGCCTCAAAGCATGTCTACCTATGAGGCAGTGTCCTGTTATAACTCCGATTGTAGTGGGTTATTTTTGGGGAGAAGCCCCATTTTGATCCTATTGCCTTTTTACAAGAAAAAAGCGCTACGGTAGCATTTTTTACTCTTTCATCAATATTTGCCTTCCAATTTAGTTTTTTGTCTAAAATGAGGCCTAAATATTTGGCTTGGTCGGAAAAGCTTAATGGTATTCCTTTAATCTTGGGTGGGTTAATCTAAGGAATTTTGTACCTTCTCGTAAAGAGTACTTATTCTGTTTTATGTGGATTGACGTCCAAGCCACACTGCTTAGCCCACTTTGTTAGCCTATTTAAGGCATTCTGTAGGAGTTCTGAGAGAACTTGGGGATGTTTCCCAGATATAGATATTGCAACGTCGTCAGCATAGGCAATCACCTTGAAACCCTCTGCTTCCATTGATGTTAGCAGTTCTACTACTACAATGCTCCATAAGAGAGGCGAAAGGACTCCACCTTGGGGGGTACCTCGATTCGCCGATCTGGTGGTAGTAAAACTTCTCATGCTGGAAGTTATTGTCCTGCTTTTGAGCATGAGACTTATGAGGTCTATGAGTGGTTTCTCTAATTTCAGCTTGTCCATTGCTGTTGTGATCGCCTAGTAGCTGACGTTGTTGTAAGCTCCTTCGATATCTAGGAAAGCTACTAGGTTGTATTCTTTCTTATATTGCCTTAGAGCTTGTTTATATAAGTCCCAATCAGAGAGGGATCTAGTGTATTTAGATCTATTGAAGAGTTTGCGACAGCTCTTCCTGAATGGTTCTAGATCTTTGTGCCACCAGTGAGGTTTCTTTTTACCCTTTACAATGGTAATAGGGCATGAAGTCCTCATTGATTCGTTGAAGGCTTCGGTGAGATGATTTACCGAGAGGTCTAGTTCATCTTTGGTGGAGGAGCTTTTAAGAAGGTTGTGGTCAAGCAGTTGTGCTAGTACCTCCCTGTATCGTTCCCAGTTAGTGTTACGGTGATTGCAAAATCCCGTAGATATATTTGCCACATCACTGAGATCAAACTGAATATATCTGTGATCAGAGAAGGAATTCTCTTTTGAGACGTGCCAGTCTGAAATCAGGTTATGGATCGAATCAGATGTAAGTGTAATATCAAGTACCTCTTTCCTGTTCTTGGTTACAAATGTAGGTTCATTACCAATATTATTAATGAGTAGATAAGTGCTTAGTATGTAATCAAATAAGGACTCACCTCTCTCATTTATGTCAGAGCTACCCCATACCGTGTGATGGGCGTTAGCGTCCATTCCAATTAGGAGACCCACTTTCTTCGATTGCGCGTCCGCAATTGCCTCCCTTAAGGTGTTTCCTGGAACTGGGCTGTCGTGGCCAAGGTAGGAGGATATGAGCCAGTAGGTGGCTTTATCCGTTGTTAGGACAGCGGTGGTAGTGTCCTTGTTGCTGTAATTGGGGAGTAAAAATACATTTAAGTCTTTTTTTTACTAATATGCATGACCTTGGTTCACCTTTCTCCGATGCATACAATAGATTATAACCAGGAGTCCTGAGGCCTCTGATCATGGAGTTTGAGACCCACGGCTCCTGTATTAAGACAATGTCTTCTTTGTTCCTATGCACTCGGAGTACCAGGTTGTTTGTGGCCATGATGGCGTGATGGAGATTAATCTGAACTAATCGCAGCATTGCTACTTTTAGCCAGATCAACCTCCACCACTGTTTTATCGGCGTTTTCATCGTATGAGGAGGAATGAAGTAGGGCTTCCTCACTCAGAGTGATGCCTAAGGTGGAGTCTTCAGTATCCATGTCGGAATTGCTGTCGACTATGGAATAAGCCTCCACGTCGGATGGCTTGTTCTGGGCTTTGGAGGTCGATGGTTCCTCGTGTGATGTTGCATCGACCTCCATTTTTTGGGGTTGTGAAGCGTTTCCTTCCGTTGAAGGCGGGGGGGCGCGTTTAGCGAATCTTCATATTTTTTATAGATGCGAACTATGACTTCGTCGAAACCATACCTAATCACGCCTTCGGTCGCGGCCAGTGGAGCCAGTGATTCCCTATTGATCACCAAGAGAGCTGATCTATAGCGACCCACTGTCTCCTTCTCAACCTTTGGGACTTTCCAGTCGTGAGTAGGCAGGTTTGGATTGCTGGTTTTGATTAATTTCAAAATCATATCTGGGCAGTTATGTAGAGCCGGGACCATTATACGTGCTCTTGGTCGGCAAGGAATATTCTCCCTTGTAACAACTTCGAGCTTTGCACCCGTCCAGACTTCTGGCAAGCCATTGACAGCAGCCCTATATAGATCGAAAGATCTCTGATCACCACAGGCGATGAGTTTGATACGATTTTGGTACCATCCTGCATCGGCTGTGTCAGGGAGAGGCCCCGGATTCTCCTCGATGACAGATAGAAATCTGTTATTCAGGTTTATTATGAAAATGGGCGTTTAAATCAAAATGCTTATCGTGCACTTTGCGATGTTTTCGGTCAATTTAATCGTCCAAATGTGCGTACAATCGGAAAAATCATGCAAAAAATTTGAGCAAACCGGGTCTGTAGGAGATGTAAAAACACCAGTGCATGCTCGTACAGCTCGCACTGCAGAAAATATTGCTGCTGTTCGCGATAGTGTGGCTGAAGAGCCGTCCACCTCAACTCGTCGTCGTGCCCAACAATTGCACCTCTTACGCTTGTCGTTGATAAACATAATGTATAAAGACTTGTATTTACACGCTTACAATGTACAATTGACTCAAGAACTAAAGCCGCCAAGATCATGTGATTTGACACAGTTGGACTTCTTTCTTTGGGGTTATTTGAAAGAAAATGTGTACGTCGATAAGCCAGCAACAATTCAAGAGCTGAAGGATGAGATAATTCGGCACATTAACGGCATAGAATCTCAATTATGCCTCAGCGTCAACATCGGCCCTTAGAATTTAACCACCCTTTATAAGATAAAGTTGGGCTTTGTTCGAACATTTATTACTCAAAAACGGCTGGACCGATTGTCATGGTTTTTTATTTGTTGTATTTGTCTCCGTCCCGAATATCTGAATAACTATTAAGAACATTGGAAAATTGTCAAAAAATAAAATAAAAGAAAAAAACATTTTCCCAAAATCTTCACGAGTTTCGCAACTGTCAAACATTTAAAGTTAATTTTAAATTAAATAAAGGTTTCGAATCGTCAAGACATATCCACAATATTCGGATTAAAAATGTAGAATAATGTCAGTAATCAAAAAGGATTGACATATTTATTGGTTGTCAAATATTCATGCGATAGTTCAGAAATTTCTTTTATTTAAACTAAGGAAAATATATCAAGCTACTTAAATATACAACAAATGACAAATGAACAAATTACTTAATTTAAAAAAAAAAAAACGTGAAATCGATTGGCCTCAATGAATCATTCCAGATTATTCTTTCAATCCAGTCAGAGTCCGTATATTATATAAATATTTACGTCGCGAAAATGTTATTTATTTAATTAATTTTGCCTGTGATTTTGATGTGTGAGTATTATTTTTAATAATGCCGCGACCAAGAAGATCTAATCTTTTCCAACGGGGAGCCGTAATGTAATTTTTTATTTACACAATTGTAGAAATTTTTACCTGTCATTCCAATTTTTTTTCTTACAACTGATTTAAAAAAATTACCAATTTATCTAACAAGATTTAAATAAATTTAATTTAAATGCAAATAGATTAAACTATTAGTATATCAATTTAAATTGAATTGCTTATAGTTTTAATAAGTCATTTCTTTTTTCAGCTCTAACTACTAAAGATGATAAGAACCTTTAACAATTTTTTGATTTATGTTTATAAGATTCTCATTCTTTTATATAGAGGCCTTTTTTAATTTTAAGTCTCTAAGATATAAAAGGTGGTTCGTTTGACTCAGTTGTGCAATTTATTTTGTATTGTAATTAGCATGCCACTGCTTGCTCTGCTGTATTGAGGAACATTTATGAAAACAAAAGTATTTTTCCAAGTCGTTACAGTTTTCTACCTACAAAAAATAGATATTTGTATATGAAAATCGATGTGTGTTTGTTTTTTTTTAATTCCTTTTTATTTTCATTAATCTTAAAATTATCTTAAAGCTAGACAAAAATTCATAAAAAATTAGCCTAATTATCCAATAACTTAAGACTAACTTACTGGCCCTATTGCGGGCACTCTAAGCTAAAATATATCTTAATTCTAATACCTTTTGGCCTAAAAACTATAAAAACTAAATATTAAACTACATATATGATTTTTTTTATTTTCTCGAAAAATGTTAAAAAAAACTTGGATTCTGTAAATTGATTTTGTTTTTTGTATAAGACTTACAAGCTTAAGTAAAAACTAATTAAAACTTCCCAAAAACTACTTAACGCTACTTAAAATAAACTAAAACTATTTAAGACTACAACAGCCACAGCATTTGGTTTTTTTTTTTTTTTTTTTTTGTTATACGAAGATTTTTTTTTGTGCCACCCTGACTTTCCCTACCTGAAATCAATTATCGATATTTGCGTATGTGTGTATGTCTGTAAACTTTAAAATCTCATGATTGATTTTGATGAAATTTTCAGGAAATCTTAGGATTACCCTATCAACTGATCAACTGAATTTTTGTTCGGTTTCTTTGCACAAAAGAAACATACTCGTAGTTTCGCATTTGCCTTAAATAAATATGTAGGTATGTTTTTTACTTGCGACTTATCTACCTATACTATTATATAAAAGCGAAACCATTTTAAAGTTTGATTCGCACGATCTCAGAAAGTAGGCAACCGATTCATTTGAAATAAATTTTATTATTTTTTATATTGTTATAAGAGTGTTTATGGCTATTATTTTTTTTCATTAATAATTTGTCAAACTTAAATATTATGAATTTTACATTTTTTGTCCATTTCTTTTCATTAGTTGACTTATACAACCACTCATATCTTAAAACCTATACAATAATCGAAAAAGATTAGCATTGCTTCATTAAGTCAATATTGTTGCGCAAATTTTAAGCCCAAAATCACTTCTTAGTTACACATACAACCTGAGAAATAAATAAAAACAAATTATAAAATTATAAACTTTTTGAATTTATTTTATCCAGGAATTAGATTTCATCACAATCGAAAGGTCGCTGCTTTGTTTCATTTCATTATCATTCCAAAATTTTTAATTTTCTTTTCTTCCCATGCTCTTTCTCTCTTAATATCTGTTCCATTCAATAGTTACGTTTTTTCTCTTACCTACCTACCTACCTACATATTCAATTTTTCTGTATTGTATTTGTATAGTTTATGCCAGTGTGGCCAATTCAAAATTTGAGTTTATGCTAAATTCGGCAATTTAGCATGACTTTTTTGCGTACTAAATATGCTAAAAATCATGCTAAATATTTTTTTTAGCTGAAAACCTGCCAAAAAATTTGCCTTAAACTAAAACACACGGAAATTTGTTTTTTTTTCTTTATAAATCAAATTTATTGAACAAAAAAAAAACATTTTAAAAAATAATTCACTCTGGTTAGAACTAAAATATAAATATTAAATTATTAAAAAAAAAAATGAAAATGTTGAGCTCATTCAAAGCCTCTTCAAAAATATCACGCATATCGTCTTCTTCTTCCTGGGTTACATAAAATTTTGATGCTCCAACCTGTTCATTAACTTTATTAGGAACAGCGAAATTATCACAACATGTTTGAGATAAATTATCCCTAATAAGAAGATTGCTACTCAGCATATTTATTTTCATCCTGTTTGCCTAAAAACTCTTTCAACAGCAGCATTGGATATCGGTAAGAACATAATATGAAATGACAAAGTTTGAGAGGTCTTTATATGGATTTTAATTAGAAGCGTCAGTAAATTTATTTACTTCACACCAAAATTCCACAGTGTTTTCCACATTTTCTCAAGCATTTCAATGTAAATTATTCCACTGCGTTTCTATTCTATAGATATTAGCTTGGAATTAATTATGGCTTGTGTATTTTCAAACACTTTTGAACCGAAAAAATGTATTTGCTGTAAAATTCTCAGATTTTCTGGTGTTCTTTTTTGAAGCTCTTTGATAAGCTTCAAAATAAAGTTTTTACAGTTTTTTCTAAATTCATTTTCATCGTCGCATGTTATTAAATCTTGTATCTTGAATTTTTGTAATTTTTCTTCACACTGAAAGCCGAAGTAAGAATTGGGTAATAGTTTGTCGATAGTCATATCTACTTTTAATTCATCTTCAAAAAACACAGCTATCTTTTTAATTAGAGATAAAATGAGGCGAGATAAATCGTTAAAAACTTTCCGATAGATGGTGGTTCATCAAGGAAAAGTATGTTACGAGTAGTTTGCTGAATTCGTTAAAACTTAAAAGTGGTTGCGTTCAACAATACCTACAATAAAAATTACATTGAAGTCAGCACACACTTTCGTAGGTTTTGTTTAAGCTTTTTATAAATTCAATTTAATTGCATGGTTCGTGTAAATTTCTGCTAAATTTTCATGCTAAGAGCAGATTTCATGCTAAAAAATATGCCGGCATGATTTGAAAAAATAAAATGCTAAAAAACAATTTTTCATGCTAGATTTAGCAGGAAAAATGCTTAATTGGTCACACTGAGTTTATCTAACTAACCGACACACACACATTTTTTTGTTTCTCTAATTCTATCGTCACATCGCTGAGCAATGTGGGGTTGGCTCTTTTTACTTGCGATATAGGTTATAGAGTACCTATTAGTAATAGGTACTAAGACTAACTATAGGGCAAGTTCTGCATCTGGAACTCGAGATTTTGATCAAAGTTGACATTACGATGATAGCGAAGACGAATAAAGTGGGTCCGACGATTCCGTCTGTTTGTCTGTATGCCTGTATGTCCGTATGTCTGTACCTCGATCTAGAGCTTAAGCCACTGGAGCTATTTTCTTCAAACTCGGTACTTAAGGGTCTTCGGTGAATCCCTAGAGGAGAACTTGAAATTTTTTTTTAGCTCCAAAACTAACGGTTCCCCCCATACACCCGTAATGCATAATCTTATTTATCTCGAAACGGTTCTAACGATTTTGATAAAAAAAAATTGAGTGTGATATTATAGACATAGACTACATTTTGGTCAAAAAAAATTTTCTGGCAAAATGTTATTAACGGTACCTGTCATAGAACCGTTTTTTGATTTCTTGACTTTCTCATCAACGGCTCTAACGATTTTAACCAAAAATTTTCAACAGGAGCCCCCTTAAGTTTAAAATAATATTGTATATAAAGATATTGGAAAGAAAAAACTATTTCTAAAATCTATACTACCTAATACTTAAAATTTGGCATCCCAAATTTTGTTCTCGAAAAATGTTAAGGGAATTTGTCATATAAAAAATTACTTAAATATTAAAAAGATTAATCAGACGGCAATTCCATACATTTGGACATTTTTATCTCATTAAATCCATGTTTTATATTTATAAAATGGGGGTATTTTAAATTCCAAAGTACTTTTACATAAGAGCCAGTCGTGCATTTTATTTTTTAAGTTACTTGAATACACTCAATAGCATTTTGGGTGACGAAAAAGGACATCCAATTGACTACAGTGCCGTGCACATGCAGGCCCGGATTAATAGGGGGGCTAGGGTGGACTGAAGCCCCGGGCCCCGTGGAGACGAGGGCCCCATCCTATTATTTATTTATTTATTTATTTATTGCCTATAAGTATAAACTTTCTTAGACTTAACAATTAAAAATACTATAATTACAAAACTATTACTATTGCAATTCATTATACAGAAACAGAATAAAAGTATAACTACTATAAATATAATAATTTAACATAGGTTTACTTAATTTTACTTGATTACAATAACGTTCATTATTTTTCTTCTAAATACATCTCTAGAACAATTTAGATCGATTACATCAGCATATTTGTTGAAAGATTTACAAGCTTTTGTAACTGGTTCATTACTACCGTAGTTTGTTGAATGTTGCGGGATTAAGAAAAAATTGTTTACCCTAGGTCTTAAATATCGAGCTGGACTGTATGGTCTAAACAACAAAACTAATGGTGGACAATTTATATGTCCCGTCACAATATCTCTCGCAAAAGAAACGAGGAAGTAAACCCTTCTTGCTTCAAGACTTTTTAGGTCAATTAAAATACAACGTGTTTCATATGAAGGCAGGGGCAAATTCCAGTTTAGCTGCCGAAGCGAAAATCTCGTGAATCTTTTCTGAATTCTTTCAATTCGATTTGAAGTGTTTTTGTAATACGGACACCAAACCACACTGCAATATTCCAAAACAGGACGGACAAAGCTGACATAAAGAGACTTCAACGTATATGGACATTTAAAATCTTTAGAATTCCTAATTAGAAACCCAAGCAAAGAGTTGCCTTTAGAAATAATATAGTCTATATGCATCTTAAACTCTAACTTAGAGTCAAATATCACTCCTAAATCTTTATGATTATAGACTCTTTGAAGCTCGTCGTTTAAAATTTTATAACAAAAAATTTTATAACAAAAGAAATTTAAACCGTAAAACCGCGATATTCAAACTGTACAATCTAATAAACCCCAAAAATAAAAACCAAAATTAGTTGACCCCACAAAATCCAAACTGGAAAGCTATATACCCCAAAATGTTAAACCCATATAGCCCAACTCACAATTAATCCCATAAACTTTAAACCCACATAGCTCAACTCGCTAATATCTCCAAAAAGTCAAACCCACATTGCCCAAGTCGCTATTAACCCAAAACTGTAAACTCAAAAAATATTAAATCCATGCAGCCTAATTCAGCAAAGGGTTGCCAGATTGAAAAACAAATTGAATTCTATACCTCGTATCTTTTTTTGCGAAGTGTGGAAATATGCTGGACTAATTATCTTGAGTACATTATTTATTCTTGATTAAGAGAGATGTGCGAATTGAGCCTAAGAGTACATTTCGATACTAGTGTGGTAAAATTTAGAATTGTTAATTTCCACGAGTCCGTTTTGAGTTTAACAAGCTAAAAATGGCGGTACAAATTTTGCGCAGAAGTATTGAATCGTATTTTTCGATACAACGTACGTAAAGTTGTATTTTCCGAAACGCTCCCTTGTGCAAAATTTAACTTTACGCGTATCTAAAAATTAATGTTCAACTTAAAGGTGTTCGAATTGAAATATTTTACTATGTACTAGTTCTTTAAAAGAGGCGCTAAAAAGCAATGTATTTGTTTTGATAAAACATCGGGAGAGTAACGAAATCTCGCCGCACAAAATCCCGAAATATTTGGCGGGATTTTCAATACTATCTTAGTACTATTAATTAAATATTTTATTTTGATCTATTTTTAAATAAATTTAAAGTATTTAAGGAACTGTTGGTTCGGGAAAAATTCAGTTCTTGTTAGAACTCCGAGGAGGTAAACCTCCTCCATCTTTAGAGAGATGATTTTCATTAATTAATTTTGGACATTCGACCAAAATATTTTTGGACTTTTGCCAAAAATATTTTTTTAACAAACTTTTTTTCAACAAATTTTTTTCTCAACAATTTGTTTTTGAAGAAATTTTGATTTTTCTGGAATTTTTTTTCAAAAATATTTCTTGACAAAAATTTGCCACCCAAGGTACTTTTAATCGAAAAAACTGTTTACATTGGCGGCTGCCAGGCGACTTAACATACCCTAAGCGGAGCCACGGAGTCGCGTGAGCGGGTGTGTCCCTGAAAAAGGGAGTTAAAATCTTTAAGTCCCGCGGAGCGTGCCACCCAATGTACTTTTAAACGTGATTTCTGGCTAAACTAGGCATCTCAGCGAGTTAAAAATTGCATATTCGTAATGTAGGGAGTGATGTATCAGATGATTTTTTTTTTAACTTTTTTGGATATTTTTTTGTAATTTTCTTATTTTTTTTTTATTTTTTTGACTCAAGATACTTTCAAGACTTCATACTTTACTTGTCTTCAGCTTTAAGCCAATCAGAGCTCGTTAAAAATTAACGAAATCAGAGCGGTCTTCTTCGTATTGAATATTCCAGTACAATAGTAGGGAAATTCGTTCTCGTTGCTTCTGATTGATTCTAGTCACCATTACTATGGAAATGAAAATCCATACTGTGCTGTCAATTAAGTATTGAAACGGCGGGATTTCGTGATTCGGGATTTTGTGAATCGGGATTTTGTGATGCGGGATTTCGTACCCAACCCTAAAACATCGACACTCGAGAAGAAAAAAAACAAACGAAATTTACGAATACATGTCAGAGCATGTTATTGACGCCGTGAAAATATATAGCGGTAAAGTTTTCAAATTCAGTCGCGACTCGCGAGTATGCAAACGTACTCTGCTGCTTTTCTTTTTTTCTTTAATTGAATAATAAAACCTAATTACTACACAATTTGTTACTTTTAATTTTTAGAGTTTTGAATAATCAAAAAGAAATGGTCTGACGGTTTTGAGTTCATGGTTTTTGGATTAATTACGAATTGGGTTATGTGGGTTTACCTAACACTTTTGGGTTTACGATTTTTTATTTGCGATTGCGACATGAACACATTTAATTTTTCAAAAACGTTAAAAAGAGGAGCCCCTGATAAATAATTAGCCCCGGGTATCAAAAATTCTTAATCTTATCGGGGGTTGGAGCACTTGGGGGATAGCTTCTTGGATTTTCGATGCGTCAACTCCTTGACGCATCGTCTCTTAGAGCGTGGACTCCTAGCACCCCGGTTTATTGGAGGTTGCCTCGCTTGGGGTTAAGGACGCTCTGGGTTATGAGTGGTTGGCTTGCTTGGGTTTTATATCTTTTTAGGGGGCCTCAAATTTGAAATAGCCCCGGGCCCCCATTTTCCTTAATCCGGGCCTGTGCACATGAACTATTCTATAAAAGCGAAAGATTTTAAAGTTTGGGTTGAATGATCTCAGAAAGTAGTCAACCCGTTTATTTGAAATAAATTTTATTATTTTCTATATTGTTATATTTATAATATGCACAAACATGAAAAAGCTCTTTTTTTTCAAGTTTGAAAGAGAATCTAATTCGATACGGTATGTTATACATATAAACTAAAATTAATATTATTGTAGCAAATATGCTCAGTCTCATTGAGAAATGTTTTCATATGCTAATATTAATACTAAGAAAATATTCGTAGTTACAATTTGCGAAGCAAGTTATGCATTCTTAAAAAAAATCCAACTCGAGATTTTGATCAAAGTTGACATTACAATGATAGCGAAGGCCAAAAAAGTGGGTCTCGCAATTCTGTCTGTTCGACTACAGCTAAACGGCTCGGCCGATTTTCTTTAAACTTGCTAGATATGGGTTTCAATTTTTTATCCCCGGATATTTTGTTTTTTTAAGACCAAAAATAACGGTACTTACTTAAAACTGTCCCACAGATTTAAAAAAAAATTCAGAAAATTTAAAAAATTATTATTTTTGGTACCCCTCTGGGAACCATTTTTTTTATTTTAATTTTCTCAAAAACGGTACCCTCCATAAAAATGTTAAAAAATGGTGTTCGAAAATCGTATTTCTCTCGAAAACGGTTCCGAGAATTTTGCTTAAATTTTGTTTTCTTTCGATTAATTTTTAAGATCTATAATTTAGTAACAAAAATTTTGAAAACAAGATATTACTGACTGTACCTACCATATAAAGATTTTTTAAAATTTTGAATTTCTCATTATCGACATTACGGATCTTAATGAAAGTTTTTAGAGATAAGCTTCTAAAAAGTTTAAAAAACATTACATTTCAAAACTGTAAGAAAAATATATTTTTTATACAAAAGCTTATTTTTTTAAGAAACCACGACAACGAATTGCATAAACCTATATTTGCTTGAATCACATAGAGAGCCATCCATTTTCTGAGCTTGTAATAGAAGATATTGGGCCTTGTGAATAAAAAAAAAAGCTAAAGCTGAAACTTGGATTTTTAAGTAAAAGCTGGATTTTTAGTGAATAAAAATAAGCTTAAGCTAGCTAGTTAAAAATGTTTTCTAGTAATAGCTATTTAAAAATAGCCAAAGCTAAATTCATTTAGTTTTAGCTTATTTTCCTAGCTTAAGCTTCAATTTGTGTGAATAAAAATAGCTTAAACTAGAATATTATAGTTAAAGCTACAAAAATTTCAAGATTTTTTCGACCTGTCTAGAAAGCTTTGACTAGGTCTTATTTTCAGTATTAACTTGAGCGAGTTGTTAATTAAACATAAGGGAATATCTCAAAAAATAGGACTGTGAACGTATAGACCCAGAAACTGACATACGAAATGTTAAAAACATTTTTTAGCCGAAACCAATACTTGCCCTGTAGAACAGATAACAAATTTAGGCAAAAAAACTTTCCTTTCGGTCATACATGTACCAGTTTTAGCTAAAGCTAACTAGCCGAAACATGTGAATAAAAAAACGAACACCTTAAATTACGAAGCTTAAGCTAGAATTTTCCAGCATAAGCTATTTAGCGTTATCATTTTTTTATTCACATAAAACAAAGCTTAAGCTAGTACTGTCTAGCTTTAGGTGCTAGTAAGAGCTATGACTAGTTGGCTTTAGCTTCCTCCAAAAAAAGCTTTAAATTTTTTTTTATTCACAAGACCATTTATTGAAAAAACAAAATTAAGATTTTTGAACTTATCACATAAAACATTTTAATTCATTCGAATTCAGTTTCACAGCTTAACTATCAAAATCACAAAACAAAAACAAGTACCAACGTCATTGAATGAATAAGTTCTTACATCATTTGTTCCATTTATTTTATTTATGAATGTTGAAAAGTTGTATTGTATATAGCTATTATACAGACTCGCATATTAAGATTTGTATGGAACATAAGCAATATAATTAATTCTCCTATTTTCAACGCAACCATTAAAACATAAATTTAATTTCTAAGAAAAAAACATAAAATCTTGAAACCACATAAATAAACAAATAGATACATACTCCACTAGTTACGTTTTATTCACTCATTGTTTTCAGACACTTAAAGTATGCAAGGTTGGTATGTTTCCTTCTGCCATTGAAATATCACTCATCAATAATGAACTTACGACAAGGTCAGTTTTCTTAAGTAATTACTTTCGAATTTCTTCAAAAAGATATTTGTGTTTTGTAACCTTATGTTTTATAAATATCGACCACAAATATAATGGCCACTGTACACATAAGCTTAGAATCAAAAATCACACAATGTGTGCCTTGTCTAGTGTATGTCAATTTCCATATCTAAAAATATAATTTATTCAATTGAAAAACAAAATACTTTCTATAAGAGGAGAATTTTTATTTCGTATGGAACGAAAGTTCTACGTTTTAGGAAACCTAAAATTAAGATCATGGAGAAGTTCAAAAAAGTTATTAATTCTTTTAAATATCAGCAGCTTGAATATTCCTTTTGTTCTCTTTTTTGTATTTATTTTTTTTACTTACATACATACATAGTAAAAAAATATAAATATATGTACATACTCAGTAAATATTATTTGTTAAAGAGAACGGGATTCGTAATAAAGGCATTTTTATAAAAACCCGTCTCCTACTACTACTTTGCACTCACGAAAACTTAAAAATGGTGATGCAAAACCTGACAGATTGAGGAAATACACACAAATATTATGTAGGTTGCACCCGCTGCAGAAAGTGATTTTGCTAAACGCAGCAACATTAAAATTATTCGAAACTAAAATAATGTATCGTACTGTACGAAATGTGTGAGGTAAATATCGGGTGCGTATTTCGCCTGTGAGTCATTATGTAGGTACATATTTTTAAAATGCAAAGGAAAATACGAAATATCGCTGTGAAGATTAAACCAAATATTTTTAAATTCCGGTATGCATATTGTTACATACAGTTAAGTTCACGATTTTTAATTTTCAACGCATGATTTTCACAAATCTCATTCACTTTTTTCCTCATTTGTAAAAAAAATGCAAGCAATTGGATTCATGAGAAAAGTTAATAATTATGTTCTTATTGAAAAATCATAAAAACGGTTTGCCCGGGACGTCCCGGATTTTATACATAAATTCATCTGTCCCACCGGGCCAGCTTTTTTCCCGGGTTGGGACTCAAACTCACAAAATAATGCCTAATGTACCTAAATATCTTTCAGTGATAAGGAACAATTGCTGCATTGTGATTTATAGCCTTTTCACACCGAGCCGAAAGCACGGTTTTCGCCAAAAAATCGGTTTTCGTCGAAAACCTGCATCGAAAACACAAGTTTTCCCATACATTTTTGTGAACTACAAGTTTTCGTTTTTGACAAGTTTTTGATAAAACCTCTCGAAAACCAGTTGAAATTCAGAGATGATGTAAACAAACACACCTAATGAAAAATTCAAAGCTCAATTGAAATGAAATGAAAACATTCAAATACCAATCAGACATAAAAAAAAAAATCTGACAGCTACTGAGAATAAAAATGTACGACAGTAAGTGTCAAAATAATTTAAATGACAAGCGAAAACTTATAAATATTCGGTGTGAACACTTTTTGAGGTTTCGAAAACTTTTAGCCGAAAACCGGGTTTTCGGTTCGGTGTGGAAAGGCTATTAACCTTAAGAATTTGCTTTTAAAATTTCGAATCAAACAAACCTAACTTAACAAAGAATGTATTTTTGCAAACCGACATCTGTCATTAAAATTGAAAAAAGAATAATATTTGCAAATGACAAAAAAGTCATTTAATTAGTAATTAATAAAAGAATTTATTTATTTGTATCTACAAGCATATCGTCGGCTGAGTTCTTAAGTGTTCAATCTCCAATTTTTCCCAAAATGGTATTATTATTGATTCTTAGGTTTTTGGGGACGCTCTTTCGATTGGCGCAATCAGAACTAGTATATCTTCAATACTTTGGGAAATAATTTTTTTCCATTTTGTTCAATAGACCAAAAATACACGTTTTTTATTCCACCGATTAGTTCTCAAATGTTCAAAGTGCCACTTTGTTGGCTGTTTGAACAAATTTACAAAGTAAATTACAAAATATATGATTTATTCATATTTGTTCAATCTCCAAATATGGAGATTGAACAAAATCCAAGCGAATTCTCTTTATTTTACTGGTTTGTTACTTTGTTCAATCTCCTTCTACTTTATCGGTTGACAAACAATTTGGCGGGAATTCTTTATCATTCTCAAAACAGTCTGGCAGGTTTGTTAAAGTGCTTTAGTAATAAATATTGCACAATGAATTCGAAAAGTTCTCAGAGGAAGCTGATAAAAATGTAAAATGATTGTAAAACTCTAATTCATAATATTTTCTCTTAATATTTTAGCCAGGACATTATAAGTTCCGTTGCGAGTACATCACAAAGACTTTCGTCACCCATTTATACCACAAATCATTCAAGAGTAATTATTGTGTTTCTTAATTAATTTATTGTTATTGGTTAGTAATTAATGTATGATTTCCGGGAATTAAACAACTGTAGTTTCAATGATTTTGAATCTGAGAATGGTAATCGTGACGAAGATTCTGATTTTGGTCTAGGAAGTGATGATATGAAAGTGAAATATGGATTCAGGGATGGAACTCCCAGTTCTTAAGGAAGCTAAACATGTATAATTTGACTGGATCGTGTAACAACAACAAAATAACTTATTGTTCGGTTTGGTATGAATCTCAAAGCGGAAGAAGTGGCAATGACATTGCTAGTGCACTAATCAAAATTCTGAAAGCTGTAATGGATGACAATCCAGATATAACTGGTTTTATTATCTGGTCGGACTCCTGTATTCCGCAAAATAGGAATCGCATAACATCTTTAGCAATTTTAAAATTCTTGGAAGAAAATCATCAGTTGTTAAAAAGTATTGAACAACGCTTCTCCGTGCCTGGGCATTCAAGAATTCAAGAATTAGACGTTGTTCATAGTGTTATTGATAGACATTTGAAACATATTAGGGGTATTCACGATCTAATGCAACAGGTCTAGTATCATTGTAAAAGTGCAAAAGTGTAAAATCTTACAATACTACAACATGTTGTAAGATTGTAAGATTTTACACTTTTGCACTTTTACAATGATACTAGACCTGTTGCATTAGATCGTGAATACCCCTATTTTTTATTACAGTCCCCTGTCACTTATTCAAAAGCTCAAAGCTATGAATTACGCAAATGTGTCCTTGAAAATTATGCAGTGCACTGCAAAGGATTTTTTTAATTATAGCGCAGCTACTAACGGACTAAATTTCATACCATATTCCAAGGCAAGGGAAATTATTTATGACGACTCACTACATTTAAAATTTCGTGAGAGCTACGGAGAAGAAAGTACAAAATTTAGTGTTTCAGTCTTGCCACCACAAAAAACAAAGAACTGTTCGAATAAATCAGGGAAAATAATACGCAATCTACCAAACGTACAAAACACATCGAAAGTGTTAAACTTACTTTCTAAAGAGAAAAAGAATGATAGATTTAGATTAGATTTAGATTAGATTTATTGTTTGTTTTCTTGTTTAAAATACAAATTTAAGTAACAAAAAATCATTAAGCATGGCTTTGCCGTCTGCCTGATTGACGTGTAAGTAAACATTTGATAACAGGTTTGTTTTAAAGTGTATTCAATTTTTAAATTTAAAAAAAAAAAAAAAAAAAAAAAAAGTTTAAATATATTTAGAAAATAAAGAAAAAACAAATATAAAATAGACATAGATTTGGAGTTAAAAATTCTCAGTAATAATTTTACTACGGTAATTAATTGCTGCTTTGTAGAAGTAAAAAAGTTGCTTAATATCACCTTCGCAGTTTAGAAGGGCTATAACTTCTTCCTCTGATTTCGTGTCGTTTCCTAGAAAATATCTTCTTATTTCTTTAAGAATAGGACATCTTCCGATGAAATGGATAACATCTTCTCTTTCAGATAAGTTACAAAGGCTGCAGTAAAGTGGTAAGTCTGGTCGATGTGGAATATAATTAAGCCGTATAAGTTCGCCTCGCATCTTAAAAAAAGCCGAAATTAGTGCTTTGCTGTTGTCATTGCGAAAATAATATTTTTCCGACAAATTATGGTTTAAAACGCTGTATGTAGCTCGGTGAACTGATGATGAAGCCATATCCACGCAATCAATTCTGTTTTGTTCATCTACTTTCGCAATAAGATCCCAAAGAACATCCTTACGGTATCTTTCATTTCCATGAGCTAAGTTGGATTCGAATCTGCAGTACGTTGCTAGCTCTTCGAGTTTTTTGTACCAGAGCATATTCCTTTCGATTACTTTCTTTGCAGTTATTTTTGGAAGTCTATCGTCTGGCAATTCCAACACTTTCATTACATAATCCACATGCAGTTTTAATGATTTAATGAAAAGCGGTGGCAATCCTGTTTCGATATTAATCATATAGTTAGGTGTTGTACTTGGTAAGCTGAAACATCGTTTTATGAAGTATCTAAGGAGTTTCTCTACAGTTTCGTATTGGCAATATCCCCAAGATTGTGCTGCGTACATCATAACAGATTCTGATACTCCTTGGAAAACCTTGTATTTTACGCTATGGTCAATTAGCTGATTTGAAAAACATCTTTTCCATGTTGCCGATATGGCACTTTTTGCTTTTATTAATCTTTCCTTTAGATGCGGTTCCATAGTGAGATTACTAGCTATTGTCACTCCGAGGTATTTGTACGTATTCACAATTTCAATGTTTTCTCCATTAAGATGCCATTTTTCATTTCTGCATTTTCTGCCACTTCCCTTCTTGAAAATCATAATTTTTGATTTTGTAAGGTTAACCGTAAGATTCCATAATTGGCAGTACAAATCAAGACGATTAATCATTAGTTGTAACGACTCTGGTGAATATGCAAATAGAACCACATCGTCTGCAAATAAGAGTGCTTTTATCAGCTGTCCTGCAATCTCAATTCCTCCGGGTAAAAAGTCGGTGAGGTCATCGATGTACAAAGCAAATAGATACGGGCTTAGCGTACATCCCTGTCGTACTCCCATAGTTGTTGCAAACCATTCTGACGTTTCGGTTCCGCTCCACACACTTGATTGATTGTCCTCGTATATGTTTTCAATAACCCTCCCGAACTTTTGGCTCATTGATTGACGTTTCTGTCAAATTACGGAAAGGTTCGTTTTAAAGTCGCTCCTGTAAGAAAGTATAAATTTGCCATTTTTTTCAACATCAGAAAACATAAAAGTGTGTTAAAAGTGCTGTTTAAAGATATAAAAAACCAATCTGTATATTCGCATGTGAGTTGTTTATCTTTAAGCATAATTATTATAAGTCTTTAAACTGAGTGCTAATAACGCCAAACATAACCACACTCTGCACTATATACGCATCCATCGAAATACATATATATGACAACAAAAAACAAGCGAACTCTTTCTGAAACTTCTCCTGAAACCTTTAATTCAGAAAAAAGATTACTACACTACGACAATATGCCTAGTGAACTAGTTGGAAATATGAGCAAATCTGAACTTTCCAATTTGCTTTGTGATCTTCTCGACTCGAAGATGAAAAATACAGCCACGAAGAGTGACATTGAAGCAGTAACAGCTGCACACAATAAAATTATAGAGCTAAACCATCAATTGGCAAACAAAATTCAAGTTTTGGAAACAAAATATGAAATCCTTGAGAAACAAATTGATGAAATACAAAAGAAAAATACAGAAAAGAATCTGATGATACGAATAGCGACCCAAGATGGAATCGATGAAAAAGATCTAATCAAAAATACACTATCACGTCTCATTCAGCCAAATCCGATCATTGAAAACAATCACATTCGCGAAATAAGAACAAATAACACAAATACGAAAAATTTTATTGTAAAGCTTGATTCAAAGCAGCAGGTGATTACAGCGCTCAAGGAATCCAAATCACTACGAGGTACAGGTGTTAGTTTATCCAAAGATCTTCCTTTATCAATTCGACAGAAACGAAATAAGCTTCTAAAGATAAGAAACAGCCTTATTGAAGTAAATCGAAATATTAAAGTGTTGGTTCGGGATGATAGGATGTATGTGGAGAAAAAAGTTTTTCGTTGGAGTTCTTCACTGGGACTTCTACAAAACAACTTCAATGGAATTTCGGCGCTAAATCAAATATACCAAACAAATGTCAGCGATCAGCTGGGTCTCAACGTTGAAGCCCAGATGACAGAAGATAACAACAGGGCTGATTCAGTAGCGACGCCTACATTTCAAAACCCAAATTTAGTGTTAGCAAGGACACCATCCACTTATTCTTCGATTATATCATAGGGTATAACTGCCGTCTGCCAAAATAAAATTAAATTAGTAGAAATAAGTAAAGTTAAAATTTTAAGCTATAATATCAAAGGCCTTATTAATAAGTCAATTCAAGTAGGTTTTTATGAATTTATAAATAAATTTGATATTATATTTCTGTATGAAACATTTTTAGTAGAAGAAGATTATAAATTATACTTAAACCATTTTAAAAGCTTCGAATTTGTCTGGATTTCCGCTCTAAAACAGAATGTACGAGGAAGAGCAAGTGGGGGATGCTTCTTTGGATATAAAAAAAGTTTGAAACAACACATATCTTTTGAATTTGAATCAGTATACGAACTTAAGCTTTTGAGAATATCAATCGAATCAAACAAGCTATATGTATTACCAATTTATATAAATTGCAGCAGGTGGGAAAGAGATTTCAATGCGTTAGTTGAAGCAATTGAGCACTGTAAATACGACGATATTATGATCATTGGCGACCTAAATGCCAGAATAGGTAAAAAGGAGGGAAGAGAAAATAAGTACGCTGGTAAGGTGAGAAAATCAGAAGATGAAACCACAAATGCAAATGGAGTCAAATTGTTAGAATTATGTGATTCTCATGGGTTCCGTATACTAAATGGTACAAGCAGTTCAGACTCAAATGGGAAATATACGTTCGTAGGACAACAAGGGTGCTCAGTCATAGATTACTGCCTGGTCCGTGGATTATGGATAACTTTAGTAAATGACCTTGAAGTCCTGACACAACAGTACTCAAACCATATGCCCATTGTGATACAGTTTTTCACTGCACCAGCAGAAAAAGAAGATACAAGAACGATGCAACTACCCCATAAGCTGATGTGGAAAGAATCGAATGCAGCTGAGTATAGACGAAAACTCGATCTCAACTTGCAAACAGGTGTACAACTTGATATAACTGATATCGACAATTTAATAAAAACTTCTTACCCACCACAAATACAAGTTTACCAAAAAAGATACGTTTTTAAAGAAAAATGGTTTGATACTGAATGTGAAGCAGCGAGAAGAATATCTTTTGGATGGCTAAAAGTTTTTAGAAAGTTTGGATATCAGTTCTTCAAAAAAATGTACTGTCAAACAAATGCAGCATTTAAGCAAATATGTAAACATAAGAAGAAAAGATATTTTGAAAATGAAGCTCTAAAATTAGTCAACTGTAAAAATACTAAGGAGTTTTGGTATGCGATCAAAAAATTCAACTGTAGAGCACCACAAATTGGTACACACCTAGATGCGAGGACACTGATGATCCACTTCCAAACACTGCTGAACCCACAAAGTAGCATACTGCCGTTTCACTACGCACTGCCATTAATTGAAAATGAAGTATTAGATGCACCTATAACACCGAGCGAAATACGTAAGATTTTGAAAAAACTTAAAGATGGAAAAGCGCCTGGAGCTGATCGTATACCCATTGAATTTTTTAAATATGCAACAAGCAATTTTATCGACAAAATAGCGGAGATTTTCAACGAGATGCTAGAAACAGGGAACTTACCGCTACAGTTCAAACAAGCCATAATTTATCCGATTCACAAAAAAGGCAATATAGATGATCCAAAAAATTATCGTGGAATATCTTTTCTTAACTCATCTTACAAGGTTTTCACAAAACTTTTAAATGAGCGTATGTCAATTTGGATTGATCGTAATAATTTGATTAAAGAATTCCAAGCAGGATTTCGGAAAGGTTATTCAACCGTAGACAACATTTTCGTTCTACAAAATATAGCTGGAATATTTCTCGAACAAAAAAGAAAAAGAATGATATAGAATCAATGCTCCCCTGGATGCAATTATGTGACGTTGAATTCTACAAAATAATATTAAACCAAAGAACTTAAAGAGTTACTTTATTGATTGTTTTTTGTGAAAATTCAAATTATTAATCACAATAATTTTGTTTTTGTATTAGCTTTTAAACTTTATTTTTGTTAATTGAATTTTTGTTATTTACTTTTTAAAACAGATCTACCTGAAGCTAAAAAAGACTGAATTAAATGGACATATAAAATAAATGTTTGAGTTTCCATTTTTATGGTGGATGTAAGTCCATACAAATCAAGTTGCTTCAGGAACTTTGAAATGAGTTCTTGTTTGTTCAATATCCGAAAAAATGTTCAATCTCCAGTATTTTTCTCGAACGTTTAGTATTTGTATGGGGGCTTGTTCAATCTCCTTTCTTGGATCATTTTATCAATTATTTTTTTTTAAATAAGTGTAAGGCATTCAAACCTTTTTTCTTCAGTTTTTACGACCGAAATTTACACAGTTTTTATTTCCTTTTTGTTTGAAGACGATTGCATATTTAGAAAAAAAGTTATAAGCAAATAAGAGACAAAAAGTCGTCTCCTGAACAATTTAAACTTTGGTCGATTGAACACTTAAGAACTCAGCCGACGATATTGTGATTTTTTATTCTGTCCCGGACAATATGTTGAGATCCTGGGATTTCTCATTATTTTGGCCATTTGTCCCGCCGAGGTGTAAGAAAAATCTGGCACCCAAAAAGGCACTCTTAACAGTTGCTCTTCAGACAAGGCAAATGTAGTCGCAGCTCGTTTTGCTGCTAGCTCTACGTTGCCTGATAGCAAAATTTCCCTTTCTGTACTTGAGAACGTAAATCATTCTTGATATACACAAACCCTCGGGTCCTAATGTTATGCCCACCATTCTTTTCAAGAGGTGTTCTTTATCGATGGCAAACCCATTGCGCAGGCTTATCCATCGCCCTTGTTGTTCTGGAATCTTCTGAAAGATGGATAACGGCATTTGTCCACTCTATTCTAAAAAGGGTGACCCTTCCTTACGACCAAATGCACTTTGTTCTTTCTTTCATGGAATCGCTGGTCAATCATCAGCTCAGGAAATAAATCTTCTGAATGACCAGCAATAATCGTCACACTTCTTTTTTCGCACCATCAGCAAAATACTGAAATCTTCTCTATTTTGAAAAACTCTATTTCAACCTTCTTCAATTTTACATAAAAAGCCCGAATCTACTACTTTTTATCTATTTCACTATGTAACCCCAGAAATTCCATACAAAAATAATGAAGGACAATAAAATAAAAATACACAAATGATTAATTAATTACATTTGAGGAACACTTATTTATTTATTTATTTTTATTTATTCCAGGATCTTTTACAATAGACTTAAGTCCTTAAAAGCAAAAGTTAAACTAATTTCATTAATAAGTTATTTCAACGATACAACAAACTAATTATTATTTAATAATTTTCAAAAAATCCAATTTACATGAGAGACAAAAAAATTATTTATTTATATTATTTAAATTTAATTTAAGAATTAACAAGATTGTTAGCAAATTTTATCAAAATTTAAAGTACTTCCATAGTCTGGCCGCACACACTGTATAAAGTAAACGATCTATTTGAATTTGAAAAAATTAACTTGTTATATAAGTTAAGTGGATCTTTTTTAGTGACTACAATATTATTCAAAGTTTTTAAAGTTATGGAATTCTAGTATGCGTTAAGAGTACATTCTAGTAAATTTTCTTTATATTCAGAAATATGGTCAAAACGTTTGAGATTGTAAACGTAACGTATGATGTTATTAAAAGCGACGTTTAAGTTTCTTTTCTTTTCAGAGCTTAGACAACAGAAAATTTGAGCACCGTATGTGATTATTGAAATAATCAGAGTTTTTGCTAGACGGAATCGTATATTTTGTGGAGTGAATTGCTTCGAATAAGACAAACTCCCAAGGCTAACGTAGATTTTTCCAATTATACTTTGGATATGGTATTCCCATCTTAATGTGGAATTGAACCAGATTCCCAAGTATTTAACTCTATCAACATACTCAAAATTTGTATTACCGATGCGTATTGAAGGGAAATAACTTAAATCTAGCTCCTGTTTATAAATAATTATACATTTAGATTTCGACGGGTTCAGTTTTAAACAGTTTCTTTCTGACCCAGACATAATTTTTGAGTTGAGTAATACAGTACCAGGGTTCGGACTTTACTTCGATCGAAGTAGATCTACTTCGATTTTGAGAAAAAAATTTTATCTACTTCCCTACTTCTCTTTTTTATGATCTACTTCTCTTTAAAATTCTTGACCAACATATTTAAAGTCAGCGCTGATCACTCTGTATTACATTCAAAACAAGTTTAGGAATCGTTTAAACGTAAGCACCGTGGAAAATTTAATGTTCTCAAGATCACTTACAGAAAAACGCAAAGATATTTATGAGCCACCTATTAAATTGATAAAATTCATACAAAAATACAAGTTCGTTGATAGAAAATTTACTTTAAAATAGTTATATTTAATAACTATTTTTTCACAAGTCTGAATTTTGAATTTACTTTTATATCTTATGTTTATATAATTTAATTTCATAAAACTACTTCGAAAATTTTGGATCTACTTCAGTTTTTTTCCGTATTTACTTCGAAAATTTAAAACATAAGTCCGAACCCTGTACAGTACCATTTTCAATTAATCCTAAATTGCAACTTAACCGAATCTGTATATCATCAGCGTATATGTATGTAGCTCAATAGAATTGTTGCTCGACTTGAGAAGGCAAATCATTAATGTTCATCGAAAATAGCAACGGGCCAAGAATCGATCCTTGAGGAACGTCCGTAAAAAGGTTCACAAAACTTAATACTCGATTGCCAACAACAACAGCTTGTCGCATGTTTAGAGAGGTTTGAAATTATGAGCTTAGCTACAGAGACTGAAAATATTAAAAAAAAAAATTTATTAAGAAATTGGTATTTTGTGATTGACTGTATCGAAGGCTTTTGAAAAATCTAATAATCCCAAGAAAGACACATAGTCCATATCAATAGCGCAACGCAGATCATCAGTAACTTTGAGTAAAGCAGATTAGTCCAGTCAAATTAGTATTTTATATCTATAAAAAATACTGCGTCGAACTTTTTTTTTGTTTCTTATAGAGTACCCATTGGAGAGTGTAAATCCAAAAAGTTCGAACAAAAAGCGCCCATGCGTTGTCCGCCATTTTGAAAAAGGCTTTGGAAAGCGTGAACTTGATTTTCTCGGCTCCTATCATATATAGAGCTGTATTTTTTTTTTAGGTTTGTACGTTAAAATATCTTCTTTAACTTTTGCTGAGAAAAAAATTTGAAACCTCTTTCCAAAAAAAAGTTATCGACGAAAAACTGTCGAGATTTTGAAGTAAAAAATGGTTTTTAACGTTTATCTCGCCTCATGTTCATCTGATCGAAAAAATACTTATATATTTATAATTTTTTATAGATCACTTTATTTCCTACGTTTTGGTTTATTTAAATTTTCTGTGCGACAAAAACTGTAGGAAATATAACCTGTTAAAATGGCCAATATCCTGCGAAAATTAAAAAAAAAGGAATTTACTCACGTTTGAAAATTTTCAAATTTGATTATTTTCATTGTGAAATTTAAAGAAACAGTTCAAACTCTTTTCCACACCACCACCAAGGTAGAGTTACGGCGCATTTTTCTTAATGTGGTGTTCCCAGGAGGTATAATCCACGATTCAATCGTTTTCGTTTCTATATCAGCCTTTCGATAGCTCAATGTGGCATTGTTTTTTCATGTCGTTAGTACTGCTAAGATCGTCATTGGTAGTTTCTTCAATGTTTTCAGGTGAGGAAAAGTCTTCACATGCGTCTTCATCTTCCAGTAAATTTGGCAAGGAAGGAACATTCTCGCATGTTTTTCCACAATAGAAACATATTAAGGAACAATTCAGACCAGATTTCCAACAGCCACAATCTCGACCACATTGGCCCTTGCATTTGCAGGATACAGTTTGCAATATGCTTTGTGGAGCTGGATCCTGAGTGGTTGTAACTGGCTCTAATCCTCTCGGAGTTCTTTTCCAACCCCATTTTAGTGGGTCATGGTGAACATCGATCCAAGTCTGTACTTGATGATAGGTACGGAATGTGTGTTGCCGAGCAGCTGCTGCACTACGAGGCAATGAAGATGGATTAAACTTAGTTTTTTTGACGTTTTAACAAAGTTGCTATATCGCAAGGATCCAGTGACTCATTTTCCTTCCATGTGAGAAGCAAAATTTACTGGAAGATGAAGACGCATGTGAAGACTTTTCCTCACCTGAAAACATTGAAGAAACTACCAATGACGATCTCAGCAGTACTAACAACGTTAATATTATGATCATTGATGTTCGCACGCCTAGCACAAAAAAAAGGAGATAAGAACGACATGAAAAAACAATGCCACATTGAGCTATCGATAGGCTGATATAGAAACGAAAACGATTAAATCGTGGATTATACCTCCTGGGAACACCACATTAAGAAAAATGCGCCGTACTTCTACCTCGGTGGTGGTGTGGAAAAGAGTTTGAACTGTTTCTTTAAATTTCACAATGAAAATAATCAAATTTGAAAATTTTCAAACGTGAGTAAATTCCTTTTTTTTTTTAATTTTCGCAGGATATTGGCCATTTTAACAGGTTATATTTCCTACAGTTTTTGTCGCACAGAAAATTTAAATATACCAAAACGTAGGAAATAAAGTGATCTATAAAAAATTATAAAAATATAAGTATTTTTTCGATCAGATGAACATGAGGCGAGATAAACGTTAAAAACCATTTTTTACTTCAAAATCTCGACAGTTTTTCGTCGATAACTTTTTTTGGAAAGAGGTTTCAAATTTTTTTCTCAGCAAAAGTTAAAGAAGATATTTTAACGTACAAACCTAAAAAAAAAATACAGCTCTATATATGATAGGAGCCGAGAAAATCGAGTTCACGCTTTCCAAAGCCTTTTTCAAAATGGCGGACAACGCATGGGCGCTTTTTGTTCGAACTTTTTGGATTTACTTAAGTAATGTTTATCCTAAAGTGGGCTTTAGGTCAATTTTTGTTAATATTTTGTTTTTTTTTTTTTTTTTTTTTTTAGGTTGTGACGTTTCGGATGTGGTTACACCCTTCTTCAGACCTATTTATTAATTGAAAAATAATTTAAAACATATACATATATATTAAATACATCAAAATTCTAACACCCATATTAATAAAAAACGCTTATTCCTGCTATAGTCCACTGTCTTAATAAACCATAGAATAGGAGTTTAGTCCTGGCTTAAATATTTATATTAATAAAAACAAAATGTTCCCGGAATAGTAAAATGACGTTTACCAAAAATCCTTTTAAGAAAATCTTCTACAAAAGTAAGCAATCTCTTTTTTTATATTCTGTGGCTACCTAAATTGATTGTCAATCGCTTGTGTCTGACTGTGGACATTTCTATTTCTTATTCCTTCGCTAAACCACCTATTTCGGTGGTTTAACTTAATCATAATTAGTAAACGTCACTTAACAGAAAATTTGTTTTATTAATGAAATTTCGCACTTAGTCCAGGACTTAACGATAAACCTCCACTAAACCATCTTTATTAATATGGGTGTAAAAGAGTATACTTACAACTTTAAAAATACAAATATTCTTTTATTTGTTTGTTCTTTTTGGGTTTCCGTGTTTTTTTTTTAAAGTTTAAAAGACGTTTTAAATCTTTTTCTTTTTTGTTTTATATATCTTACGAGTATCTCTTTTATTTTTTATTTTTTAATTTGTTTGAAAATTTATTTTAAACAAAATGATGTTTAACTGTCTGAATTTTTAAAATTCAAATAATTTATTTTGGAAATAAATTCAAATATTTTTATGTATATATGTATAATATATTTAATCGTTGAGTTTTGTTTACGTAGATATGGTTTGATAATAAACTGACCGTAAATATTACTTAGTCTATCACAATCTGAACGTCTATTAATACTATTTTCGGTGTTTCTAATATGTAACATTTCTAGTAACATTCTTTTATTGTAATTCTGTTCTGATTGTAAAATTGTTATATTTTTGAAGTCAGGACGATAATTTTCTTCTATGCAATGGAGAGCTAGTGCAGTCTTTTGTGTACTACCACTATTTATATCAGATTTATGACCTGATATTGATATACGATTTCGAAGTTTTTGCATTGAGGTTCCTACATAGATTGATGGGCATGATGTTGAGCCATCACCTATACATTTAATCTTGTATACTATATTTGATTTTTCTTCCTTTTCTAATTTATCTTTTAATTTTGAGAAAACTGAATTTCTAAGAGTATTTATTGATTTAAAGGCTATTCTAGTTTTTTCTTTATCTCTAATTGGTGCTTTCAACAAACGGTTTGAAAAATTTGGAACGTATAAAGCACTTTTATATATATATTCTTTGTGGTTCATTTATATTTTGAGTTGATCGTCTGACACCATTGAAATAGTTGTTAATAAGTGATTTAGTTATTTCTTTTGGAAATGAATTAGAGTACATTGTATCTTTTATTATTCCAATATTTTTTTGTCGAAATATAATATCACTATTGTCTAGAACTCTATTTATGAAATTTTGTGCTGTATTAATAAATACTAGTTTGGGTTGTTGAGAATTGAAATTTATCAAACGGCCTTTGTACCAATCAAAAATTAGATGTGTATTTTTTCTTATAACTTTAACATCAAGATATGGGAGCATTCCTTGTTTTTCAACTTCAAATGTAAATTTAATTTTAGGATGAAAGGAATTTAATGCTGTTAAAGTTGAATTAAGTTCAGTTGATTTGATGATTAAAAATAAGTCATCTACATATTTCTTAATAACTTTTGGTGTATACGATAGTTTTTTTAAAACGTTATCAAGTAAAGTTTCCATAACTATATCTGCTACCCAAGTAACATCGTTGGAGCTAAATGTTATTTATATGTTCTTAAATAGCTCTGAGAGAGTTAAATGCACGGCCCTAGCTCTATTTCAAAACATATTGCAGCTCTTGGTAAACGAATTTAAATATCTAGCTCTATAATGGAGTTTCTCAACAATCTTTAGATATCTTACATTTAAGAGCTTTCTGCTCGATAAATTTGCTCCATAGTAATGTTTTTATCAGCTGTTGGAAAGCATGTTAGCATTTTGATACTGCACCCTTTAAAATAGCTCTTTAAGATCAAAAGAATTTTTTAAAGATTTACTTAAGAGCTACAAGCTATATCTTCATGTGTATTTAACAAAATGGCGAATATTAAAGAATTTTTATAAAACAGGAAAAGAAAACTATTAACAGTGCTGTGATGACTCCATTTTTAAAAGAATCATGATAAACACAGAAGCCTTATCCAAAAAAGTGCACGAGCAAAATAAATATTTTTTTCTCAAGTTAAAAATTGAAATAAAAAAAAAATTACCATCCACTTAAAACAAATTATTTAAGAAGGGCGTTGTAATATTTCGAAGTACAATATCAACATTTCTGATAAAAATGAAATCGCACTTAGAAATCTCTCCCATGTTGAACGTATTATGGCTTTTAATTATTACCTTTACTCATTGTTCTATGAAAATAAATTATGATGCTAAGATGATTTACCAACACAAATAATAATTTCTTTTCGTGTTCAATTGTATGATTTGTATTAATTTACTAATACTAATAAAAAACGTAAAGGCACGCGGCTCTATGGTAGTTTTAAAGTGTATATTAAAGCTTTTAGCTGTCAAAACCTACTTACAAGCACTATTAAGGAGCTAAAAAGTGCTCTCAAACTCAATGAATTAGCTGCAAGTGGGCTCCATGCTTGCTCTAAAGGCGCATCTAGAGCGTGTTTTTGAATTAATTAGCTCTAAGATTAGCTCCGAAAGCGCTTTTCAAGCATTAATACAGCTAAAATTGTTTCTTGGGTAAAATTGGGGATAGAGGACTTCCCATAGGTACACCTTGTTTTTTCTGATAAGTTGTTTTATTAAATTGTAAATAATTATTATCAACTATGCAAAAATGTAGAAGTTCTAAAAATTGTTTCTTTTTAATTTGTGTATTTTCTTTGATAATATTCCAACTTTTATCAACAGTTTCTATAGCCATATGTACTGGTATATTTGTAAACAGAGAAACTACGTCAAAAGAAACTAGTATATCGTTTTCTTCTAAAATAATTGGTGATATTGTTTCAATAAAGTGTTTTGTATTTTTAACATTATATTTAGAATTTTCAGTTATTTTGTTAAGAATTTTAACAATATATTTTGAAAGTTGATAGCAAGGGACATTTGTAGAAGAGCATATTGGTCGTAAAGGACAATTTTCTTTATGAATCTTAGGTAAGCCATAAATTTTTGGACTATTGGCTGTGTACGAGTATGTTGTCATACATTTCTTTTCTGATTCATTTAGAATTTTATGATTGAATAAATCTTTTATATACTTATTATTTCGAACTTGAAGTTTGTTCGTGGTATCATTTCTTAAAATAGTATAGGTTTCTCGATTTTCCATCATATTATTCATCTTTTGAAGATTTATGTTTCTTTTAAAATTGCTACCGTAACATTTCCTTTATCTGCTGGAACTATGTAAATTTCAGGATGTCATTTGAGAAATTTTCGTGTATCACAAAATATTTTATTCAAATATTTGTCAAATGGGGGAGTTGAAGTTGACTTTAAATAATTTTGTAACATTTGTGTAAAACATGTTCGTGCAGATTCCTGTTCACTTTGTTCTTTAGTTTTAATAATCTCTTCTCCATCTGCTATCATTTTAAAAAGTGGAAATTCTCTTTTATCAATAGGTAACGAGAATTTAGGACCTACTGATAAAAGCCACTTGATATCATCGGGAAATATTGTATTTGTTTTGTTAACAAACCAATTTTTTTGAAATTCTATCCTCATTTCTTGTTTAATTTTAAGTTTCATTTGTTCTAACTTACGTTTTTGGGTCGTTTTTGTAGTTAAATTAATTTTGTTGTGTGTAAGTTCTTGGCTTTTAAAGAAGAATATATATTTATTATAATCTAGTTTATTTTTGATTTTAATTTCTAAATTATTTATTAATTGTGTTTGCTTTTTAAAAAAGATTGTTTTTGGGAGATTGTTAAATTTAAAATTTTCGTATGAAAATTTCTTAGTGTCGACGATATTTTTCTTTGTAAATATTTATCAGATTCTTTGGATTCGAAATCAAAAATTGTTTGAACGTTTTTGGTTGAATTTAGTATAAAATCAAGAATAAGTCCATATTCTCTGCATTTTAGAAGGAATATAAGGGAGTTTCTATTTTTAATATTACTTACACAAATCCTGCTATATGATTTAAGATTTGAACAACTTCCTATACCATATCTTCTTCTGATAGATGCATAAAAATCCATTTTAAATATAGTTACGGTGTGCCCTCCGTTAAATAAATATTTTCTTTCTTCGTGACCTTTTATTTAATTAAATAATGTTTATCCTAAAGTGCGCTTTAGGTCAATTTTTGTTAATATTTTTTTTTTTCACAACATAAAAAAATAAAACAAAACAAAATATTAACAAAAATTGACTAAAGCCCACTTTAGGATAAACATTATTTAATTAAATAAAAGGTCACGAAGAAAGAAAATATTTTTGGATTTACACTCTCCAATGGGTACTCTTTAAGAAACAAAAAAAAAATTCGACGCAATATTTTTTGTAGATATTTCGAATCAATTAATTTAATTTGACTGGACTAGATACGAGTATACAACTATGATTGTTTCTATACCCAGATTAGTTGATGCGTAGAAGATTATTTTGTTTAAGGAAAGATAAGATTTTTATACAATATTGTTTTAAAATCAAAGAAGCTCCTGTATTCAACTTTTGATCGAAATCGATCGGAAACGAGAAAGTCGAAAATAAAAAAAAGGTTTTATGACAGGTACCGCTGATAATACTTTTTGACCAAAATGTAGACCATTTTTGCTATTATATTATACTAGCCGACCCGTACTCGCGTTGCTTCGCAAACTGTAACTACGAATATTTTCTTAATATTAATATTAGCATATGAAAACATTTCTCAATGGGACTGAGCATATTTGCTACATTAATATTAATTTTAGTTTATATGTATAACATACCGTATCGAATTACATTCTCTTTCACACTTAAAAAAAAAAGGGCTTGTTCATGTTTGTGCATATTATAACGCACAAACTTGCTCTTATGTAAAAGTACTTTGGGATTTAAAATATATTTTATAAATATAACACATGCATTTAATGAGATAAAAATGTTAAAATATATGGAATTGCCGTCTGATTAATCTTTTTAATATTTAAGTAATTTTTTATATGACAAATTTCCTTAAAATTTTTCGAGAACAAAATTTGGGATGCCAAATTTTAAGTATTAGGTAGTATAGATTTTAGAAATACTTTTTTTTTTTAAATATTTTTATATACAATATTATTTTAAACTTAAGGGGGCTCCTGTTGAAAATTTTTGGTTAAAATCTTTAGACCTGCGTTGATGAGAAAGTCAAAAATCAAAAAACGGTTCTATGACAGGTACCGTTAATAACACTTTGCCCCAAAATTTTTTTTGACAAAAATGTAGTCCATGTCCAATGTCCATAATATCACACCGTTTCGAGGTAAATAAGATTATGCATTACGGGTGTATGTGGGGTACCGTTAGTTTTTGAGCTAAAAACAAATTTCAATTTCTCCTCTAGGGAATCACCGAAGACCCTTAACTACCGAGATTGAAGAACATAGAGCTAGTGGGTATGGCTTCTAGAGAGAGGTACAGACATACACACGCACTAAAAAACATGTTTTTTTGTGTACTAAATTGTCCTTAAAATTTTTATAAACAAAATTGATATGCAAGTTATTAGTATTCAATAAAATACATTTTATAACGTAATTTAAAAATTTATTCGTGTATCTGTTTTCTAGAAATTGAATTTTCAAAAAATAAATATACATATTTGTTTTTTAAAAATCAAAAAACTATTTTTTCGAAAAAAATTTTGGATTATGTATATTTTTTCGAATGTATAGAAGCTCACGCATACAAATTTTGGTTAAAATCGTTAGAGCTGTTGATGAGAAATTCGTAAATAAAAAAACCGTTCTATGACAGGTACCGTTAATAACATTTTCCCCCAAACATTTTTTTTGCCAAAATGTATTCCGTGTCCATAATATCACACCTATTTTTTTCTTATCAAAATCGTTAGAGCCGTTTTCGAGATAAATAAGATTATGTATTACGGGTTTTAGAGCTAACAAAAAATTTCAATTTCTCCTCTAGGTAATCACCGAAGGACCTTAAGTACCGAGTTTCAAAAAAAAATAGCTCCAGTGGCTTAGGCTCTAGATCGAGGTACAGACATACAGACATACGGACATACAGACAAACAGGCGGAACCGTCGGACCCACTTTATTCGCCTTCGCTATCATCGTAATGTCAACTTTGATCAAAATCTCGAGTTCCTTTTTTTTTCAAATGCAGAACTTGCCCTATAGTTAGTACCTATTACCTATATCGCAAGTAAAAAAAGCCCACCCCCACATTGCTCAGCGATGTGACGATAGAATTAGAGAAAGAAAAAAATGTGTGTGTGGATAGTTAGATAAACTATACAATACAGAAAAATTGAATATGTACTAGGTAGGTAGGTAAGAGAAAAAACGTAACTATTGAATGGAACAGATATAAAAAGAGAGAGTATGGGAACGGGAAGAAAAGAAAATTAGAAATGTTGGAATGATAATGACATGAAACAAAGCAGTGACCTCGCGATTGTGATGAAATCTAATTCCTGGATAAAATAAATTCAAAAAGTTTATAATTTTATAATTTGTTTTTATTTATTTCTCAGGTTGTATGTGTAATTAAGAAGTGATTTTGGGCTTAAAATTTGCGCAACAATATTGGCTTTATGAAGCAATGCTAATCTTTGTCGATTATGTCGATTATTGTATAGGTTTTAAGATATGAGTGGTTGTATAAGGCTGAAAACACACCGGATAAAGCAAAACGTGTTTTTTTGTTTCGTGAAACAAGAGAACATTATTTCTTATGAGAGTGAACACACCAAAGAAAACGAAACAAAACACATGTTTTTTGTTTGAAGTGTTTCGATGGTGGTTGTCGAAAATACATGCTATTGTATACGAGTAACACACACCGAATGCAACAAAACTGTTTCGAACAAGGGTCGTTGACGATAATTGCATACTTTCTTATGGCGCAACACACACCAAATGAAACAAAACATAAAAACAAAAGCAAAACAGAAAAACATGTTTCGTTGCCGATAGCTGACCTATTGTTTTTTGCAAAACGAAATTTGGATTCCGTTCTTTTTATTTTCTTCTTTCGTTGCACTTTACAGATTTATTTGCTTCTACGTTTACTCTGTGCTCAAATTTTAAATAAATATGAAAAATGTAGATGGAGAGAAGTTCATTTTTTTTTAATTAAGGCAAGAAGCCCTATCTAGTTATAATTATAAAAATAAAGAACATGTCAATAAACTTACTATTGATAAGCTGTGGATTGCTACTTCCTGCTATGACATTTGAAGATTAGCAAGATTAAAAGCTTTTCTCTTTTCTTATAAATAAACATATAATGTCTGTTTTGTAAACACAAAATTGTTATTTGTGTTTACTTGCCGTAGAGTTATAATCTTTCAGTCGGAGTTAAGCTTTGACGATAGTTCGTATTTTGTTTCATTTCAACGCACACCAAACGAAACAAAAAAACAAAACGTTTTGTTTTGTTTTATTCTGCTTCGCTTGGTGTGTGTTCAAATAAAAAATGTTTTTTTGACTATCGAATAAAAAACGTTTTGCTTTATCCGGTGTGTTTTCAGCCTAAGTCAGCTAAGGGAAAAAATGGATAAAATGTTAGAATTTAAGATTAAAGAATAAAGATTAAATAATTAGAAGGCACCACACGTCTGTTCAGCACAAGATTTATTTAGAGAGTAACAAAATGAGAAAAGAATACATATCATACATATTGCAATTTAAACAGTGAAACGAATTGAGAAGGTAATCAAACAAAATAATGGATTCGAAACAAAGATAACTTCAAATAGGTAATGTTGCCATATTAACAATTTTACATAATTTTAACACTCCTTCTCAACATAATTTATTTGATAACAAAAATTAATATAGAAACATTATCTTAATATAATCCCATAGCTTGGGTAAATTTAAGATGCTTAATCTTAGACAAGTTCTTAGTTAAAATATCTGACATCATTTCATTAGTACTAACATAATTCAATTTGATTTGATTGTTTTTATACAATTCACGAATATGATGATACTTAATGTCAATATGTTTGCTGCGAGCATGGTAAACTGGATTTTTTACCAAATGCTGAGCACTCTGGTTGTCGCTGTTTAGAACAATAGGAGCTGTGATACCAAAACCCATTTCAGCAAACAATTTCTTTATATAAACGGCTTCTTTAGCTGCAGTCGAGAGGGCGACGTACTCCGCCTCTGTGCTGGAGAGTGCAACTAAACTTTGTTTTTTCGACATCCAAGAAAAAACGCTCCCAGCTGCGACAAATGTAAAGCCAGTATATGACTTTCTGTTACTAGCATCACCTCCCCAGTCTGCGTCAACGAAGCATTCAATAGGAAGTCCACTCTTACTGTAATGAAGCTTTAAATCAACGGTTTTCTTTAAGTACCTTAAAATGTGAAAAACACCAGCTTCATGTTCGGAATGAGGATCCATATTGCGCTGAGAGAGTTTGCAAACCGAATGTTGTATGTCTGGTCTAGTAGATATTGCTAGGTACATGAGGGCACCAATGATAGATTGATACTCAGTTTGATTGACCCTTTTACATGTATTATTAGAGCAATGAACTTGGAACCCAGCGTCCAATGGAGTTGATACAGGCCTGCAATTCTCCATACCATACTGATTCAGGAGGTTGTTTATGTACTGTCTCTGACAAACAGTAACAGCACCTGTTTCGCCCACACGATTAATTTCCATGCCCAGGAAATATTGAAGTTTACCTCCATCTACCACTTCGAACTCATTTGCTATTCGAGCTTTGATCTCTTTAAGTTCGTTCAATTTTGAGCTTGCTAGAATGAGATCATCTACATAAACAGCAATAATATTATAATTTCCTTTATGATTTTTTGTGTAAACACATGGCTCACTAACACACGGTGAAAACCCAATCTTCTTTAGAACAGAGTCTAGTTGTTCGTTCCATTCTCGCCCACTTTGCTTCAACCCATAAAGCGCTTTCTTGAGTTTCAGCACTCTGTTGGGGAACTTCTTGTCGACAAACGATTCGGGCTGCTTCATATAGACAGTGTCATGGATTTCACTATTTAAGTATGCTGATGACACATCCATTTGGTGCATATGTAGATTATTTTCACAAGACAGTGCAAAAATCATACGTATGGTTGCGTATCTTACAACCGGTGAAAAGGTTTCATTAAAATTAACACCAAACTGTTGGCTACAACCTTTAGCCACCAAACGAGATTTAAACTTTTGTATGCTGCCATCCGAATTCCTCTTTATGTTATAGACCCATTTACAGCCAATGAGTGTCTGCCCAGTTGGTAGCTCAACTAATGACCACGTGTCATTTTTCACTAAAGAGTCATACTCCTTCTGCATCGATGCCTTCCATTGCTTGGCATGTCTGCCACTAACAGCCTCTGCGACGCACTGTGGGATAAAAACATCATCTACCTCCAAAAGATTCAACATATTATATTCTTTTCGAGGACGCCCACGTCTTCCTGTCCGAATAATTCTAGGTCTGCCCCTACAGATTTGTACAAGTTTTTCACAATCGTCACTTGCACTGTCGTCATCCTTCTCACGTCCACGCTTTTCACAACGGACTTTATTTTTGCCAACATCTTCACTACTTTCGATGACTAAACAGTCCAACTGATCATCGTCACAAGCCACTTGATTTTGACCGACAACCTTGTTACTTTCAACTCTCAAACATTGCAACTGACCAGCGTCTTCGTCATCTTGATCAGCATCCTTACTTTGTTCAGAACCTAAACATTCCAAATTACCACCATCATAGGTAATTATGTCAAATTCTGCATCTTTAGATCCGACATATGAATTTTCTATGAACACGACATCCCTACTTACTATTACCCTTTTTGTTTCAGGATTATATAATCTATATGCCTTGGATATGTCTGAATAGCCGACCATAATAAGTTCTTTACCTTTTGGATGGAACTTCTTTCGTTGCATTTTGTCCATCGCTATAGCTAAACTACCGAAAACTTTAAGATGTGATGCTGTTGGCTTTTTGCGAGTCCACACTTCATATGGGGTTTTCTCAACAATGGTCTTTGTTGCAGCTCTGTTGCGTAAATATGCTGCAGTTGCTACTGCCTTCACTTCATCCAGGCCACTGTGAACGATCATACTCCTGGCCATCTCGACCAAAGTTCGATTAGCGCGTTCAGCTACGCCGTTCTGTTGAGGTGTATGGGGAACAGTCAGCTGGCGCAGTATTCCCTCTGCATCCAGAAATGCCCCAAACTCTTTCGAAACATATTCGCCACCATTGTCACTTCGCAGAGTTTTGATTTTTCTCCCTGTTTGCTTCTCTACCAAAGCCTTGAAAGATTTAAATACTCCAAATACTTCATCTTTAGCCTTAAGAAAGTAAACAAAAACGAAACGAGACATGTCGTCTATAAATGTGACAAAATATCGAGATCCTCCGATAGAATTTTTATTCATTGGCCCACATACATCGCTGTGCACTACCTCTAGTAGATCTTGGGAACGGCTGAACCTTGCACTTGGAAACGGCTTCACACTTATTTTGCTTTTTGCACAAGTTACACATTCGTTCTTGTCTGGCACATCTTTCATTGTTAGCCCATGCACTAATTTTTTAGCTGACATTTCTTTAAGACTATTGAAATTTAAATGTCCGTACCGATTGTGCCATTCAATTGCATCACCTGTTTGACTTCTAGCAAGCATACATTTATCGGTGTCAGCCTTAAAAGTAAACAAGCCACCATGCATAACAGCCTTTATGACGACATCACCATTTTTGTTTTTGATAAAAGCAATTTTCTTATTAAAAGTTACAACTAGCCCGTTATCCACTGCGTTGCTGACGGAAATAAAATTTCCCTGCAGTTTCGGAACGTACAGAACGTTTTTAAGTTTTACTATTAGACCATTGCTTTTGATACAAATATCCCCTCTGCCGTCCGCCTCTATAAAATTTTCACCAGCTAATACAATTTTTTCTTTGCACTCAACATACCAGGAGAACAAACTTCGATCACAGCATAAGTGGGATGTGGATCCACTATCGATACACCAGGAATCTTTATCTAGATCATTATTCGTAGCAGAAGCGAGAATTGAAAACGAATGCTCATCACTTGTGTCTCTTTTCCGATCCTTACACTGAGCAGCAAAGTGACCCCTTCGACCACAATTATAGCATTTACCATTTATTCGCCTTTTTCCCCTACTGCCACCATCTATGCTACTTCCCAAAGTACTGGCGACGCCACCACTGCTTTTAATTTTGGAACACCTTTTACCATTTAATCGAGCAACAAACGCTTGATGACTCTCCCCAATCTCTGCTCCCTTACAACCTCTTTCGTTCCGCCTATCTCCTTCTTCTAGTAATTTTACCTTAAGCACATTTAAGGTTGGAAGTGTGTCACGTGTCTCAATGGCCACTACAAAATTCTCAAATGAAGTTGGCAGACTTGAGAGCAAAATTATGACCATCATCTCCTCAGGCACATCGACATTTATTTCAGCTAGCTTTTCTAGAGTTTCACAAAAGTCATGAATGTGCTCCGCCATGCTAGCTCCCTCAGACAAACTTAGGTACAGAAGTTTTTTGAACAACTAGATTTTACGCGCAGGACCACATGGCTGGTAAATCTCTTTCAATTTATTCCAAGCCAATGTAGAGGTTAGGCAGTGACGCACGTGGTTTATTTGTGAAGGTTTTATGCAAAGCATTATACTTGCTAAAGCCTTCTCATCTTTTGCATCGAATACTGCAGATTCTGCCGGAGTAGGCGTCTCAGTTTTTATAAGCTTTCCACTCACGATAGCCCATAAATCTGAGTGCACTAAAACGCTCTTCATGTGGACTGACCAAGACGCATAATTAGAGTCGTCTAGTTTTTCAATTGAGTATAGACCCGTGGCACTCATTTTACTTTTCCAAAATAAATTTAAACTTGAAACAAAAAAAATTTAATTTTTTTTTAACTAATTACTTTAAATACTTTAATAAGCTTTAGTTATGGCCTGGGCCCATAACCTGTTAGAATTTAAGATTAAAGAATAAAGATTAAATAATTAGAAGGCACCACACGTCTGTTCAGCACAAGATTTATTTAGAGAGTAACAAAATGAGAAAAGAATACATATCATACATATTGCAATTTAAACAGTGAAACGAATTGAGAAGGTAATCAAACAAAATAATGGATTCGAAACAAAGATAACTTCAAATAGGTAATGTTGCCATATTAACAATTTTACATAATTTTAACATAAAAAATGTAAAATTAATAATATTTAAGTTTAACAAATTATTAATGAAAAAAAATTATAGCCATAAACACTCTTATAACAATATAGAAAATAATAAAATTTATTTCAAATAAATCGGTAGACTACTTTCTGAGATCGTGCGTTACAAACTTTAAAATGGTTTCGCTTTTATATAATAGTATAGATATAGATCTTCTTCTTCTTCCTTTGCTTCGGCGCTGTTATGATCTCGATGTCGAGGGGATCATAACTCTCCCACGTATTTGCTTCACACTAGTGATCCGCCTGTGGGGTTCGCCGAATAGTATAGATATAGATATGCTATTATATGGTCTACACATAATTTTTTTTATCAAAATCTTTAGAGCCGTTTTCGAAATATGCGAGATATTTCTCAATGACTGTATTAGAGAAGCATAGAAGTATATGTAGGTTAAGTTACATATGTACTCGTACAGACAGACGGAATCAAGTCTTTTTCGTGTTGAATTTTTTTATCCCGGAAGTTCTAACACTGCCCGTGATGCCCGTTTCACTGATAAGCAGGAATGCTCATCAGTTCACCCTCGAGCCTAATTTTTGCCAATTTCTTTTTTAGTGTCACTACACGATTTTGGAATAATTTACCCAGCACGGGTTTCCCTTGCCATTTCAATTTGCTAACAAACAAGACAAATCTTCATCGACATCTCCTTTCTCTCCCCCATACTTTCCACATCGCTTGTGGTATGCTCATGTTGAACATTATAAGGGTTTCATAATAAACCCTTGAGCACCATATAAAAAAAAAGTTTTTTTATGTCAAAAAGTAAAATGGTCTATGTGTTAAATTTACACGATTCATAATCCATTTTTACTTCTTTCCTTCAAACCCCAAATGATTCGTCAGCAAAAAGAACAAGTTCCTATATGACCCATTCCCTATATAAATTGTATGTCTATAAGCACTTTAGGTAAACAAAATATATGACCAGTATCTATCTGTTTTTGATTCTCATGTGACACTATTGCCTACGGCCGAAAAAATATGTTAGCCATTTTGTAAAAAAAAGAAAAAAATATTTTATGTACCTACATACACAAAGAAATCTTTTCTTCTGCATGTGATGTTCTCCGAAACTTGGGACATGTATGTTGACTCAAATGTCATGTGGGTAAATCTACGCCGCCATCAATGCCAATGCTTAAGGGTTTCATTTTTCAAACATAAAACCCCCAGTGACTTGCACTACATCTGAAACTGGTGGTTTTCTGTCCATAGTTGTTTAGGAGTTTTATTTTTCAAATTTAATAAGCAGGTTGAGATAAACAGGAGATAAAAAGATTAACTCAGAAAACCAGCACAAAAAAGTCCAAAAAATATAGTTGAGGCAGGAATTGGGATCATCAGTCTTTAGTGCTTCCTTGTCAAATGTTGATTTTCGTCCCAATAAACAGAAATGAAAAAAAGGATTGCCCCTAGGAAAATAAATGACATGAAGCCATTTGTTTAGTTGTTTCCTTGTTTTGGTGAATGTTCAAGGAATTCTGGAGGTTATTTAAACTAACTTGTAAAGGACATGTGCCAGAGAGTTTTTGTATTTTTTTTTTTTTTTGAATATTTGCATGTCATATATGGCATATTATAGTCCGAACAGAGCTACTTTGAAATTTAAGTGAAATATATTCCAATTTTCGATAACAAAAAAATTCAAAAAATACGTAGATTGGAACATTAGCATTGAACATTTTTGTTTGGTAAATTATTTATGTATTTATTCAGGAGCAAAATGGGATTAGCGTTCTTCAGAACTTCAGAAAACGACGACGATGACATTGAAGACGGACATAAATGACTTGCGAAGAGTAGGGTTAATGTTTTTAGGGCTTGGCTGAATCCTTTTCTTTCTTTTACTGAAGGAGATAAAAGAGGCAGCGATTTTGTAAACATGTCTAATGGGACATTAAGGAAAGGCAAAGAGCCTTCAATTGAATCGACTAGGACAAGGCTAAATGGAGATAGCTTGAGGCTGGTGCATTTTTCTTTTTTCAAATACGAAAAACATGCGGACATTAAGGGTTGAAATAAGCAAATTTTCGTCTCGATAAGTTTTTTATTGCAGCTTTGTGTTAACGATTATAGTTGCCCTACTGGAACAAAGTACCGTATATTAATTCATAGCTTTACTGCTTTGAAAAAAGGCTAACCGAATCCGCTGTCAACAGCATGATTTTGTGGAATTTAGGGTTGCTTGAGTTACCTAGCAGTAAAATGAATTTATAAATTTAAGATAAATGTTTTCATGTTTTTTTAGATGATTTCGAGCAAAAAATGCGAACTTTAAATAAATTTCACGATACGGTAGTGAAGAAGTCTACTCGTAAGTCATAGTCCCCTAATCGGCTAAATTATTTTAAAATCGGTACAGTGCATATTTAAAGCAATTCGCTTAAGGAACAATTAGAGTTTTTTATGTTCGGCTGAAAAGGGTAGCATTTTCATATGTACAGTGGCGAGCATATGTGGATACATAATGCTCAAAACTGACTTTAAATTTTTTAATAGCTTTATTTTTGCGAGTTTTACAGCAACTTAAAGTCAGTTTTGAGCATTATGCAAGTATTTTTGGAAAATCAGAACCCAGTAACAATTTTTGGAAGTTGAAAATGTGGTCGCACCTTCTGAGTCCGTATACACATTTTATAACGGAGTTAAATGCAACAGTCAGTTTTCGAAAGTTATCTGAGTCAAGCTTCCCAAAAACTTCACATCCATATAGAAGTACAAGAAGAGAGCGCGCAAGAAGTGCTAGAGTGCCATAGAGAACGTAGTCCTCCATAGACTCTTCGGATTATGTAGTTAACATGATAATACCAACTAAGTGTGCTGTCAATTATGACACCAAGATTTCGATTACATTTGGTAAAATGAACAATAGTATTATTTAGCAAAATAGGCGTAAAATTTTCACTTTGAACTGGGTGTTTGTATACTATCATACTAGAGGATTTTTTTGGGTTGAGAAGCAGTAGATTTAAATGAGACCAGTTTTGGATAGAATCATGATCCTCGTTAAGACAACTCAGAACATCCTCAACAAGACCAAGAGGTCTGGACAAGAATAGCTGTGCGTCATCAGCATAAAGATGGAGTTCACTAAAATTAACGCAATTAAAAATTTCATTAATGTACATACAGAAAAATAAGGGCCCTGAAATTGATCCTTGTGGAACATCGCTAGTTACCGGGAGGAGAGATGAAAAGGTTCCATTGCAAAAAACTGATTGGCTTCGGTCGCTTAAATAATTTCTTACTAATTTCACTGCAGTTCCATGGAAGTTAAACTCCGATGCAAGCTTACTACAAAGATTCCTATGACTAATAGAGTGAAATGCCTTTGAGAAATCAAGCATAACGAGAAGTGTTAGTTTATAACAATTTATAGACTCATGAATAGAATTGACAAGTTTAAGCAATGCAGTTGTGCAGTTTTGTTTTGGCCTATAACCAGATTGGTGAGGATGAAGAAGTCTGTGGTTCTGAAGATATTTATGTTAATTTGCATCACCATCAGATTAATTTAGATAAAACATTTAAAATACTTATATGTAGGCCGGCAATCACTTTTTATACAAATAAAAATTAAAATAAGAAAAGAAAAGAGAATGAATTAAAATTACTTTAAGTTTTCAATAAAGTTTTTATAGTTTTAAATTTTTAAAATTTCAACGATTGGCCAAATAATTAAAAAGTGAAGATGAGAATTTCCTTGTACTTTCTATTCCTGTTATAGATATTTGCAGAGAGTTCCAAAGGTTAATGACATAAATACAAAATTGACGCTGAGTATGCAGATATTTAGATCTTGGCGTTATAAGAATGAGAGATCTATCTGAATGAGGGAAGTTCAGTCTATGGTGTGGATAATCGGGTTGTTATGTTTGAATTACGAGTTGAAGGTACCTTAATTGACCGAAATTTTAATATGTTATTTATACTACAACCACACAGTTGTTCAGAATAGAAAGAAACGTGATCAAAAAGACGAAGATTATATACGAAACGGGCAATGTTATTATAGAAAACGTTAAGTTTTCTAAACGTCTCATAATCCAAATCGCTAAAAACTTCACAACAATAAAGCAGCACTGGAATCAAAAGAGTTTTTGCTAACAGAAGCTTAGTTTTCTGTGGAATGAAACCTTGAGTGATTCGAAGAGCTCTTAGACTACTATTAACCTTCCCTATAGAGCTGTTAAGATGGTCATTCGAAGTAAGAGTTCGATTGAAGACCATACCTAGAGTACGGGCGGAGTCAACATAAGCGATGGTTTGATTCTCAATCTGTAGAGGGCTTAGTATTGTTTTATCAAATATCTTACGATAGATAGGCAATGTCTTTGACTTTGTAGGATTTAGGTGGAGATTATTTATTTTAGACCAATGTAAAATGTTTTGCAAATCCTTATTCAACAGATAGACTGCCTCGTCCTTCGCAGATAGGGGTCGGCTGATCAAAAGTTGCACATCGTCAGCGTACAAATGGATAAAGCAATTTTTAACTTTGTGTGGTAAATCATTTATGTAAATGGTGAAAAATAGAGGCCCAAGTAATGATCCTTGTGGGGCCCCGTGAAGTGCATTAGCAAAACTAGAAGATCTACCACTTGCTACAACACATTGTTGTCTGCTACTTAGATATGTGCGGATCAGTTTGCACGACTCGGTTGTAAATCCGAAACCTTGTTGCAGTCTTCTACAAAGTATAGAGTGATTTAGTGTGTCAAAAGCCTTGGAGAAATCTAGTAGTGTGAGTAGAACAAAATGATCTTTGTGTCGTGAGATATAAGATGGTTTTGTATCTGTTTGGATATTGTCTTTTCAAATACTTTCAACAGAAATGGTAAAATGGCTATTGGTCGGAAATCTTTTACCGTACCTGAACAGTTCTCGCGAATGGGAATGGTTTTTGCTTTCTTCCATTCTGTAGGAAACTCAGATGTTGTCAAAATAATGTTAAAGATATATGTTACAAAATGCAGAATGAAGGGAAGCAAAAGTTTGATGAATTTTGGGTTTATTAAGTCAAATCTAATAGCATTTGACTTGATCGAAATTATAGCCTCCACAACATCTTCCTCGGATAATCTGTCAAAACTAAAAAAACTGGCTGAAAATGATTGTTCAACATTGTTAGGTTCACTGAGAACTACATCTGATGATGGACAGTGAGAGCCTTTGATTGTTCTTTCGCGAAAACTCTTCCAAGTGTCCTTACTGGAGTTCTTAGTTCCGAGCTTTTGTTCATAAAAAAATATTTTTGCCGATCTTATCACTTTTACAACTTTGTTCCGTAGTTTGCAGTATATCGTTATAAAATTTATTTTAAAAATTCAGAGACCTGTTGATTTGTTTTTATGTTTAAGGAGCTTTTGATACAAAATAAAGTCAAATAAATAAAAAAAAAAAAGTAATCATCCTAAAAGGAAAAGGGGGAATTAACCCGAAATCGAAGACCAGGAATCCCCATTTCTCTACTGGTACATACAGATATACAAAACAGTGCAACTACCTTTTATTAAGTCATCACAATGTCAAATTTGATTAAAATCTCGAGTTCGAATGATTTACTCATCCAAAACTTTAACTTTTAGTTCCTATGCATATCGGAAGTAATGGGATAGTTCTACCCAAAAATGCTCCAAGGCTTTTTAATTTGGAAAATGTCCGTTCGTATTGTACTTACTTAGTTTAATTGAAGTATGAAGTTCAATATTGTTTTGGAATCAATTAAAAGAATGCTTGAATGGAGTTATACCAAGGAATAAACTTATTCTGCATGCGTAACATATACATACATACATGTATATATATCTCATGTCTCAAACTTTTGTTCGTTTCTCCCTATATGATGTTGAAATTTTCCAACTCACAGATATAAATCTTTTCGTTCCGATATTCCGAGCCCTGAAGTCGAAGTGTTGATCTGAAGAGGCACTTTTAAAAATTGATTTTCAATCATAATGCTCACAATGGACTGAAAGAGAAGCCGAACGAAAAAGTTTTAACGGTCATCAAGTATGAAGTATGGAATGCCAGAAAATTGGATGTGCCCTGAAGTGGTGTGGAGTTTTGGAATGAAACTTTTTTTTGTATTTTTTTCTGTTCTCAACAATAGGAGAGGAAATAAATACTTTTAGTTTTGTTTGTTGGGAGACCAAAATATTTATCTGATAGATAGATAATATTAAAAGCCTTTTAGGTTTTGTTTTCAATACAACGAATACTTACTGAGTTTTTGTAACCAAGAGCCCAAGTATTGACCCAAGTAAATTCAGCTTGGTGCTTCCGACAATAAGTAGAAAGTTTTGGTTCATATATTTATGTAGCTTCTTCAATTGCGATATCTCGGCGGAAGAATTTTTATTGATAAAGCTAAAACGAATTCCAAATTCATAAATTTTACACGAAGATAGATAGAAAATTGAAACTTTAATTTAACGGTTTTTATACATATTTACGCGATTGATAGTAATCATCATATTTATCACAAAATTGGAAACATGAAATTTGTAATACTTTTTTGAGCTCTAGTATACAAAGTGGATCATCAGTGGATATAATAATCGGTTGTAAAACTTGAACCTTCGACACGATGAACTATGATATCTTGTGTAAAAAACTCCACATATGTACATTATTTCTTCATACCTAATCAACGTTACCACTTCCGGAAAAAAAAGTCGAAGTAGATTTGAAGATTCCTCTGCATTTGGACGCATCCCAATTTCCCAGAATTTATAAATACTGGTTATTGGTGTCTTCAACAGTGGAAGAAATTTTGTGATTCTTCTCTCATATTCATAAATCATTTATGGCGTTCGTACAGTTGCACTTGCAAGAGCCCTTTGAGATCTCGATATAAACAAATCCGATGGTCCTATTGGTATACCCCCATTCTTCTGAAGCGATGTTCTTCTTCGCTCATCGCTGGAACAGATCTTAACATTGTTTTGGAGAAAGTAAAATTATTTCGCTTGATATTTCTAAGGCATTTGATAGAGTATGGTACCAGGCTATCTTAGCGAAAATGCGTGCGTTTGTTATCAACGAAATCCTTATTCCTTGGATTAGAAATTACCTTCTAGATCGTTTAATAAATGTTGTATTGTACGGTTTTAAGTCTGATCTTCACAAAGTAAATGCTGGTGTTCCCCATGGCTTCGTTTTTTCTCCGACTTTCTTCCTCATTTTTATAAATGATCTCTTGTCTGAAACTTCTAATCCACTTCATTGTTTTGCTGACGAATCAACTCTCAACTTCTGATACTCGTTCTCAAAGTCACGTCCATCTTCTTCGAAAGTGGAATTGCAACGGTATCGTATGATAAACTCATTCAACTCTGATCTTAACAGCATTGTATATTGTATGGGGAATAAAAAGCCTTGTGGAGTTTAATGCTTCGAAAACTCAATGCTGATGTGTATGGTCGTTGCAGCAAAATATTCCAATTATGCCATTGTCCTTGTCCTTTCTTGCATCGAAGAAACCGAAAAGCTCTCATTACTCGGTATGTGTATCAACGATGATCTTCGTTGTAATGACCACATTTTCTAAATGTTTAGGATTTCCATATCGAGATGTAAGAAATTTTTCACCCCTTCTGATCTGGTTACAATTTATAAGGCATTTATACGTCCAAAACTCGAGTATAACCCACACCTTTGGGCACAAAATTCTCTCCATTTATTGGATAGAATTCAGAACAGAGCGTTAAAACTGATAGGAAACAGAGCTATCATGGATTCATTCCCATCTCTTGAACACCGTCGGAATATTTCATGTATTTTTTGTTTTATCGCTTCTTTCTTCTCTTTCTTTAAAACCTTTCGAATTGGGCATAAAAAAAACTTGCCAAATGAGCCCATCAAATTTTAGTCAGTAATCATTAAATAATAAAATTTCTCTATTACATTGTAGCTGCTTCAATATAATTATACTTTAAATATTCGGTATTAAACCTTCATGAAATAAGAACTTGGCGTACTTTTAGATCTCATTACTTTTCACGGCTGACTTGTTACACAAAGGTTTTTGTATAGAAGAACTTGGCTCTTTTTTTAACATTTATGTTTCTGGTCTGATCTCACTCCTTTTTGCAAAGATTTTAATGTTTTGCCATGTCAAAATCTCGAAAGATACGAAAAAATAGAAGGGTGGACTCTACCTTATAAAATCAACTTAGTTTATAGCTTCCTATTTTTTTTGTATATTTTCTTTTTGTTATTTGTTGTTTTGATTTGCGCTTCAATTGTTTCTTCTTGTCCTGGCAAGATACCTAACACTAACATACCTACTTTTATGTTAAGTACTAGTACCTACATCCGCTCAAAGCCATAAAAAAGCAATAATTGTTGAGAATGCGATGATGTTTATGTTGCAATTTTAACTCCTTTTTTTAAATGAAGGTAGACCACCAATTAATAGCCTAATTAGTGGTTTTATTATAGTTCACATCAGAGTTAAGACTTTTTTTATGTAAACTCATAATTTTTTCAGGTATGCAAATGTTTTCTTTTTTCATTCATGTTAACATAACATAGAGTACCAAATCGAGCATTCTAGTTCTAAGAAATGTCATGAATTTTCAAAATGCATGTATAGTTTCAAAATGACAATAAAAAGGCACTTCGAATGAAAAATCTTAGATTTTCTATTTTTCGCTTTGAATGTACATTAAGCTATACCCTTCCACCAAACTTCATCATTCCACAGCATTCGGAAGTGCTCCATATAAATCAAATTTTTCTCGGAAAGTGGGCGGATCTCACGCCCCCTGAATGGAAAACCTCAATTTTAATTTTTGGTCCTTTATATGCAATTTGAGCCCGATCGTTCTATCAAATTTCATTGTTCTACTGCAATCGGAAGTGTACCATATAATTTACATATCAATTCTGAGGAAGTGGGTGGATAGCACGCCCCTGAATGGAAAACTTCAAAATTTATATTTTTTTCTTAGTATATGCAATTTAAGCCCTGCCACTTTACTAAATTTCATCGTTTTACAGCAGTCGGAAGTGCTCCATTCAACCAACACTAATTTGGAGAAAGTGGGCGGATACCACGCCCACTGAAAGGAAAACTTCGGTGTTTATTTTTGGTTCTTTATATGCAATATAAGCCCTACCGGTTCACCAAATTTCATCGTTTTACAGCAGCCGGAAATGCTCCATAGTACGATGTCGGGAAGTATTCCAAAATTCGGAGGAAGTGGGCGGATACCACGCCCTCTGAATGGAAAATTTCAAATTTTCGATTTTTTCCTCTGCTTGCATGACAATGACAACACCTACCTTTGTGCAAAATTACTAGATTCTACGATGTCGGGAAGTGCTCCATAATTTTGATGATCTGTCAGTCAGTCAGTTACGGTTTTTGTGACTTTTGAGGCCTTATATCTCAGGAACCGCTTATGCTAGAAAATTGAACTTTGGTGAGGCGCCTTTGCCTGATTACCTTAGCAAATATTCAGAATTTCAAGTTTCTGACTTCAGTGGTACTGAAGATAGGGAGGGGTCAAAAATCGCCTGAGTTTGTTCCTGTAAAAAGGGTGTAGTGCCAGAACTTGGCTGGGCACTACCGTGCCCTTTGATAACAAAGATACGTTTAATCGGAACTGCACTTGTTCTTTGTAGTCGTCTGTCTGCACTGATCATTATTTGATTACTAAACAGAGTTGTCTTTTTTTTCGGGAGCAGTCTTTCCCATAAACAGAAGGGAGTATCTGTAACGCAGTGCGGTAGTGGGAGTAGTAGTTATCTACACAACGCATCAGACAACAACGATTGCTTTACACATTTGAAATAATATGTTCATATTTCATGTGTGAAGAGACTTTTTTTTTGTTTTTATAAACCGCCTCATAAAACACCACACTATGTCGGTTAGCCTGATTCGGTATTTATAAATACTTGTACCTTTAACTTCAATATTTTAAGGTTTTCTTTCTATTTGGTAGTACCCCTTGGCATAATGTTAAGTGCCTTGGACTGTCATGCAGAAGGTCTTGGTCTTGGGTTCGATTCCCAGCCAATACAAAAATGTATTTTTCAGGTGGTTAAAAGTTTTAAATCACTAGGTTCAGAGCCTCTGCGAGGAGTAATGTCCTCTAATTTATTTATTTATTTTAATTAATATTCTTTAATGGAAGTGGCAAATAAATCTTGCTTAAAAAACAATTTTATTAAAATTTTATAATTAATTTTTTAATTACATAAATAATACAATATCTATTAAGCCTTATGTGAAATTAGAAAAATAAAAACGAAATATTTTCTAAAATAAACTGAAATTCCACAAATTTACATTAATCAGGTAGCACCTTTAATCATGAACACTTCCTTCCCAACTTAACCTCAAAATTAAATCGAAAAAGAACAAATTACTCTGCTTACCAGAACAGCAACTTATTACATATAATCAATTCATGGAAAATGTTAGAAACTTTCACCTAGGATAATAAATATCTTCACAAACCGCAAACCCATTCTCATATTAATTTATTATTTTGCAGAGTAAAATTCAAATAAACAGACCAAAAATTCTTCCGGAACGGTAGAATTTATTATTCAACCCTGTAATCTGCAGCCGAAAAATTCCTCCTCCACAGAGTCTACAGGATGTGTGAAGAATGTGCTCCTAATTACGTGGCAGGAGAGGGTAATCTAAGATTGCAAGTTAAAATCATAAATCCCACGTAATGATCTTGTTGATTAGAAAACCGTTCTGAATTACTAATTCATTTAAGTTACTCCTTCAATTGAAATTGGCTCCCAAATAATGCATTAAGTATAGGTATGAACGGAGGCGGCGGAGTGTAAGCAAGTAAGGGGCGTAAGTAGGTGGTTTTTTTTGCAAACAACTACTTGCTGAATTGAATAGTTCATACACTACTCCGATAGTAATTATTTTTCACTGAAGTGAGTGAGGTTTCCGTTTGGCGGAAATGCCAGTATAAATATCGCTGTCACTTCCGCCTTTGAAGTGAAGCAGTAGCAACACTCTTTTTGGCAGTCCTTGTGGAGGCGGAAATGGATGTTGCTACTGGTGTTTGCATTGCAACATTTTAATAATAGCTATTTCCTGTCTCTAGTGCTGGTAAACATTTTGTGAATTGTAATTATATTTGCTTTAATATCTTGGCAAAGTAGTGGCAAGTAGGTGTGTAACCTAATTTCAAAGAGTGTTGGTGGAATGAGTTGGTTGGGTCGGCAATACAAACATATTTTAATCGCATCAATTAAGTGGAACGAAAGTTTGCTTCAATTTGCGGCTTTTGTCGAGTTTGAATTGAATAACAAACGAGTCGTGCAAGTAGGTAAAACGTGCCAATTTCGAATTAGCAAGTGTGTTGTATTTCCATTCTTTGAAAAAACCCTTACCTATATATTCACTTTTAGTGAACGAAGAACATAAATACTTATAGAAATGTTGTAAGAACGTCAAAGGATAGCTTTAGATGATAATGAAAGGTTTCATTGTTAACATTTTCAGTTATCTTTAATAGATTGGAAAAAAAACTTAATAATCACGCATGCCTTGGGAGGAAAGTGTTAAGTGGCTCACGCGATCTAAAGATTAGGACACTGAAGTCGGCAATAAGGAACATCAACCAACTCGTCAAAGAAAATTATAGGTTGTCTATTAATTTGTACTGGAACAATAAAATTCGAGCCGTTAACTCTAGCGACCCGAGTGCTTCCACAAATTAACAATATATTAAGACGGAATGATCAAAACAAACTTCCGTGTCTCAAGCTCTAGAGACGTACTTCTGACAGCAGGTATAGATGCAGAGGACGCAGTTTTGGACGATGACCTCTTTATTGTCGAGGATCGAGGTGAATACAAGCATTCACCCCAACCACGACCTGGAAAACAGAGCTTTACTCTATCACTTCTATCTGCGTAACGAAATGACGCAATGACGATCAGAGAACCTAGGTTTCAGTGAAGAACACTTGGCGAATGCATTCATCGCCGAGCGAATTAGGAGCATTTCTTTGATAGTTACGAAATTGGAGCTCCAGCTCATCTTCGATTCATTCATATTGGTATAACCAATATCGTACTACGACATCTACCTCAGGAGGCAGTTAACATTTATGTCACACTGTTTAACAACGCAGTGAATAATGCATATTATCCAGGGCGGTGGAAGACAGCTTGGTTCATCCTCTCCTGAAAAAGGGAAAGGACAACTCCAATCTGGCGAATCTCCGGTCGATAAGTCTTCTACCGAGTATCAGCAAGGTATTCCAAAAATTCATTAATAGAGCTCTGTCCAAGTGGGCGGAGGACAATAATATCGTACCGGATAATCAGTTCGGTTTTAAGGCGGGATATGACACCATTCATGCCGCGTCTAAACTCTTAAACTCTTCTTCAGCAGGGCGTACAGAACAGCTCCAAAAGTTGGGGTTATCAGAATTCTCTTTCACCGTGACGTCGAGAAGATTCGGCGATATTGTGATGACTGGAAGTTGAAAATAAACTTTCCGAAATCAGAAACGATTTTGTTTAGGACTCCGTTGGCTAGAGCCCCTAAGGATACTAGAAAGAACTGGCGCAAACAAGTGATCGTAGTGCCACATAGACAGCCATTGGCGAGTAAAAGTGTAATAAAGTACATTGGCATCTGGTTGGATCAGTATTTGTATTTCGACAGACATATAAATGCTGCTCTGAACAGAGCTAAGGGAGCGTTTGACCTGATGAAACGGTTGTTTTACAGCAGCCGGCTTGACAGCAGAGTGAAGGTGATTTGCTACATGGCCCTCATCCGGCCAATGATTGCCTATGGGTGTCCGGTGTGGATCAACGTTGCCCTATCTTAAATGGAAAAGATTCGGGTGTTTGAGAGGCAGTGTCTTAGACGTTGTCTTGGATTACATAGAACACCAGAGTCGGAGTAAAAACATTACTATTCCAACAGGACTCTATACAACGGAGCCAACATTAACAGAATAGATAAATTCTTAGTGAAGCTTATTCGGGGACACATTGCGAGAGCGATGACCTCAACTAATAGCTTAATATTTGGGGCTTACTACCCCAACAATGAATAGCTCGAGAGTGTGAGTTTAAGTGGCCATATTGCACCTAATACATTCCTCTATTTATACAGTCGAGGGCTGATCCAAGATAGAGTGGCGGTTCTGCTAATCTATCACTTCGGCCGTAGTACTGTTGATAGGCAGCTCTTTTATAGTCCAGACGTCTTCGCACAAGACGGAGCAGAGCGCCTTCGGCTCAGTAGGACTGTGTCTGATCGGGACAGGGTGAGACAGGAGAACCAGTTCTGGTGGTTGTCGATTAATGATAGCGATAGTTGACAAGTTGTCTTGGCCGACTTGCATAGTTTTAAGTGTAATTCTAAGGTACGGGACAGTCAGAGTGACACCAAAAAAAAAATATACAAAAAAAAACACTGCTGCTGTGGCTGTTCTAGTTTTTAGGTAGTTTTATGTAGTTTAATTAGTTTTACTTAAGCTCGTAAGTTTTATATATAAAAATTTTAAAAAGTTACAGAATCAGAGTTTTTTTTTTTATTTTCTCGAGAAAAAAAAATAGATATAGTGTAAATTCAAATTATTTTCTTAGGCCGAAAGGTATAAGATTTAAGATATAGTTTAGCTTAGAGCGCCGGCATAGGGCCAGTAAGTTAGTTTTAAGTTATTGGATAATTAGGCTAGTTTTATGAATTTTTATCTATAGCTTTAAGATATAGTTAAAAGTGTAAAAGATAGTTAAAGTTTTAATTTTAATAGAATCTTCAAAATCTATACTTTCAATATGTCTCCAAAAACGGAGCGCACGTCGGTCGGTCGTTGTGATAAGGACAAATGGAACAAATATCAAAAATTTGTTACCATCAACTTAATAGGTGGGCAAAATACAGATTTCTATTTAAAAATGCAATAAAATGAAAAAAATTAAATTTCTTCTATGTATTATGGCCTTATTAGTAAGAGCAGGCATTCCCATTAATTTTTAACTTCCCATAGGGAGTTATTGTAATCGGTCCGATTTGTCAAATTGGAATTTTTGACATTTCTCGAAGTTTCAAGGTCCCTAGAGACTATATCAATCATTTTTAGAGAGATGTCTGTGTGTGTGTGTGTACGTACGTTCGTACATTCGTACGTTCGTACGTTCGTACGTTCGTACGTTCGTACGTTCGTACGTTCGTACGTCCGCACGTTCTGGTACCATTTTTCGTCGTCGATATCTCAAGAACGAGTAAATATATCGACTTCAAATGAATTTTGTTTAATAGATAATAACTTCGAAAGAGGCTGAAAGGGCGTTTATTAAAATTCAGTGAGTAGTTTTTTCACTATAACGGTTTAAAAGAAAAGTAAAAATTTTGGTTAGTTTCAAATATCTCACGAAAAAATAATGCTATTGATTTCAAATAAAATTTAATGTACTCATTATAAGGTCATACAGATTTGGTATGAATTTGTAAAAAAATGAACATACCGTTATTTTTTAAAATAAAAAAAAACTGAAAAAAAAATTTTCATAACCCAGATATTCTAAGAACGGAAAACAATTTGAAACTCAAAATAATTTTATTTTACGAAAAATAACGTGCTTAACAACTGGTGAAAATTTAAAAAAAAAATCAGTTTACAGTTTTTTTACAAAAAATTAAAACTATATAAAATTCTATTGAAAATTGGTCAAAATTGTTTTTCGACTCAAATTTCTCGAGAACTAGTAGTGATATTGACTTCTAATTTAGTTTATTTTATACATAGTATAATTTTGTACAATTGGTAAAATGTTGGCAAATATTGAATTAATAGTTTTTTTTTAAATAAAAAACTATTAAAAATTCTAGTGAAAACTAGTTAAAATTGTATTTCAAGTCGAATTTCTTGGGAATGAACACCAAGTGCCTTCTAAAGTATGTTGCTTTATACATCGATACCTTCCCGTAAGAATGTATACTAAGCGACATTTCTAAAATTGTTCAGGAAACGAAAAAACGAAGAAAGTTCTAGTTGAATCATAGTGTGCTAAGAGACAATTTTGGTTAAACTAAGTGACATCTAACAAAATTTTTTGTTGTTCACGACAATGAGACCTTTATTAATGTCGCTTAGCATAATTTTTTGGCGGATAATACAAATTTCAGGGGGCAATATTATTTTAATGAGAAAACATGGCAGTTGATAATTATTTTTATTTGTACTCTAGTTTCCTTATCATGCATAATAGGTTGGCGAAACCCAGGCCAAAACGTGGCCCTTAACATATAGAATAATCTCAATTTCAAATCTCTTTAAATAATTAAAATGCTTTTCAATCTTAAAATAATGTTTGTTTGAATTTTACAGCTAAAGTTTGTTTCGCTGAAAATTTGGTTATCTGAAAAAAACTAAATATAAAGTTTTTAAGACCACAAATGGGAAGTTATCAGTGTGGGTCGCACCCAGCCTCTTTTTTCAATTTTGTTTTATTGAACATACTATTTACAATTCGGCTTACAACTAATAAATTATGGAACACAAGGTCGTTCAAGTGGCTACCTCGACTTGTCGTGCGCCGTCGATTGCTGATTCATTTGGACGTCGTAAGCGATCTTTGTAAGAGATCTTTGTGCAAAATGCTTCTCAGGCTAGTGCGTGAAATGTTGAATGTTGAGCCGTTGACATCGTTGGCGAGTTGATATTCATGAATTAAGTCTCACACTCTCGGCTACAGCAGAGACATTCTTGTCTTTGCCCACCGTATGACCACGGGGACAATGAGTGTTGTTCATTAGAATACCAGTCTCACGAAATTTTCGTACAAACTTGCGTACAGCAGGCGCGGTAGGTTCTTTATTTCGGCCAAAACTTCTTTTCAAAATATACACTGTTTGGGCTACACAGCACTCACTTTGGAAATGAGTTTTCAATACGAGTATTTCCCAACGTTCGTTGTTCAAGCATAGAGCGACTCATTTGGTTTTACGGAGGTATGATACTGACTTTCTGTCAAGATTTCGAGCAGAAAACTGCTGTCAGTATCAAAATATCCCATGATTTAAAAAGAAACAACTAGATGGCCCACCATGTATTTTAAATTTTATAGAAAAAATGTTCATTCAAAATATATCCTGGCCTGGACAAAATCTTCCAGCTTAAAGCCTAGTACGCAGATCGGGAAAAATTTTGTCTCCCATACATTTTTTTCCTGGGACAAATTTTGTCTCGGATATTTTTCCGAGCAGTACGCAGTTCGGGCGCAAAATTCATACTATTGTGAATTGATCTACAAAATGTCTCCACTAAATTTTGATAGGAAAAAGAATGATACAAGCATTATTTTGCCACCATATATTTCCGAAAGTGATTTTTGTCAAAACTGGTTTTATGTAAAAGGTGCTGATGCATCTCTTCAAAGCATCAAGAGGAGATTCCAAAAAGGTATGATAGAGTTTTGTAAGACAACACGTTCTAGAGATACACTACAAAACACATTAAATTAGATTTATTCTCTCCAATTTAAAACTTTTGCGCGAGATTTGGAAAAGTTTTGTAGAGATTAAAATTGTAGAGATAAAATTTGTCTTGTTTCGATCTGCGTACTAGGCTTTATTGTGAATAGTTAATATTGGGAGTAAGAATTTTATTCTTGAGACTTAGGCTAGCCGCGCACTAGCAATTTTTAGTTGCGAAACTGCTTGGTTCGAGCAACTAAAAAGTTTGTGTTTTGACTCAAACTAAACGATTGCCTAAAATAAGTTCGCCATTTTATTGAACATATAATTATCTGCAAATTCACCGACATTCAACCAAACAGTTCATCTGTTTTCTATAAGTAACCAAACAGTTTCGCAACTAAAAATTGCTAGTGCGCGGCTAGCCTTAGAGTTTCAATCTTGAGATTAAGAGTTTTTTTCTTGTTGAATTTTTATAAAAAAAAACTTAGGTTATAAGAAGAAATAAGGTTGGGACAATTAGTCGCTGAAAATTAAAACAAATTGTGTTGCTACCTCGAATCCATATCGTTTTGTTTGTATTGTAAAGCCTAGTACGCAGATCGAGACAAGACAAATTTTATCTCTACAATCTTAATCTCTACAAAACTTTTCCAAATCTCGCGCAAAAATTTGAAGATGGAGAGATGAAATCTAATTTAATGTGTTTTTTAGTGTATCTCTGGAACGCGTTGTCTTACAAAAGTCGTTCATACCTTTTTGGAATCTCCTCTTGATGATCTCAAGACAAGCATCAGCACCTTTTACATAAAATCAGAATTGATAAAAATTACTTTCGGAAATACGGTGGCTGTCAAAATTTGTCCCGCAAAATAAATGCTTGTATCATTCTTTTTCCTGGCAAAATTTAGTGGAGACATTTTGAAGAGCAATTCACAATAGTATGAATTTTGCGCGCGAACTGCATACTGCTCGGAAAAATATCCGAGACAAAATTTGTCCCAGGAAAAAAAATGTATGGGGGACAAAATTTTTCCCGATCTGCGTACTAGGCTTAAAGATGGAAACGGTTAAATTTCCATTGCTCATTAAACACGTTTTTCTTACAAGAAAAAACATCATGCAAACCAAAGTAAAGCTTAATAAATATTAAAGGGACTCTTCACCGTCGATTTCAAGTATAAGTGACGACGATCTTCTGATCACCCAATTAAGTGTACCAGAAATCGCGAATTCTCGAAGCCGAAAAAGGAAAAGGTTAGTTTATTCAGCAACCAACGTTGAAAAGGGTAAACATATTACTGGTGCATATTAGGCAGAACTGCCGTATTGATTTTAAACCGATTAGAAGCAAATCTTCCACATTCGGCCCAGCTGGCCTTTTTCAGAACATTTCTTGAGTGCAGGTCAAACCTTAGCAACTCGTTGAAATGCACTCCCAGGTACTTGATATTTTGCTTTGCTGAAAGATATCTTTGGTTAGGGATTATTTCTATTACGGAGCAAGCTTCCACTCAATGGGCGAAGTTTTGACGTATATCTACCTGTGAGCACCGTCACTATAAGAAAAGGGGAACAATGAGAGGGACCGAAAATGAATTAAGGAGGCTGCTATGATCACTTTTGGAAAAATCATGTGTGCAAACAGATCGTAGTAGAAGTTTTTGGAAAAGTGATGAGGTAAGGTGCTGATGGTAGTTTAACCAGCGCTATATGAAGTAGGTATTGGTCAGGGATGGAAAATTCGGTACAATTGTACCGAATTCGATACAATTGAGTTTGTGCAAGTACAAAAGTACAATTCGTCTCAATTCAGTACAATTTTAAAATTTCCAATTTTATGTATTTCACAAAAAAAAAATAAAAAACACATAAAAGGAAATTGAAATTTGAATTGAATACATCATCCTGGCCTGAACGCATTCATTTTCATACCAGAACAATAGGCGTTTTTCTTTTTTAGCCCCGAGCAGAGCACAGAGTGGGGTCTGAGCGCTTAGAGCTTGCTCCGAACCGAGCGTGACCTGAGCGCTCTGAGCTATTTAAGAAACACATCTAAGCAATGAATTGTCATGGTATCATTTTTCAAATAAACTGTCAAAATTCTCAGCTTTGTTTGTGAAATTTGTGTTTTCATATTCTTGAAAACTTGTTTAATTAATTAATTAATAAAAATGGAAAAAGCAATTATTTTAAGGGAAGCGTTCAATTTATTTTTTTTTTTGATTTTGATGATGAGGAAAACTTTGAGCAAAACTCGCGAAGAATCCAAAAAAAAACGAAAATTATGCCGAGGAAATTGTACCCCGATTTAGCGACAGAACTTTTAAGCAACATTTTCGTGTGAACCCAGACATTTTTTAATCTTTTTAAAGATTCTATCAAGAAGAACGTCATCTGTTTCGTCCACTTCACCCCTTCGAAAAAAAAAATATTATGCTCTGCTCATAATTATATTTATTTTTCCTTACCTTCACTGGGAGAGCAACCAGCTTCGCCCGCCATTTCCATTGTTTTGATTTTTTATTTCTTTTTTTCTTTTACTATCATCCCTTCCAAAAAATGTAATGAAGTTAGCCGCGCTCAGCTTTTTGCTCGGTCTGCTCGATCATTTATTATCGAGCTCATCGAGCGAGCCCCGTTCGAGCTCTGAGCTAAAAAAGAAATGCAAGTTGAGCGCTTAGGGCGCTCTAGGTTAAAAAGTAACATAGTTCTTTTTTTGACACTTCAGTGCCCCGCTCGGAGCTAAAAAAGAAAAACGCCTAATAACTCTCAGCTGTAAGCTCTTATAACTCTTAATTACAGTTTTTTTTCACTTCTTGATGGCGTCTTGGCTCTTTATCGATCAGCTTTTTTTCAGACATCGCATCGTTTTGTTTACTAACCACTAAACTGTAAACTTGTGGATAAGATTGCGGTTTTTCGGCTGTGCATTTTTAAGATATTAAATTTGTGAACTTAAGTTTTATATTTCAATTTTTTTGTTTAAGCTGGTGCCGCAAAAATGGATGAGTAAAAGATTAAGTTTCGTCATTACAATACAATACAATAGTTATGCACTTTTAAAATGAAGATAGTGGCGCAAAATTTTAAACAGCCTTTTATTAAGTTATTTGTATGATACTACTTAACAATTTGCTAACTTTAAAGTAGCTTACTAACTCATTCTTAATTTTAAACATTTTCTAACTAGTATCGTAATAAAACAATTTTCTTAATAAATTGCTTCAGAACCCACCTAAAACAATGACAGCTCTTACAAAAAAACTAAGTAAACAGACGTTTTGTGGCTTTTGCAAATAGCATGATACTAAAAAAATAAAATAGGTATTCGGTGGTTTTAACTTTAATAAAAGGGTAGAGAAAGTATGACGCTATATTACCTATTAAAATTTACAAAATTATCATTTTAACTTAATTTCATGCTAAAACTGCTTTAACATCGTAGTAATTCAACTAAAATTTTGCGCCAGTATTTTTTTCTGTGAAGCTATTTATATTTTTTATAAGAATGAATGATCAGGTTGTCCATTTCTGATTTGATTTTTTTTAAATAAAATACTTTGGAAAACTTTTAAATAGTTGAATTATTATTTTTTTTTCATACAAAATTCTTTTTCGGTACAATTTACATCATTTCAGTACAATTTTATTCCAGATTTCAGTACAATTTAAAAATTTCGTTTTCCATCCCTGGTATTGGTTATTGAAGTGTAACGCTTTGCTACAAACTATCCTAATAATGGCCGCGTTCGCGTCGTAGTCCGATAGGGTATCTAAGATACTTTAGTATTCGATACGTTGGCGAACGACCAAGACCAGATAGGTTAAAAAATAATGAAAACCAAGAACTGCTGTAGTTATATTGAAACTTCAAACTGTTTATTCTTAAATCCACCTTCAGCCCAATAATTATGTAGCTTACGACCAGCAATTTTCACTTCGCTTATTAAAAATGAACGTTTGATTTCAAAGTTCGTATACTTCAAATGCACAGCTGACACTAAAATGACAGCTGAAAACCTGACTTGACAAGATCATTTGACATTTTAAACTACGTCTGTTACAATTTGTTACCTTAACTACATTAACTAAATAAATTACGTACTAGACGTAACAAGTGATGTTAAAAAGTTAAAGTTCGTCCAACACTGGACTGGACACAAAAGAAAATAGATCACCTGAAATTTTTTAGTATACCAAAAATTTTTGGATAGCTTTAGATTTCTGCTTGACATCAGCTGTTTCGTTCTTCAGTTGATTTTTCCTATGAAATTACAACAAGACAAATATATTTGGATACCCTAGGAAGCGCGGCCGAACGCACCCAATAACTTGAACAACTTGCTTACGATTTTCGAAATAAGACATACAATATACTTACATGTCTCTGGTATTTTGGAACGAGAATTATGATAACTCCAAAAATAATTTTTCCATAAAGATATTTTAGAATGTTATAAAAAGTTTTTAGATTTCTTATAACGTTTTATACTCTGTCCAACAAAAATTGTCAGTACATGGAAGATAGGACGTTTGTCTCTCATTCTGCTTGCATTGCCATGCATAAGTGTGTCGCCTTTTAAAGCTCTCACAGGGATTCCGTAGTTTACATTAAAAATCGCCGCAAATCAGAGTAAAAAACGCTTAGGGCTACCTTCTGCCAATTCAAAACGACTGAAAACAATATTCAATTTACCTTTTCCCACAACGCCAAGCGGTAAGATAATAGGCGCGTTTTTTTTTAAGTTGAAAAGCAATACGACAACACTCAACATACTCATCTTCTTAAAATGTGTTCTCAAAAGCTTCAAATCCCAAAAGCTCCTTAATAAAAACCACTGAAAAAGCTCCTTGCTTGCAATTGAGAATGATAATGGTAACTGGTAACTCTGTTTTGATGTAGATAAAGAGCGCACGATCGTATTGAGTGACACTTGACACTCTTGACAGTATCTCATGCATCAGCAGTGGGATACGACGGTCGTGTTGGGGTGTACAACTTTTTGCAAAGAATTACAACAACAATTCCTTAAGAAAAGTCAGTGGCTTGCTCTTTTTTTAGTGGCATTTTTCCTAACGCATTGTAGTGAGGGTGCATCAGGCGCCACTGCTTTAGAAAAAGCTCTCCCATAAGGCCTGTACTGACAATTTTTGTTGGACAGAGTATAGTAATCATTCAAATGAAATTTATGTAGAATCATTGATGATAAAAACTATTTTCGGAGTTATTATGTTTCTCCAAACCTTTCACAGATATTAAACAAACGTTATGTTTAAAAATCTAAAATTGATGACTTGCATCTTTGTCTAGAGTGTATATTATCTACATATATCTATTTCCTTACTTGTGCCAGAAACCTACATCTATATGTTCTTGAACTTTCGCCCTTTTTGCGATTTTTGCAAGATAAACCATATATCTACGCTAACCCAAACTAAGTTATAAGCAGTTAAAAGTTTTCAGATCTGTTAAAACACAAGTCCCTAGATATAACTGTATTTTGAAATTACTCTCTCAAAGTCAACGTAATTGTCATTTATTCTCTTATAAAAATGGTCTAACCAAATGTAAGACAGAAATATTTATTGCCAACAAAAAAACCCATGAAAATGCTGAAGCTGTCTTCTCTAAAATTTGGCAATAAATTTCTTAAAGTAACTTTTTTATATATACATATATATGTACATATCTACATAATATTGCTAATGTCAGGCAGATAGAAAAATACATCCATAGACACACATCAAAGCAATGTAAGACTTCCCTCTGAGTGTTGTCCTTTTTTGTTATTCATGAATGTCTGCTTTATTATTAAAAAAAATATAAAGTACCTACCCACTATTCATTCTGGCAACTGGTTCTATTTTATGGACCGCATGTCGCATCGGCATCAACCAGTTTCCGATGTCCTTCATTTCATACATTATTGTATAGAGAAAATCCAAATTAAGTCCAAATGGACACACATACATGCATACATACACCATTACCTACATTATATTCTATGTCTATGAGAAAAATTGTAGGTCTGCTGCATGATTTTGACGATTTCGGAGTAGTAAAAGCTCATATTCTTGAAAAGGATATACGCGGCGCGGCGCGGCGAAGATGTATAAAATAGACATTCAGGTTCATTTTAGAGAAACTGCCGTAATGGTCGACTTGCCTATCGGAAATGAGGCCTATCCTTCTCGGTAGTCCTTGACGCAACCGGTATATCCTTGAGAAATTGAATAGAGGACGAACTAGAAAATTACTTTTTCGGCAAACCTATATAACGTACAGTGACGACGGCGGTGGCGGTGGTGAAGGCAATGGTCGACGAGGGATAAAGGCGAGCAATGTGCCTTCTATTATCACCACATACATTTTTATGGAAAAGTATACAGCGCCTACATTGTGGGTATACCTTTACCTACCCGTATTTGAGAGCCTGTGCCATTAAGGCTTTGCTAGCTTCTTGTTTTCTCGTCATTGTTGCTTCTTTCAGTCTTTAATGACATAAAGAGGAAAATCATGGACTTTAAGGTGTTCGGAAATTGAAAATGAATTGGAACACGTATCATGTGACTTTAATAAAAAGCACGACGGGTGATTTTTCTTCGCTTAGCATCGGCGGAGGCAGCAGAAAGGACGACCACACAAAGACTTCGTCGTCGTCGTCATCGTACAAAACGTCGTCGTCGACAGCTGATGAAAGTATACATGGACGATAAGGTTTTTGGCTTTCATAAGCAGCGTGAAGCTGTGATTCAGGTTTCACTTAATTTTTTTTTTTGTTTCGTAGTTGGTTCCTGTTTTTGTCAAATGAGAACGTGATGAGAATAAAATGAAGCTGGATTACTAGCAGAAAGCCATCGATTCAGTAGATGGAGCAATACCTTATTAGCTTGATCATATTATAAGTAGGTAGCTAGCGTGTTGTAGAAGAATAGCATATTCGTAGGAAGTATGTATAGAAGAAATTGACACATATTAGAGCTTATTGATTTTTAGATTACTCAAAATCCAATAAATGAATTGCTAAGATTTAAGTGAATGATTTGGAATATCAGACAAATTTGTCTTGAGCGTGAAAGATTTGCAAAATTAATACAACTTTCAAGGAGCTTTCATGTAAAAATTTTGATAGAAATCATTTGAGCCGTTAACGAGAAAGTCAAAAATTGGTAATATGGGAGGTAGAAGACGTTATTTTTATGCGCCGACATTCTTTCTTCAATTATTTCTGTGAGTGTGGTGGTGGTCCGGCTGAGTGAGTGATTCAATTTACTGATGATTGTGCAAAAGAAAACACGCAATCAGAGACATCATAACTAACTAGACCCTTCCATTTTTTTTTTTTTTATCACTCGCACTCAACGGTATGTTACGCAGTGTTGTTCCTCTACGTGTCGACTTTGATTGTCTACATTAATGCGTAGACAATTGTGTCGACAATGTAGACAATGTATACAATGAAGACAAAGCATGCCAGCCAATCTGTCATATGTCATTCTTGATTTCTCTGACATTAAAAATAGAGATAAATAAAAAATCTTTGAAATGCTGTTTATTGAGGTTTATATTTGCACAAAAATACAATTTTTTAAAAAAAATTGTTCAAGTTTGGTAATTAGAAGGGTGTACTCAATTGAGTACACTGGCCAGAGATGGGTACATTCTCTTAATAATTATGAAAAATTTTAAAGCATTCTTTTTCGATGGAAAGAGTGGTTTGATTTTTGATACGTTCACAAATCTATCGAACTCTGCTGTGACAAATGTGGCACCGTAGTTGATTTTTTATTTTTTGGGGGAAATGTTTTCCGTTGCTGCGAACAACATTTTCTAGTACATTTGGCTTATTTGGACCGTTTTTTGACGACTCTGAGCGTAAATAAGTTCTGGCTATGGTCCTAACAAATGAAAGGAGATTTCGAGACAATGAAGTTTCCAATCATTCACCACCATTGAATTTAGCATTTTTTACCCTTTATTTTTATGCGGTAGTTCTTCACAAATTGGTCATGAAGGTCGACACCACCCTTGTCTTTGTTGTATACAACCAGAGGCTTTGGCTGAGGAATGACAACTTTTTCTTTTTCTGTTGATGACCATCTCTTGACTTTTCCTAGTGGTTTCAAGTTGTCGTAGCTTGTTGCAACGGTTACAACACTATTATCTTTCCAACGAGCGAACAAGATACTATTGTTTTTGACAAATAATTTGTGATGAAAGTAACCAAAATTTGCTTTCATTACCGTTTTCAAGGATTTTAGTGGACATTTTTTCGTTGTATTGTCCCGAATCGTACCCCTTGCACGAAATCCTTTTCTGCGTAAAGTAGCCATAAGGTCATGACTGGTCATAACCTCGTCTGTTTGGATATCAACAACAAAAGCTACCGCAGTTTATAGTTGAAAAAGACATTTCTCTGCAAATTCAGTGAGAAAAAATTTAGCATGGTTTTGGCCAGAGTACTCAATTGAGTACACCACTTTTATTCACGACTTACCAGAAGAAAAAAATTATTGTTTATAATTTATACGCAATGTTTTTTCTAGATACAAAATCTAAAGAATAGAACCCAATATTCAAATTTTATTCAAAAGTCTAGATTTTTACTAACATTTTGCTTTCGCAAAGTCCCCAAATTGCTTCAAACAAGAAATGCTCGACGCAAAAGTTCAAGAAAAAACTTAAAAATGCTTTTCAATCTCGACAAATTCACTGCCATTATCAAAGCACATGTCAATAATTGCTTTCCAGTCGAAAGAAATGAAAATTAAAGCCCACTTTAAAAAAAAAAAATCCAGTTTAGTCCAATCAAATTAGTATTTTATATCTACAAAAAATACTGCGTCGAATTTTTTGTTTGTTTCTTAAAGAGTACCTATTGGAGAGTGTAAATCCAAAAAGTTCGAACAAAAAACGCCCTTGCGTTGTCCGCCATTTTGAAAAAGGCTTTGGAAAGCTTGAACTCGATTTTCTCGGCTCCTATCATATATAGAGCTGTATTTTTTTTTTAGGTTTGTACGTTAAAACATCTTCTTTAACTTTTGTTCAGAAAAAAATTTGAAACCTCTTTCCAAAAAAAAGTTATCGACGAAAAACTGTCGAGATTTTGAAGTAAAAAATGGTTTTTAACGTTTATCTCGCCTCATGTTCATCTGATCAAAAAAATACTTAAGTTGTTTTTTATAGATCACTATATTTCCTACATTTTGGTATCTTTAAATTTTATGTGCGACAAAAACTGTAGGAAATATAACCTGTCAAAATGGCCAATATCCTGCGAAAATTAAAAAAAAAAAAGAAATTTACTCACGTTTGAAAATTTTCAAATTTGATTATGTTCATTATGAAATTTAAAGAAACAGTTCAAACTCTTTTCCACACTACCACCGAGATAGAGTTACGGCGCATTTTTTTTTAATATGGGGTCTCCAGGAGGTATAATGCAGATCCAACGATGTTGATAGCAACGTTTTGGGAGCCGCCGGAGAAAAAGTTTTTATTGCGTTGTTCAATGGGAAGGAAAATGGGTCACTGGATTCTTTGCGATATAGCGACTTTGTTAAAACGTCAAAAAAAAACTAAGTTTAATTTAATTTACTGGAAGATGAAGACGCATGTGAAGACTTTTCCTCACCTGAAAACATTGAAGAAACTACCATTGACGATCCCAGCACAAACAAAGTTAATATGGAGGGCTCACAGCTGTACCGAACCAAGTCATTTTAAAGATTTCCGCAAAATTGACCTCTATTTAGAGCTGTAATGACCTACATAGTTCATTTAGAGCTACATAGTTCTGAACTATAGTTCATTACAGCTCTAAATAGAGGTCAATTTTGCGGAAATTTTGACGTTGGTTTTGGATTTTTTTAAAATGACTTGGTTCGGTACAGCTGTTAGCCCTCCATATGATCATTGATATCCGCACGCCTAGCCCCAAAAAAAAAAGGAGATAAGAACGACATGAAAAAACTATGCCACATTGAGCTATCGATAGGCTGAAATAGAAACGAAAACGATTGAATCGTGGATTATACCTCCTGGGGACACCACATTCAAAAAAATGCGCCGTAACTCTACCTCGGTGGTAGTGTGGAAAAGAGTTTGAACTGTTTTTTTTTTTTTAATTTCATAATGAACATAATCAAATTTCAAAATTTTCAAACGTGAGTAATTTTTTTTTTTAATTTTCGCTGGATAACTGGCCATTTTGACAGGTTATATTTCCTACAGTTTTTGTCGCACATAAAATTTAAATATACCAAAATGTAGGTAATAAAGTGATCTATAAAAAACAACTTAAGTATTTTTTTGATCAGATGAACATGAGGCGAGATAAAGGTTAAAAACTATTTTTTACTTCAAAATCTCGACAGTTTTTCGTCGATAACTTTTTTTTGGAAAGAGGTTTCAATTTTTTTTCTGAACAAAAGTTAAAGAAGATGTTTTAACGTACAAACCTAAAAAAAAAAATACAGCTCTATATATGATAGGAGCCGAGAAAATCGAGTTCAAACTTTCCAAAGCCTTTTTCAAAATGGCGGACAACGCAAGGGCGTTTTTTGTTCGAACTTTTTGGATTTACACTCTCCAATAGGTACTCTTTAAGAAACAAACAAAAAATTCGACGCAATATTTTTTGTAGATATTTCGAATTAATTAATTTAATTTGACTGGACTAGTTGAAATTTAAAAAATTACTGTACTCAATTGAGTACAGTGGCAGGTAATGGGTTAAGAAAATTTCAGGTGTTGATTTGAGTTTTTATTCAAATATTGGTCGACGAAAAAATAAAGGTTTCGATCAACTAGGTTTTCTTTTAATGAAAAACAATAACAAATATGTAGCATATTGTACAGTGTGCAACAAAAATCTACAAAATACTGCAGAAAGCCGCCTTCGCAGCCACAGGTAAATAAAAATTTGTTAAAAAAAGCATATTCATATCCTAATAATAATGCCTTCACATTCATTTACGAAAGGAATGCCTGTAAACAATCCCAATCACCTGCGACATCTAAATCCGGCGATGTCTCTATGATTGTTTTGATTGATGACAATGATTTTGGCTTGAGCTCTGATTTATTAGACGAAACATAATAAGAAAAATTGAATGTCTACGTTGTCTACATTGTCTACATTGTTGACATTGACATGTAGACAATCATGAATTGTATACGTTGAATTGTCTACACGTAGACAATCGTGTAGTCTACATTTTTTGTCTACATGGAACAACACTGATGTTACGAGACCCTTATAATGTTTTAAACACAGCACGGTCGAGGGGTAAATTAGGAGCGGAGAGAAAGGAGGTATCGGCGAAATTGGTTTTGGATATTTGCAATTTTAATGTCAAGGGAAAACTGTGCCGGGTAAGTTTTTCCATAATCGTGTTGAGCGACTTAAAAACGAATCTCTATATTTGACGGTATGACCAAAGTTAGGCTCAAAGGTGAACTAATGAGCATTACTAGCGAGTGAATTGATAAAGGGGAGGAATGCAACTGGCTACTTCGAGTGAGCATTGCTTGTGAAAGAAGCGATAAAACAGGGAAATACATGAAACATTCCGATGGTGATGGGAATGAATCCATGATAGCTCTGTTTCCAATCAGTTTTAAAGCTCTGTTCTGAATTCTATCCAATAAATGGAGAGAAGATTGTGCTGCGCCTACCCAAAGGTGTGAGTTATACTCGAGTTTTGGACGTATAAACGCCTTATAAAAGTTAGCCAGATCAGAAGGGGGAAAAAGTTCTTACATCGATATAGAAATCATAAGCATTTAGCAGCATTCTTGGCGGTATCGACTATCGAGTATGTAATCATTCCAACGAAGATCGTCATTAACACACATACCGAGCACTGAGAGATTTTCGGTTTCTTCGATGCAAGTGCCATTCAAGGACAATGGCATAGGGGAACATTTGGCTTCAACGACAATAGACAGCATTGAGTTTTCGAAGCATTAAACTCCACACGGTCTTTTTTACCCCATTTAAGAATGCTGTAAGGGTTGGAGTTTAATGAGCTTACAATACGATACCGTTGCAATTCCACTTCCGAAGGAGATGGACGTGAATTTGGGAATGAGTACGAAAAGCTGAGAGTAGAATATTTGGCAAAACAACGAAGTGGATTAGAAGTTTCAGACAAGAGATCATTTATAAAAATGAGGAAGAGAGTCGGAGACAAAATGGAGCCCTGGGGAACAAAAAAATTTATTTTTTGAAGATCAGGCTTAAAACCGTCCAACACAACATGTATTGAACGATCTAGAAGATAATTTCTAATCCAACGAATAAGGGTTTCTTTGATGCCAAACGCACGCATTTTCGATAAGAGAGCCTGGTGCCAAACTCTATCAAATGCCTTAGAAATATCAAGCGCAATACATAATCTTACTATCTCCAAAACAATGTAAAGATCTGTTCCACTCTTCGGTGAGATATGATCACGATTGCTGCGAAAGCCGTATTGCCGGTCATTAAGAAGCTTTCGATCTTCGAGATATTTCTTGAGCTGATGATTTATCAGCGATTCTATGACTTTGGAAAGAAGGGACGTAAGTGCGATTGGTCGATAGGACGAGGGGGAGGAAAGGTCACCTTTTTTAGGAACAGGCTGGACAAATGCTGTTTTCCATCTTCTAGGGAAGATTCCAGAACAGTAGGAGCGATGGAAAAGCTTACGCAATGGTTTTGCCAGCGATGAAGAACACCTCTTCAGAAGAATGGGGGGTATACCATCAGGACCAGCGGATTTGTTTATATCAAGATCTCGAAGGGCTCTTGCAACTGTACGGGTACGGAAATATACCTGCCTCATTGAATGATTTACGTTTTCAAGTACAGGAGGGGCAATGTTGCTAACAGGCAACGTGAAGTTAGCAGCAAAATGAGCTGCAAGTACAAATGCCGTGATGGCGAAAGAGTAAAGGCATTAGGTTATAGTCAGAGAGGCGAAATTCTGAAAGATCAGTATTTGCACCAACCTGTGTTTCACCTAGTGCCAAAACAGCTGGTCTGTACTTAACAGAATGGGCGTACAAGTCAAAGAAATTCCTTCTAAGCCCAGGAATATTGGTAAACACAACACAAAAATCACAAACATCCAAAACACAACTCTGACGATCTAAATTCAACCGCGAAGTGTAGGTCCAATGGATTAAAATCAAAATACAAACCGTTCTAGGTGTTATGCCCATAGAACGCTTTGTACTTGAAATCAATCAAGACATACAAACACAATCGAACTATACATCAGATTTCAGTTAACTATCCATTACAAGAATCATGCGATAAGCATCACAAGAGACATGTAATGGGTAGCAACGGCAGCAAGAAGTTAGTCCAAACTGAATGAATCCCTGAGAATGTCCACAATTCCCTATATCAATTCCATCCACAACTTTTAACTTTATTTTTTATTGAACTTCGATCCTTGGGCGACTCTAGCTTCGATGGATTTGATTGAATACTGGCAGCTGTTCAGTTGAACGAAGAATTTCCTGAAAGAGAAAAAAGCCAATAATATTTTCATTTGTGGCTAAGGTAATCCAAGTTCTCGAAGCTTATGAATAAGGGCTTCTATCCATACGCTGTCGAACGCTTTCTCGACATCCAGAAAGAATCCTACGGTGGTACGACAGCGTTTAAGTGCTGAGGAGATGTCAGACTGGAACTTTAGTAACGGATGCAGTGTTGAATGCCCTTCCCGAAAGCGAAACTGCAGGTCTGGGATGATGTTGTTTTCATTGCAAGTACTTCTTGAGCTTCCTTAGTATGACTTCTTCCAGAATTTTGCTGATATTGTTGAGGAGGGGTATAGGCCTATAGTTGGAAACAAAAGTTATTAGCGCCTTTTTCGGGATTGACACGATTTTTGCCGTTTTCCACTTATGAAGGAAGTAGCAGTTGTTGACGCAGTTGCTTACGATGATAGTGAGTAGTATGATCACTGCATGTGGAAGAATTTTGATGATGTAGTTGGAGACTCCATCTGGTTCTGCTGACTTCTTTGGCTTGGAATTGACGATGATGTCCGCAATTTCCTCTGGTTGGCATAGTTTATGGTTGTCCGTTGGGCAACTAGCTGGATGATGGTCGTCAAACTCTACTTTTTCAAATTTGGCTGTAATGTTAGCTGGACGGATGTCCTGATTTCATCCAGGAACACATGGTTCGTTAATAGGCTAGGTGTGAAGTTTTCCTCGAAGTGATTCGCGAAAACTTCCACTTTGTCAGCTGTTGTTTTCACCTCAATATTGTTGCCGATGATGACGTCAGGTATAGGTTAGGTTTTTCCTAGACAGTTGATTATTTCGCTGAATGCGTTTGGCCTTGGTTTGATGGCCTGTAGTTTCTTTTGGAATCGCATGTTGTTGTGTTGCTGGATCGAGTTCCGGAACATTATGTTTACACATTGGAGTTCGCTTCTCACTGTCTGGTAGTCGTTGTTGGTTGTGTTGAGCTCTCTTTGGTGTATCCTTTGAAGCCGTTTCCTTAACCTTTGTCTGTGGGAATAGAGATTCCGCACATACTCCGGGAGGTGTTCGTACCTATCGTTGGACGTCTTGGGCACTTTTTGTGCTTCAAGGGCATTGAAGACAGCTGACTCCAGGCGGTCGATAGCACTGTCAATTTCCTCATTTCTTAGGTTCCTGTTGGAGGGTTGTATTGAGACGCTGCACAGTGCGGTATTTTGATCAAAAACCTGGCCAAAAATATTTGGGCACATTTTTCACATCAAATAGGTACCAAATGACTAAAAAGTTATTTGGAAGGATAAATTTTCATTTTTTGGGTACAGTAAAACCCACTTAAGTGCTTACCCACTTACCTCGCGATTAGCCGAGAGAAAAAAAATTATTAAAAATCAAAGAAAGCACGTACAATACTCTGCTATAACTTTTTTTAAAGCTTATATTTCATTCTTTATTTTGTTTTTTTGATGCAAGCTGTTTCATTAAATAGTTTTTGAGAAATTAAGTTTTAAAGATGAAATTTAGAAAAAAAAAATAGTTTTTTAATTGATTTTTTATAAAGTTTTGCAATTTTTAGGACATTTTTTATTTTAATTTTCAATGGCCTAATAAATTTGTATTCAAATACTAAAAACCTTATTCCAATAAATATTATAGTTTCTAAAAAATTAGAAAAATACTGAAAGATACTTTTTTCCCAGAAAACCTCTTTTTTCGATTTTTTTATGAGTGGATTTACAACCGGAAATTTTCTTAATGCAGGTAGCCAATTTAAAATACCTGCGACCCTTTTAATCCAAAATTTGAGAAGGGGATTAGTTTTAGTTGCATATTTTATGATTACAGGTCAATTACTCAATAAAAAGATTAATCTTTTTTGTCTTATATGCAAGCAGGTAATAAAAAAAGACCTGGAATAATTGAATTTTCTAGTTTATATTTTATTATTTATTCATCATCATAAACATCTTCAAAAACATCACCATCATCATCATTATTACCATCATCATCATCATTATTACCATCATCATCATCATCATAATCATCATCATCGTCATCATCATCATTGTTATTAACAGTCAAAAACTCGAGAGCCTCCTTTAAAAACGACTGTTCCTTGGTCTTACTTTTTGTCCTTAAACTACTAAGATAAGGGTCTGACGTCAATAGAAGCCGGTTAATCACATCCTCGTTGCATGCCGTCCTGGAGAATTTTCGTGAAAATTTTTCTCTGTATTGGCGGAAATGCTTATTTCTAGCTTCCGCGGCTTCTTCGGACAACTGACCGATTAGCAACAATGCATGGGATATGACATATGACACTAGTAGAATGAATTAAAATCTTATGCACTGTTGGAGACATAGGCTGCCATGGATATAAGCTAACATAATGTTTAGCAGTATCCATCGTGAATTTTTCGAATTTTTTAAGATCTATCTCATAACCAGAGGATATCACTTCTAATATAGTTTTGAATTTGTTAATTAATGATAAATCCACGCCTGTAATGGAAGCTGCTTCTTCTTGGCTATTGAAAAATCTACGAGAGGTGTTGCCGTCATTGGTGTTGCCAAACCCAGCTTTTGGAATGTCCACCAGTAAGCCCAATTTGTCGTGGAACTCTTTTTGTATCTGTCTCTTGGCCGCTTGAATTTTTTCCCGGTCACTTTTATCTGTAACGCGTCCCTTATGCACGTCCGCTTTAAGTTTGTACGAAAGATGCACCAGAAATTCGAAAAACCTAATCCTGGCGTGTAGTATTGATAGCCCAAATCTGAAAGTCTCTGGATTCTCTGGTTCTGTAGAAGACAAGTCGTTGAAACTTTTTGAAGTTTTTCCGCATATGTAACAACGTAATGTAGATGAAGTATTCGTAGCTGCATTACACACCTTTCCATCGACCATTGTTGGAAGCAGTACATGGTTGATTCTTATGTTGTCGCTTACTTTTGTTGCTTGAAGATTTTGGGCCTGGTTTTCAATGTATTCGATTTCTTCATTGGTTATGTCCTTATTTTCTTTCAAATAACGAATCCGTATTGGTCGGCACCAGCTCGGTGATGAAGAGTGGATATTTTGCCATATAATTTCACTCCCAGACTTGAGACGAAGAGGCACAAGGGAACTCAAAAATATATTTGCATCACTGTTGTCGTCATCTTCAAATTTCTGCTTGTATTGGCTTTGAGTAGATCCATCGCATCCCCACTTATATATTAGCTCTAAATCGGTTTCCCTGTTATCCAAGCACTGTGAGAGTTCTGGTTCCAAATATTTACATAATCGCGATATTGTGTGATCCACTAAATCTTGGAGCTTCACTTCGGCAACTGTCTCACTGACGCTTTTTGGTGGATAACATTCTTGTTTAGCTTTATACAAGTAGGTGTAGCACGGATATATATCTTTGTTGGCTTGATGAATCACTTCGTATTGACTTACAGTTAAATTGGCATCGACGAATATCCTCAAGGCGTTTTCAGGTGTGTGTTTCTTCGTTTTCAGGGCTTTACTGCCAATCGCAGCTGCTTTTCGGAACTTCATAGCCCTGGTTGGAGTTTTTGTCACAGTTTGAATCACTTTGGCTACATCATTATTTCCCGTCGCTCTTTGACTCATCTGTGCTGCGTATGTCAGTTCATCAACAGACACATTCCTTCGAAGTTCCACTGTTTTTCGACGTTTTGTTCGGTCACTGATTCCCCGAATTCTTTGCTTGGGCGACCTTTAGACCTTCCGGGAAGTATGCCAATAGGTAGTATTATTTCTTCGCTAAGCCACTCTTCATTCTTATCCAAGAAACGGCTTTCTATTCTGTGGCAGAGTTGCCATCTTCGTTTATAATTTGGTTTGAACGCCTTGATAATGTTGAGAAGTTCATCTTCTTTCTCTGGGGGACAATTTGTTATATCCATAAGTTTTTTATCCAAATCTTCAAGTTTTTCGTCAAAACACCTTTGTGAGCTTCCTTTTACTAACTCGTGAAGCTGTTTTCTGGTCATAGCTAAGGTGGAATTAGAGTCATCTGGAATAATATAAAAATCTATTATTAAAGGTCGTTTTAAAGGGTTTTTTTTCAAAGCCTCTGTTTTTTCTTAGGTGCAAACTTGTGCAAACTCTTGAAATGTAAGATTGTTCTACATATCCAGCAGTTTAATAAAATGTATGATAGACTATGTTGCGGCGCTGTCTTCCATGTCCCTTTGGAGTTTCTCAATATCCAGCCTTTTGTAGTTGAAGTAGTTCTCAGGTGGGACTGTTGTCAACAGAACAGGTTGGCTGAGGTGAATGATATTGATATTGTTTATATTGATCCAGTCCATTATCGCCTTTCTCCCGGGTACATCTCTATCGACCAGCCATTGATGATGACGGCATTAAAGTTTCCGCCAATAAGTCCGTAGGTTGTCTGCTTTAGATTCCGATTGAGAATATGCTGGTTGTTACTTATATTTCCAGCGGTGGAGTATTACTTGAAGTACTGATATTACTGATCACTGTCAGGTTTCTCCTCTTCCTAGTTGTATGCGGATTGCGGTGGCTTCACTAGTTTGCAGTCCTGCAATGATGGTTTCGCTGTTGTTGGGTGAAATCTTATTCCTTCTAAAGATGGCCGTCCGTCTTCGGTTCACCGTTTTGTCCTGCCGGAAGGTTTTGTAACCGGTGATGTTGATGTTATTCTTCCTTTTCACGTTGATTTCGTTGATAATGGCAATATCGGCGGTGTTTTTCTTCATGAACTTGTTGACTGACGTTCTCTTTACTAGGCTGTATAACGAATTTACGTTATAAGTCACTATGCGTAGGGTCTTCAATTGCATGTCTGGAAGAGGAAGATGGCCAGTGCTACGGACTTCTCTCCATCGCTAAGCTGAGTGTAGTTTGGCGGAACCGCTCAGTTAGCTTTACCCATGACCGTGAGTAGGTCGGAACCAAAGATTCTCTGCACTTCATTGTTGAGGTTTATCGGGGCTGGTGTTTTGGTTGGTCCAGTTTTTGCTGTCATGGTCCTTGGTACAGCTGGTCGAGGTGTGGTCATCTTGGCTGGTGTTTTCGCGTGTTGCGTCTTTGGGGGTGCTGGTTTTGGTACTGGGCGTCCTTTCACCATTTCTGCGAAGCTGACTGCAGGCCAGGTAACAGCACATGCTGACTTTGCCACAAACGCTTGATGAACTTTCCTTTATGCTAGGATCATGTTTCGTTCTCTTTGCTTTGCTTTAAGAGTTGGACAACCTTTAAAGCTTGCTGGATATCCTTCCTTCTGGCAGTTGGTCCACCAAACATCCAATTCTGCGTTCTCTTTTCGTTTGCACTGGCCTGGCTTGTGGTCTTCTTTGCACTTCACGCACAAGTATTGGCGACCGCAATTAGTGGCGACGTGTCCAAAACGTTGGCAGTTTTGGCACAGGCTCGTAAGAATTACGGTATCAAAATGGCGCACTTTAGGGCTGATTGGGTCACAGGGCTAGACTGCCAGTGATCACCATTTCTACCTACCCACCTACATGTGTGACAGTCAGAAGTCGATAGATATATGAGAGGTAACAAACTGTTCCTTGCATCAAAAAATAATGTTTTAAATATTTCACAACTATATAAAGATTATACTCATGCCTGGGGGTTGAAGGTCAATTCTGTATCTGTGAAACTATGAAGTGATAAAAAAGTACAAATACGTCTGGCTTCTTCACAACTATGTATTTGTTGGGGCTCAGAAAACTTATGCATACATCAATTAATAGTTTTGAACTGTTATGGGAAATTAATTTAGGTAATATGTACTCCAATCCTTGCAAAGCCAAATATATACAAATACACAGTTTTTCATGTTATGATTTTGAAAGGCAGTGAGTATTGATTAAATAAATCTCTCATACGAAATTGATTATTTATTAAATGCGTGCAACAATAATTAAATTACAGGTGCTTTAATAGGCAATTATTTTTTGTCATCCAAATATTAATTCATAAACCCTACTTAATTCTGTAGTTACATAACTCCATAATCGGATATCTGCAACACAACTAACAAAAACAAAACACGTCATTAATACTTATTGTCCTTTGTACTTGTATTTTCCTAATCCTTTTTGGGCTAACTAAACTATAGCACCTACTAACTACATTATTTGCAAAAATCAATATTAATAAATTTATTCCGAGTTCCTGCCCTACTTTGGTCTAGAACTAAAACAAGAGTCAATTTATTTAAGAAACAACTCGCATTGAAAGAGAGACAATCCTTAGTTAAGATTTTCTAGTTCAAACAAAACAAAATAATTAAATCCCTAACTTCGTTATACTCGAGAGATCCTTTCCCTTACCCATTCCCCATTCCACAGCCAAAAGATGATAGTATCTCGGTTTGGTTTCGGGTTTTGGATTTTTCTGTTTCCTTCCCATTCCACTTCCATTTCTGCTTCCTGAACTATATACGAGTATTCGATTTGACGTTCTCTAATGACATCCGATTTTGGATGAGTGCCAATAATAGAAGACTTTTACCCAATCATTGAGATGAAAATCACTAGTGGGTTTTTCTTTGTTATGAAAAGATTTGAGCTTTATCCTAACGGAAAAAGGTGATGTGGAAAATAAACATCTGGGAATTTTATTGTGGTCTGGAATTTGGAAGTAAATTACGTTTCAATGATGAACTCAAGGGTGATGGAGTTGTTTTTTTCTTGACTCTTAAAGTGAAATTAAATGATGCTTATTGCTTTAAATGCTGTATTGAAATAAGGACCTGCTTTATCTTTAATATACTGCAATGACACAATAAATCACACAAATAATGCATGAGTTTTTATAAGATTGCAATCAATTGGTTGCTGTGAAGGTAATGAATGGAAAAAGTAAAATCTGATTAAAATCTTTTTATTACCAAATGAATGGTGATTGAGAGCTTGAAGTCACAGTCTTAAAGCAAATCTGTAAATGCAATCTTTAAATTGAAGTCATTAAAGATTGCATTCTTTTAGAACCCTGCATAATCAACTAAAACTAATTCTTAAGCAAGATGCTATACAGAGAACAAACCTTAGGTTTTTTAGGCTCCGTAATTTCAACGTGTGTCATAACAGTCTAATAGGCAAGCAAGCGCATGGCTTAGTGTTTATTCAAACGATTTGAACTCCAAGTGTAGATATAGTGAGCCTTATCATCGTACCCGATCGGATCGTAATTTTCTCCAATTTCTACGAAATTTGTACGAATTTTGTATCATTGTAACCGTTCCGATTGGGCAATCGGACAAATCTACGAAAATAAAGTTTGTGTGCGTTGAAAATGTCAAATTCTTGCGTTGCGTGCCGATGAAATGTCAAAATGGCATTAAGATATTTGATTTCCGATTTCTCCGACAGCAAATTATAAGTGGAAATTTTTCCGAAAAAAAAAAAACGAAGTGGACGCTCAGCAACAAAATGATTCGTAAGCAACGGTCTTTTTATTTGGTAATTATTTACTTAAACATGTATGTTTCTTTCTTTGTTCATATCTTTCCGCTTCCAAACACATTGCTGCACTATCCATGGTTCTTCTTTGCTTATTTGACACGAATCAACACTTAATTTATTTATCGGCGTTTACGTCAAATACACGCGTTGGTAAACGTCGGTTTTTCCGTTACGAAACAGATATCATGAAGGAAATAAACGTTACGATCGTAGGATCACTCCGATCGTAGGTTTCTCCGAACGGATACGATGATAAGGCTAAGTATCACAAGAAATTTTAAATCATACGGGTGTCCCGCAAGGAAGTTACTTAAGACCCATTCTATTTATATTATCCATAATGATCTACTATCTAAAATTCGTTGTTCTAATTGTTTGCTTTATGCGGACGATCTGAAGTTATTTATGACCATTTCAACTGTAGAGGACTGCAATATGACGCATATGAAGTCACTGCTTGGGGTGAAGAAAATCGTTTATTCTTAAATGTAGCTAATATGAAAAAATATCTACAAGATGTCCCAACGGAATCAGCTATTCATACCGTATTGACAACTTATCCTTAGAAGCAGTAAGCGGTAAAAATTGTCTAGGAGTTATTTTCGATGCAAAATTAAACTTTGCACTTAGACTACCTAGTCGAAGTCCAATAAATTACTGGGGTTCGTAATGCGTATACGCTAAAGTCTCTATACATATCTTTGATCATATATATGGTGTCCGTTGTAAAGAACTGAAAATAGGTTTATAGTGTACACCTGTCGGTTAGGACTTCATCCCACTACTTGGCCTACCAAGCACTGCGGCCCAGGACATAGTCCCAGTTGCTTTTTATCTCGATGAAAGGACGCCACCCCCTTCTAGCCGGTGCAAGACTCTATTCCTAAACAAACCAACTGCACATCGCTACTAAGTGTTTCATCGTTGGTCTTGTCTTCGGAGTACGAGTCAGGCATCTTCAGATTGTTCCAAATTTGTACTGTGTAGGCAGTGCTATACCTTTGGTACGGATCTAATTGTTTTTATCTATCTATTGTGAATAACAATAGCCAATAGCGTATTTCGATTGGTATAACAGTCATCTCGAGCTCTCTTTACAGAGGTCCTTCCCAGTGACAGTGATTCCATGGTCCTTACACCATGGGGACTCTAACTAGCGGGGATTCAGACAAAATCACTATCCCCGAAGTGCCCAATTAGGGTATTTTGTTCTTTTCTTGTTACTAATATTATGGAGTTATTTTAGAAATACCACCAATAATATGACATGCGCTTAATAAATTAAGCAAATGAAGTAAAAACGCCGTTGTGCAGATCATAGCTGACAGAAGCCAGAAGCCAACCACAATCTGCACCGAAATTTATGATTAGTCTTGCTTTTTGCCCTACAGAAAATTGGGAAAGAGACATTCCCAGCAATTATTATAATTTCAGGTACCGGGAAGGACCATCAATTACGATTGCCTTAAAGTTTAACCAAGACTACTAAGCAAGAGAAACTCCTTCGCTCAACTACCTTTTGTCATTGGCCGTGACCCCCTCATCACATTGCTCAAGATTTGTTTAAAACATTACCAGGGATCTGTTACTCAGATAACTGAGATAGGATATAGCACCATAATTTTTTTTCAAACATGGCTTGATCTACAACTGATGTCCTTTTTCTTTCAAAATTTTATCTTTATGATTTAGCAATCTTATCTTATTTGTATTACGTCAATTCCATAGATTGCTATGCATACATCGAGCAAAAGAGATGTCTTGATCGCTTTAAATTATGTATGACCGTGACACTTAGGCCAGGCGCGCACATTCAATTTTTAGTTTCGCAACTGTTTATGTAGTTGCTAAAATGAAACAAATGGGCTTATATGGGACACCGCGTACTTAGAGCAACTCGATTCGAGCAACTAAAAAGTTTGTGTTTTGACACAAACTAAACGATTGCCTTTGTAACAGTTGAGCTGTTTTCTATAAGATCAAGAGAGAAAAGAGTGTGACCGTGAGTAAAGAGTTTCCATTGCGCGGTTCTCTTTCAACTGGTGTTTAAACTATTTGATTTCGATCACAGTTGCAAGTGCGCGACTAGCCTTAAGGTCTTTATTGAGTTTTCTTTGTTGTCTAAATCCCCAGCAAGCCGGAAAAATAGACGTAAGCCTCCACTTTTTTTCAAAATCAAAGAAATAATTTTTTTTTTGGAAAAATGGCGGTCGTCTATAGCGAGCTGTACAACTTGAGCATTCTAATCTTGTCAACGTTGATGGTTATCTCGATACTCCAAAATAAATTGTTATCGAACCCGCTCAGACGAAATTGGCAATCAAATGAAATCGAAATGGAACTTAAATTTCACCCTGTATTTACTTGATTCACTCCAATATTTACTCCAAGTATAAGACTACCATCATATGCTCACTTTTATGCATAACAAATCAACTAGTACTGACTTTTACTATAATGTATTAATAAGCACTTCAGCTGATAGAATATGGCCGATTATCTAAACAAAAATAAACTTTTAATTAAGAATACAAATGAGGATGGGTAGACATTTGACGTTTTCAAATTTAATCCCTTGACTCTAGTAACTTGCGATCACCTCCAATAAAATTTCACAATCATGGGCCGATGTCTTTAACTGTCATGGCTTCGGTTGCTATCCTTTTATCTGTACATTTTTTACTTGCAACTCATAGGTACCATAAGGCAAGTTATGCATTCGTAACAAAAATCGAACTCGAGATTTTGTTCAAAGTTGACATTACGATGATAGCGAATACTAAAAAAGTGGGTATCGCAATTCTGTCTGTCTGTCTGTCGGTTCGACTACAGCCTAAGCGGCTCGGCCGATTTTCTTCAAAGTTGGTAGATATCATTTTTAATTTTTTCCCCCCACACGTTTTTTTCTTTTTTTTTAAACTAAAAATAACGGTTCCTGCCATACGATTTTTTTTCGAAATTTTGTAAATATTTTTTTTTCTCAAAAACTGTTCCACAGATTTAAAAAAAAAGAAGAAAATAAAAGAAAATTTCATTTAGTTAAAGCTAGGTACTAGTTGAAAAAAATTTTGCGAAATATGGTTACTGGGGGTAACCCCCAAAGAACCCTTTTTTTTTTGTTTTCGATTTTCTCAAAAACGGTACCACCGATTTTGATAATTTTTTTTTGCTAGAGCTCCCCGAAAACTTAAATAGAATTGTGTATTCAAATTTTCAAAAAAAAATTTTTTGGATTTTTAAAAAAAATTTCAAAATTTTTTTTATCAAAAATCAATATTTCGAAAACTTTATTCGAGGTTTTTTTAAGCTTCATAAATAAAAGTTTCTCAACATAATCTACAAGATGTATGAAAAAAAGTTTTATTTTACCTAAAAATAAAGGTACCCACCATACAAATGTTAAAAAATGGTTTTCAAAAATCGTATTTTTCTCGAAAACAGCGCCTAGAATTTTGATACAAATTTTTTCTTTCAATTAATTTTAACGATCTTTAATATTTAAAAAAAAAATTGAAATTAAGATATTACAGCTTGTACCTAAAATAGAACCATTTTTTCAAATTTTGAATTATTCAAAATGGACTTAACGGATTTTGATGAAGTTTTTTGTAGAGATGCTTCCAAAAAGTCTAAAAGTTATTGCTTTTCAAAACTTAAAAAAAAATATTTTTTCATTTAAAACAAAAATATTTTTTTTTGGAAAATTCGATATTTCACAAACGGCAGAATATTTTTTTTTTTTGAAATTTAATTTTCATTCGTTCAGTATTAAAAACTAAAAGTTGGCATACCAAATTTTTTTCTTAAAAATCTTTTAAGAATTTTGTATATAAAAGCTTTTTTTTAAGAAACCACTACAAGGACTTATAATTTTTGTTCTTGCATAAATTCATATTTGCATAGCATTCTGTTTTTGTCTCTTACTACTAAAAGAATTTAAAAAAATAATTTTATCCTTATGAACAGTTTTCTCTAATATAACATTCGTTTTTAAAATTTTTAGTCTATTACATAGGAGCAAGTTCGTGTGACCAAGTCGTGCATTTTATTTTAAGCCGCCTTTAAGTCACTACTTTGTTCGGTCGTTTATACCGACAATATACTGCCAATTTCTGTTTTCAGAAATTACTTGCGCATTGTATGTATAGTTACTTTGGAATTAAGAATAAAAAAATGAAAAAAAAAAACTTAATTTATTTTATCAATCAAATATATTCGAAGAACTATTTTTTCGTTATGTGAAATAAATTAAATAAATATGAGCATTATAAAAACTACTGTACTGTAGAATTTAACATATCGTACAAAAATTTCCATAATAGCTTTAAATTTTTTTAAATCCAGTTTTAAAATAACATTGAAAATTCAATCAGAGACATCCTGCATACGGCACGTTTATCAATTTCGCGTGGTCTTTTCTTTAGGACAACATTTCTCCCCGAGGAATCTCTTTTTATAAATCTTTTAAAAGATTAAAGAAGATCTTCTCGATTAAATAAATGTCAGTATCCTCAATTATCCGTTCCAATTTATGAACATCTTTCTCGTATTAAAATCCCCTTTCATTTTTTAACCGAAATCGTTTTAAATTGTAAATTAGTCACACTTTAGTTAACTTCAATGGATAATACTTGGGTATTCATATTTTCATGCCTTAGGTATGCATATGAGATGATGGGCTCATAAAATATTTTTCAACACAAAAAGTGCGAAGATTATTTTGCTTGAACTCATTTGCCTTACTCCTGGCGGCAAATTTATGTAATTTGCAACATGAAGAGGTTGGTGAATTATTCAACCGATTTATTCATTTTTTTTTTAAATATTAAAGAGAGCATATTTACAAAAATTGAACCTTAACTTTTAATATTCACTTTGTATATGGGACATCTAACAAAATATAATAAAGAACGAGCAAATTGAAGAAACGAATATAAAAAATTCTCTAATGCCCTTAGTCATTAGATATATGCTCATTTGGGTTCGATTTTATTCGAAAAAGATTATGTACCTACCTATATGAATATTATGTATGTGCAATTTATTTATAATAAAGTAAAACACAACCCGCTATACTACAAAATAACTATTTTTAGAAATCTAAAAGCTATTAGCACAAGGGAGCTAATGGAAATATATATGTAGCCTTTGTTTTTGAGTATTTACCTTGATCTAAGATAAACTTTTCAATACAATATATGTATGTAACTAGATGTTTAAAAATAGCATTTGATTACAAAACCTATATGATTAAATCACTTCTTCACCTCAAACTTTTCTTTTATATGTCCGTCTTCTTTTATGGGCAACATTTTGACAAAACGTCAATATAATTTGATGTTTTAACCAAAAACACTATCATGTCCCACAAATTCTCCATAATACTCCCTTGTATTTTCTGAGGTTCAAAGGTTTGAACTTACATATATCACATTTTCTATGTAAGTAGGTATATTTTAGTTGGAAGAGTAGCATTTCGTGAAAAATTATTCATCTCGGGATTCTTAATTCATATTTTCATTTATTTGTATTTGACTCGTCAAGTTATCACTTGGCCAAAATGACTTCGCAATTTTTTGTTTCAGTTATTTTCAAACCGCAGTTCATTGTTTAACTTAAATTTATTTTGGCAACCGTAATTTTCCGTTAGATATTAGTCTGATATTGGCCTTTTGACTCTAATATAATATTATGGGCGGGTAGATTATAAAACGAAGTAAAATAAGTTGTGTGTGAGGTATTGGCAAATTTCTTTTTTTATTTGAACGACTCATGTATTTCATTATTTATGAAATATGACATCGTTGAAATGTCCGCTTTCCCTTCTAACGGTGGCACGGATCCAAGTCGTTCAATTTTCAATGATTTTTCCACAAAGATCCCTCTAAATTTGAGCCATGGCCTGTGGTAAGTTTACGTTAAGGGCATTGGACGATTGTGGTTTATTTGAATAGACCTGCGACTTCATATGTATATGCCAATATTGCTTGTTATAACACCTCCATTCATCCAAAAATGTGTCGCTAAAGGTAATTTAAATTTTCTTCTTCCAAACGCTCCGAAGCCAAGTCAACGAACAAACGGCGTTGTTTTTATTCATAAACTTTGAGCTCCTGGGTCAGTTAGATCTGGTACAGATGTAGGCCTAAATCCCAACGTAAAATTCGTCAAGTTAAAGTCTGATAAAGGCCGAGTTCTTGTGTACGGTGAGAAATGGACTGCCTCGTGTCCTGCTGTAAACTTTTACGGATAGCGGCTATCTTCTCGGCCGATCTGGCTTTTTTTTATTTTTAAAATAAAAGCATTTTTGTATCTGTTTATGTTTTTAGTGAAAGCTTTGTATATAAAATTATTTTTAATTTAATTAAATTATTTCGTATGAAACGAATGAATGCAATTTTTCTTTTTTTCCGGCTTTTTGTTATTTAGATTTCAAACTGATAAGTCTTGCGATCTTATGTATTGTTGCGAACAGAGGTTTATACTCCTACAGCGCCATCTGTCTGAAAATTGCATTTCTACTTTATGGAAGAAACAAAAAGCTCTTTTCCAATGTCTAATGTATTTCCACTTATTCCAACCATCTAGAACATTCGAAGACAAGAACCTTCGAGAACAACTAACTTGAGTATATAAGGGAGTGTTCGCGGTGAGCATAGACAGTTGACTTTTGACTATGAAAGTGTGCAAAAGCTTTGCTTATTGGATTGTGGAAAGTGTTATTAAACAAGTGTGATTTAAAATTGAATAAAAGTATTTGAGTTGATTAAAAATTAAGATCTAATATACATAAAGAAGAAAAATTACTTTCTTCGCAAAAGAATTAAACAATTAATTTTCGCGTTTCCAGTTCTCTCACTAGATAAAAGTTTAAAAAACAAGATGCACTTTTATATGTATGTATGTATGTACCTCAGTATTCATGTAGTAGAAAAGTAGATATTTATATTAACTATTTGAGGTGAGATGTATACCATCGTTGTAAGAAGAAAAAAAATTCTCGATTTTTTTATCGAAAGGGGTATCAAGGGGTTGCGTATTAACGAATAGATTCTGAATATGTATGACTTACTTTTTGATTTGGACATGACTTTTAGGGCTCTACCGCGTCTTAAAGATATTAAAATAAAGTAAAAAACTATATTTTTGTATTCTTTTTTTATTTTATTTTTTGATTTCAATTTATTGACTTGCTTTATTAATTGAAAGTTAAGGTTAAGTACAAAATATTTAAGTGTCCATGAAAAAAAAATAAAAAAAGTTCAGAAAAGGACTTGAAAAAATTAATAAATATATTTTTATTGCAAAAAAAGTTAAAAAAAATTACATTGAAAATTGACCTTTGAAATTAAAAGAGGGCATTTAGCATCGTGATTCTATTTTATTTCTTATAAGTCCTTCTCTCGACTTCACTCCAATAACACATTGGCTTGCTTCGGTCACAGATTTGATGCATCTTTCGACACTTTTCGAGCTACAAGGAAATTCTGATATTTTCAGTTCTTTTCTTTGCACCAGAAATGCAAGTTCATTATCAGTCAATTCAGCTAGAGCAAGGTGATGGAGTAATTTGACATTCACTCCAAAAAATTATGTCCATGTAGTCCACAGCGTTAAATTTAATGTTTGGCGGCTTAAAAATTCTTTCTTTGTGGTTTAGTCTAGATGTTGAGTGTATAACTTTGATTTTATTGAATTAAAATAAAGAAAAATTAAAAAAGGACATTTCTATTTTATTTATTTCAAGTTAAACGATTTTATTACAACATAAATTTTACGTTTTACTTAATTAAAGGACGCGGTTCGGATTTTTATCCATCTTCGGGCTTTTTTCAAATCCAAAATGCGTCGCTTAAATAAGTAAAAAGTAAAATTTATGTTGCGATAAAAACGTTTAACTTGAAATAAAAAAAATAAAAATTTCCTTTTTTAATTTTTCTTTATTTTAATTTATTAAAATCAAAGTTAAAAATTCTGTTTGATATATGGGTTTTTCTAGCTTTTATAATTCGTTTTAAAGCAAGCTCTCCGACATAGACCCTTTCGACGAAGAGCATTGCCACTAAAACGTTTTCAGGATGTGTGAAGAAAGCATTGGGGCAAAATTTTAAACAGCCTTTTATTAAGGCATTAGTATGATACTACTTAACGATTTGCTAACTTTAAAGTAGTTTACTAACTCATTCTTAATTTTAAACATTTTCTAACTAGTATCGTATTAAAAGAATTTTCTTAATAAATTGCTTCTGAACATAACTAAAACAATGTTTGCAAATGTCAAAGAGTCATATGAAGCTAGCACGATACTAAAAAACTAAAGTAGGTATTCGATGGTTTTAACTTTAATAAAAGGGTAGAGAAAGTATGATGCTATATTCGATTAAAATTTGTAAATTCGTTGTTTAAACCTAGTATCATACTTAAACAGCTTTACCATCGTACTAATTCAATTAAAATTTTGCGCCATTGATTTTAGGTTTTATGGCAGCCATCTTGAAAAAGAGATGTGTTCAAAAACATGTTGCGGGCCATCTATCAATAAGGGTTTGTTTTTTATCGAAAACCACACTGGTGCATACACTTTCATGATATACTCCACAAGATTTTTAAGACTTTCAGACGGGATACTTGAACTAATGTAAAGTCGAATTATTCTGTTTGTAGTTGTGACCCATCTTGAATGTGCCATTTTCCCAGGCTGTTGATTTGATAGTGCGGGAGAACAGTAACCTGTTATTATATCTCAAAATAAATACTGCGAATTACGACATTATCGCAATAATTTTATAGGATTTCTCTTGATTTTGACAAGGCTCTTTGTATTTTATTTTTATCAATAAAATAGCGTTTTTAATTATCCCTACATCCTGGAGTACTGCTGAAGCAAATGATGCTGAAGCAACTGATGCTGAAGCAAATCGTACGGAAAGCTCATATCGATATATGTAATTAAAACGATTTCTTCTGGGTTTTCTGTTTGCACTAAAACAGTCAGTCCTGCAGAAAATGTTGATAGAATATCTATATTTTTATTAATATCTTCATAATAAATAATAATTAACCTACATATCGCCGCCTGAGTACTTAAATGCCCCATATCCAAAAAAATTGTTCCCCAGAAAGCGAATTTTAAGGTTTAAAAAATAATTTCCTTACTTTCTTCTTGAGAAATATAATGTTTGAATTTTAATATACATTTTTTGAAAATATCTTTGTTGGAATTTGAAGAAAAGAAGTCAAAAACTGTAACGGTTATTTTTTTAAAAATAAAAGTATGAAAAAAGTCAGAAATGGATATAGGACCCTCTTCCATACGAATGCGAAATCGATGAAAACCAAATTGAAAATTTCCTATGGATATAGGACTTTTGTGCACTGAAAGGAGGTAATTCAATGTAAGCAAGAAGAAGCAAAAAATTCACAATCACTGGCATTATTTATTTTTTATAATTTTATTTTTATTGATAAGAACATAAAACAAAAAATATTATAAATTTAGTGGGTATACCTTACTAAATCTCATATTGGACTATTTCTAAGTCAACAAAATAAGTAAGAATATGCTTAAGTATTTTAATACTAAAGTATGAAAAATACTTAAAACTAATTTTGGTCCTTGCTCTTGTCCTGCCCTAGCGCAAAGACGTAGACTCCACAAGACAGCATTGAGTGCACCCATCTCTATTTACCCCATGGTTAATTGTTTTTCAACTTTAATGATTTCTTTTTTTTTACCATCGTCAAAGCGAAAACTTACTTTTGCGTTATTGAAATAACCTCCGATAGAAACCTGGACCACATGTTGTTCTTGCATGTTAAAAGATATAAAGCATATAGAGAGAGACATAGAGGATATAGAGCACATAAGCACTGAAAATGTAACTTAGTTACGATAAATATGAGAGCTTAAATGCTCTATATCCCATTTTCTGTGGATATGGGGCACTTATGCATTAAATGAACGTTTTAAGAACTCTTCTACAAAGATTGCCCCACTTAGTACAAATTTTGAATATGCGGCAAATAAGCACTAAAAGGACCCACAAATTAGTGGTCTATGGAGCAAACTGGCTTTATGTAACTTCGTTAATAATGAAGATAGAGCAACGGGGATAGCGCCAAACGATAGAGAATATTCGAATTAGTATAACTGCATCTTTAACTCAGTTTCCCGAAAAAGTGGTCTGTGGGGCATTTAAGTACTCAGGCGGCGATATACCTACCTAATTAAATTCTCAAAAAAAAATGTTAAAAAAGAAGAAAAAATAGTTTTTTTTTTTAAAATAATTTCAGAGGTCGGTAGAGGCCCAAAAATACCATTCGATTTCTTATTCCGTTATATGCTATTCAATAAATATATAAGAAATATTGCGAGGTATTTCATTAAGATAATCTTGAAAAAAAAAAATAAAGAAACAGATTACATAAAAATACAGAAAATTTTGCTTTTTTTAAGATTTCAGCGGGCGGTACAGGCCCAAAAGTACCCTCCAATTTTCGTTATGCTTTTTGTCCCGTTCCGTTATATGCTATTTAATACCTTTGCGGGGTCTTTCGTTAAGATACTCAAAAAAAAAAAATTTACGGGACAGCCTAGTGTACATATCTCTTTTGCCTGCAAATATTTCACCTACAAAGCTACGGGGCGCAGACGCAGACGCACACACTGGGAATGTATCATGCCTGATTCACAATGACTTTTCGGGGCTTACCTCTGAACACAATGGAACGTGTTCTGTTCATATTGGACTGACTTCACGAGACTCATATTAACAACTACATAGTCATGTCAAGCGTAAGGTTTCAAAAATTAGGAAAAAAACCTGCTTCACTGGGTTCATCTGTTTCACAGTATGATCTCTAGCGATTTAAGCTAAAGAGACGTCAAAATGAATCGCGCGAAGTTAGTTGTGCTCGTGGCAGTATGAAGCAGGGAAAACTAACGAAACTTTCCCCTGTCAACATTAATATGCACTGCGATAATTGTGAGCACCCACTGACGCGATATGTTAAACATGAACATCTAAATTTTGTATCACATGGTTATGCCTTTCTACTTTTGATAAAATGAAATTTTTAAAATTACATTTTTTCCCCAATCAAAAATTCGTCAGCCAAAAATCCTGTTAATTTTTCTGGGATTGCTGAGATATCTTATGAATCATTTTTTTGAAATGGCCAAATGAGATCTCAGTGTTGGTCTTTTAAAAATGGAACAGTTAAGACTGGTATAGACCTTTTTGCTGATATTGCTGGTCTTTACAATCTTCGTAAGTTTTGTTGACTCTAATTATTAATATCATAATTTCTTTACACAAAATAGTCTTGCAAAAAATATCTATTTTTTTAAAAATAAATATCTAATACTAAGTCTTATTTATATCAATAATAAATATTTTCTTTTTTACTTTCAGGTAAGTCCTTGAAACATCTTGTAAACTTTGAAACATGTACGTATCCATATGAACCCATTGCTAAGTTGGTGTGTGGCTACATAATACCTATATATTTTAACTAAATATTTAAAGGCAAACTGTTTACTTTAACTTCTAACTTAAAATTTTGTTGTCGAGGTAGCTATTATCATTGAATATATATTTAAGGATCTAAGACTTTTCTTACTGGAACCTTAAATTGTATTACATTGTATTACAATACTGGATTCATTCACATTCTATAATTATATATATTTAGTAAAGACACATAAATTCACATACAATTACTTTTAATAAAACTGTATTACCTACTTAATATTACAAATAACCCTCAAGTCTCAGTCTCACATACATTATGTAGGTATGTACGAGTATTTGTACAAGATGTAACATTTGCCACATAGAAACTATAGTCCAATTTAAAGTTATTCATTTTTGCAAGAGCTTGTCACTTTAAGGTCACACAATAAAGTTAACGAAAAGTTGAACAGTGTTTTAATTAAATTTATATGTAGTAATTCTTAAAATTTGGCGGTCCCTTTAAAAGATTATCCAAAAACTCTACTAATGTAACTTTCCTCATACCCAACCTCCTATACTACAACATCAAAAGCAGTAGAATGCATAAGTACATATATGATGTCCTATACAAATATTTCAAATATTTAAGAAAAACGACATCATAAAACATTAACATTCTTGATTAAAACAAACTACGCCAAAGTTATTTCCGCCAAAAACATTAACAATCTAACTGAAAGCTGCTTTCAAAAACGATTACTCTTAAGGACTATTCACATGAGAGCGACCAACGACCAACGAATAAAAAAACAAATGGGATTTAAAACATATATAAGCCTAAATTCTTTACAAAAATTTTACAAAAGGGAAGCAATCTAGTTTAATTTAATGTTAGTTTATAAAAATTTGCGTTGTAATTGCTAAAATGAGAAAAATTTGAGAAAATAAATTGGTCGTCGCGAATTGCAATATGACTGCTACGATCAATTTATTTTCTCAAATTTCTCTCATTTTAGCAATTACAAGGCAAATTTTAATAAATTAACATTAAATTAAACTATATTGCTACCCTTTTGTAAAGCTTTTGTGAAGAATTTAGGCTTAAATATATTTTAAATCCCATTTGGTTTTTTATTCGTTGGTCGTTGGTCGCTCTCATGTGAATAGTCCTTTAGAGTGTCTTCTGCCATAGAAACCATATTAACATCAAACGTTCATCACGTACACATTTGAGAGACGATAAAACCGAAATTCATGGTGCGCACCAACAAATCGTTCAAGAATTGGTAAAGTTCCGTGTTAGCCACATCACAAGCCACGTCATCATGTACACAACACACATACCTTAATACCTATCATACTACATACATATGTTTGAAAGACAAAAGTTCAAACTCTAACCAGCTAACGAGTCGCACTATAACAGCTTCCAGGATCATCACCGCCATTAAATTTGTACGAAAATAAACCGCATCAAGGGAGAGATGTTTCATTTCCAATTCATTAGTTCCTAACATAGCCACTTTTCGAACATACCATGTATGGGAATGGTTGGTAGAAAATTGCTGGAAAACGCACAATCTGTGACAATCGACTCACAACTAGCTCAGTCAAACTGTACCCCAGCACATTAAACGAAAACGACAGGACTAGCGACGAAATGAGCTTTTCGCGTGCAGGCTCCAAATAATCCCAAATCCGTATCCATTAGCCAAAGACACGTTCTCGTTTTGGCTGGCAAAGTTTGTAGTTTTTTTTTTCTTGTTTCTGTTTTTGGTTAAACATTCGAAGGCACTAAGCGAAGTAAATAAATAAGTAGCCTATCTTCCATATCTGAACATGCCAGGCTAGAAAACCACTACCAGGAGATTTTCGCTTGCGAATGGTTAATGAGAGCAAAACCCGAAGGTTCTAATTTATCATTTGAACAGACCCAACTGACGATGTAATACAACAACAGAGGTACAAAAACGCAAGGCGTAAGAGGTAAGTTGTTGGGTTGAAAAGCAAACCCTTCCGCAAATTGGCAGCTGTGAGATACTTATCAGACGTAAGGAAGTTTGAGCAAGCTTAATGGCCAAAACATCCGGGTGAACAAAAGCAAACCAAGCGAAAATCCCTTGAGATGAAAACAAAAACAATCATCAGCAACCAGCATATCCATAGTCCAAATACGAACCACCTTTAGCATTTGAAGGGAACAGGTGAATTTAGCCAAAGGCTGTAATCTCAATCTTGAAAATGGAGTGATTGCATCAGACAAATTAATTTATACTAGTATTGCCCAGTGGCACAACAAACACAAGAGCACGTTGGTTTCTCTTGTTTCGCTACATAGCATTCACTCTGTAAAATTTTGCACTTCAAAACCAGCTTGTAGTGGAAGGGTTTGGATTTCTTAATATGAGATAAAAATTAAAAAAATGCACTCTGATTAAAATGGATGCAAGAAGGCAAGAATTGGTAACATCAAATTGTCTTACTCTGGCGTTTTTGTGGGGGTCTTGGGTTCACATTGAATAAGATATATAATCACTAGTGGTTTTTGAATCGTGTAACGACTTTGATATTGGCCTTACTGAAAAACAAAATGGCCGAATATTTTATGATAGTCTACAATGTCACGGAGTTACGCTTTATCTACGCTCAGACACCTTAATTGGGCATTTTACATAAATATCCAGTGATTCTGGATCATGCTTACATGGCCCTTATTGACTTAGTGGCGATGATAGATGTAGCTTTTTTAAGTGTCCTTCACAGCAGCAGTTTGGCTTATTGCGTGACGAACATTGCGCTATCTAGAAAACAGTACCAGTAACAAAAAAAACTCATATTCTACTTCTTGCATAAAAAAAAACATTATTTTCGACAAAGACGAATACTTTTCTCAAAAAAACATTTTGCCTATTTTCAGTCGACATGCATATAAATATTGAAAAATTGGTTGCTGAATAGAAAGGGGGTTCACATCAAGGAACAATTTTGTTAAGGCGCTATTTATTTGTTTATTATTTATTTACATAACTAAAGTGCTATAGTTTTACAAAATTTACAAAATTTCTAACAAAGGTTTATATTAAGATTTTAAACAATTTCATTGAAAAATGTTGATTTAAATTGACATGAATTAACTATTCTTTTATCAAACAAATTGTTACAATATTTAAGATTGTACAAATTAAATAGTTTAAACATTTTATTTAATGGAGAAAATTTTTAATAATTGGTACGATAGTTTTAAATAAGTATACTCTTCGGTATGTTCCTCAAATTTCTTTGAGGAATATTAAAATTAATACGAGACAGAAGGTGTAAACAGTCTATGTTACCGTTGATTAATTTTACAATGAAAACAAAACATAAATAGGAACGTCTGTTCTCGAGACTGGGTATATCAATAAGTCTAAGTCTGTTGTTATAAGGTGGGAGATCATAAGGATTATCCCAACCTAGTCCCCTGAGCGCAAACCTAATGAATCTTTTTTGAACCTATTCTAGTCTATTTTTTTGACATTCGTAATGAGGTGACCAAACCTGACAAGCTTATTCTAGAATGGGTCGAACCACAGATACAAAAAGCTGTTTTGTCACGAAAGGGTCGGAAAATAGTTTCGATTCTCTTTTTATCCAACCAAGAATTGAATTAGCTTTATTTGCAGCTTCTCAGCTCAGGTATCTCGAGGAGTCTAGCACCGCCACAAACACTCGCCGGTTCTACAAAACAGCCAAACAACTGGCATCAGGTTATAGGACCGACACGCAAGCTCTTCGAAACAGCGATGGGAACCTAGTCACCGAAGCACAGGGAATTGTAGACGTGTTTAAGCAGCATTTCCAGCAGCTGCTTAATGGGCATTATTTAGACGAAACTACAGGGGAGCAAAGAAGCATAAGACCAGTCAATGAAGATCCAGTCAAGTATGGGAGGAGGAAAGTATTCCCGACGAATGGTCAAATAGCTCCATATGCCCAATCTACAAAAAAGGCGATCCTTTGTCCTACAAAAACTACAGGGGCATATCCTTGTTTAATATTGCCTACAAGATCCTATCCACCGTACTATGTGAGCGTCTAAAACCTTTCTGCAACACTATAATTGGCACGTACCAGTGTGGCTTCAGGCCAGGCAGATCAACGATAGACCAAATCTTCACATTGAGGTAAATCCTGGAAAATACCAACGAATTTCAAGTCGAGACCCACCATCTTTTCATCGACTTTAAAGGCGCATATGACAGCATAAGTCGCCAAGAGCTTCTATTGGCGATCCAGCTATGCCGGCGCAAACTCAAGGGTTTTTTGTATACCCTTAATATGCCAAAGAAACAGTGTGAACGTTAAGAAAAAAGGGAAGGGTTAGAAAGGAGGTGTCGGTGTACATTGGTTTTGAATTCTTGAACATTGCGATGACTGGGAAAGACAGAGCGTGGCAAAGAATTCCACATTCGCGTAGTACGGCTGAAGAACGAATCTCTGTACTTCACAGTACGGCCGAAGTTGGGCTCAAGGGTAAACTGATGGGCATTCCTAGAAGTGCGAGTATTACGGTTAAATTGTTTAAGGGGAGGAATGCAGCTGGCTATTTCACTAGAGCATAGTCCTTTAAAATAACGGTAAAAAAGGGTGAGGCAAGAAACATTACGACGATGTTCGAGTGCCGTAAATGAGTCAATGATGTTATTATCACCAATCATTTTAACAGGCTTCCGCAAAGGAGATGCGCTATCATGTGATTTCTTCAACCTAGTCCTGGAGCAGATAGTGCGCAAGAGTGATGTTAACCTGGAAGGCACTATATTCAACAGGTCTTCCCAACTGCTTGGCTATGTGGACGACAGCGATATCATCGGCCGCTCCAAGCGAGCTGTGCTAGAAGCGTTCACAGCTATTGATGAACAGGCGAAACGCGTTGGTCTTGAAGTTAATGAAGACAAAACAAAGTATATGCTATCAACAAATAAAGCCTCATCTGTCCATCGCCTAGGACAAAACGTCACTCTTGGTAGCAGTAATTTCGAGGTAGTCAAAGAGCTCACCTACCTTGGAACGAACATCAATCCCACGAATGATACCTTAGTGGAAATCCGACGAAGAATTGCCCTAGCAAACCGCTGCTACTTCGGTTTGGCCAAACAAATGGGTTCAAAACTCCTTTCTCGAAAGACAAAGTGCGCACTATACAAAACGCTAAATTTGCCAGTTCTACTCTCTGGCGCCGAGTGCTGGACGATAAGTAAAAAAGGGGAATTGATACTGGGCACTTTCGAGAGAAAAATTCTTCGGCGGATATTTGGTCCTATATGCAAAGAGGGCGAATGGAGGAGAAGATTCAATCGTGAATTATACGAGCTGTATCAAGATGTGGATGTAGTCCAAAAAGCCAAAACACGTCGACTACACTGGCTCGGTCACATCGAGCGAATGGACAACAACGCTCCAGCCAAGAAAATCTTCGAATCCCAGCCTCCAGGTTCGAGACGACGAGGAAAACCAAACCTCCGCTACAGGGACCAAGCGGTTAAAAACGCCAGAGCGCTTGGTCCCGACGACTGGAGGGAGCTCGCGAGGAATCGCAACCGATGGGAGACCGCAATAACTCAGGCAGAGACCCTCCATGGATCGGGAGCCAGTTAACAACAAACAACAAAATCTATCGAATAAATAAGATTGAAGCCATTTTGCAAAATTGATTGATGAATCTCAGTTAAAGGTATCACAGTTTGAAGTACTCGTATCGCAGTTGAAGGCACTTTTTAAAGAAGTCAGAAAAAATTTGCGTTATAACCCGTGGCTCATGACTTGAAATGTCATTTAACTTGAGAACAGACGGGTAAGGACAAGATTTGCTTTTGCTGTTAATAAAATTCCAAAAACACTTTGGATTCATTTTTAGATCTCTTTGCACCTTCTGAATTTAATTAAAATACTTTAAACTTGATATTCTATTGAAAATATCCTTCGATTCACCATGAATTTTAAAAGCCCTATATTGAATTTTAGGAAAATTCTTTGTTATCCTTATCACATTTTTAAAATATTAAATATTAGTATTAAAAGGGTTGCATGTTGACGAGTGACCGTGCCCAAAAGGCAATGTTTGAAGGTGGGTTACTAGGTTTTGGTTCCTTATGAGCTGTTGCGACTCGAACTTGTTTTATAGATTTAGAATTTTAAGAATGATTGTTAATAGAGAAAGGCGTTCATAAGCATAAAGTTCTTTTTTAAATGGCTAAAACAACTCCCTTAGCAGTCAGAACTTAAAACAGAATGCCCAGCAATTATGAGTGCATGAAAGAATCCAAATTGAAAGTTGTTGCAGCTGTTTGAAAACATGAAGGTCTTTGTACAAAGTTAAAACAAAATCACATTGTTTTTATTTTGCAAAATTGCGAAATGAAAAACCGCAAAAAGTTGTCGGAATGACCACTACTCAATAAGAAGGTGTGCGTGGATATACCTTAGGTATTAAAAAAAAATCCAGTTTGAAGAATGGAGTTATTACTAGGAATCGGAAGAGGGAGGTCTGGGTTCGATTCCTTACCGATGCCACCTAAAATGTAAACATATATTTGCTCCTTGCGAGGAAGTGAGTATCTTTTGGCACGAACATTGCTTTTCATCTTACCCAGCAGGAAAGAGATTACCTCCAAAATATATTTTCCAGTTAATTCAAATGTCGATTGAAAATAAAGTATGCTGGAATATAATAATAAATAAAACTGCAGTGAACAACTGGATTTTACATAAGGTTAAAGTGCAGAAATTAGAACAGCTTCCTTTTACTTTTGTTTTTTCTACACACAAATTAATGAAGGACTGGTTCCAATAAATTTGATACTTAGATTCAAGACCATAATTTAGTGATATTATTTATGATACTTTCGTTTACGCAGCAACCAGTTTCTATGCATTTTTAAGGAAAGAGACATAAGAGAATGCAACAAAAAATTTATGTAACAGTTATAATTTTTGCTTGCACTGGATGTTATATTTATTTAATTAATATATGAAGTGTAAAAATCATAAACAATTTGATTTCTCTTTTTATTTTTTTATTTATAAAATCTGGTTCTTGCTTAATCTATACTATCTATTACATATATAAAAGTGTTCTTTTGTTTGTTGTCAGTTTGGCTGTATTACGACAGCAAAACTAATAAACAAACGAAAAAACAAAACAAAATTGTAAAAATTGTACTTATCTGTTATGTTATAAGCCCCATCTGAAAGTGAAACATTTGCTAAATAAATTATAATCATAAAATTAAAAACATAGTATGAAAAAAACGTATAAAAAGAATTTGAGGAATTCCATTTTTAGGCGTTTTTCTTTTTTAGTTCAGTATAGAGCTCTGAACAGAGTCCGAGCATGTCGAGCATGTTCCGAACATTCTCTGAACCAAGCGTGCTCTGAGCGCTCTGAGTATATTTTGAAACAGACCTGAACACTTATGTAGCTGTCGCCATTTTTTTTTTTCATTTCCATCTGTCAAATGCTTGTGTTAAGCATTTTACTCTGTCTGCTCAGTTATTTTATTCTGAGCTCATAGAGCGCACTCTGCACACGCTCAGAACATGCTCAGAACGAAAAAAGAAACACATTTTCGAAACTCTGAACACTCTGAACTAAAAAAGAAACACAATTTATTTTTTGACAACTCAGGTTCTGTTCTGAACTAATAAAGAAAAACGCCTTTTGGGTGTTTAGACGTTTCTCTTACATTCTACTTATTTACGATCATCTTAGCGATAACAGCGCCAATGTACATATTTGCCATCAACTTAAGTTGCGCTTTGACACGTATTTATAAGGCCTAGTTTAGATTGTGAATTTTCATAACGCCATCCATGACGATGTTTTTGTCGATGAGATACCTGAAAATGTACGCTATTTAAACAAAGTCTAACGGGAATGTTATCCATTCGATTCATCCTGATTAAAACTTAAATCCGGATGTAAATTATACAAATTCAATGTAAATATATCCGGATATAAGTTTTAATCTGGTTGTACCGAGGGAATAATATGGCTGTAAGTGTCTGTTTTCATATTCACTTTGCTGAAAAGCGCATACAGTGCGACATTTAAGTTTTATATCCACTCATCCAAAATTTACCGATGTGCTAATATTTTTTAACATTTTTAGTCTTGGACTTAACTTTTTGACAACCCAGAGTTAGTAGATATTCCAATTAAATTGAATACAAGTAAACTCAAAAGCAGCTTTTCAGTTTAAAATGTTCAGTTGTCAAAAATTTGAATGTAATTAAGACGAAAAGTTACATAAGCTTTAAATACGCAAGTCAAAGTAAATGTTTGTATTTAGTTGCAAGGCAACCCAAAATAGAAACAACTAAAAAATTGCAACGTGTAAATTGCATATACAGTGTTGCGGCCCACCTAAACTACCCTTCGTTTTTATGGATAGACACATTACCCGCGTTTAAATATATGTATTTCGCTTGTTTCTTGTTATTTTTTTGTTATAAACAGATTCCTTATTCATTGAATTTCAATTCAACTCTAAAACCATCGTTCACCTCATGGATCGAAAATCTAATCTAATTCGATCCTAAATGATGAGAAATAATGGCGCTGTACCCGAATAAAAGAAACATCAAAACGATTCTTCTCTGTAATTATATGTATGTGGATTATTAAAAATGGCGAATAGGTGGGCTCATGTATTTACTTTGAATTTGACTTGAAAGGTACGAGTGAAGTTCCAGTAGATGTGTTTTACAATAGGAATTTATAATTCGTTATAAATTTTGTAATTTATACCGAAGTAAATACTCAAAAAATGTTTTTTTTTTTCATTGTTTCTTACGAAGACTTACGCAAGTGTGTGTGATCAGTAAAGTGTATAGGATATCAAAAGGCACGGTATAGTGCCCAGCCAAGTTCTGACACTACACCCTTTTAACAGGAACAAACTCAGCCGATTTTGACCCCTCCCTATCAATTTTCTAGCATAAGCGGTTCCTGAGATGTAAGGCCTCAAAAATCACAAAAACCGTAACTGACTGACTGATGACTGACAGATCATCAAAATAATGGAACAGTTCCCGATATCGTAGAATCTTGTAATTTTGCACAAAGATAGGTCTTATAATGCAAATAGAAGCTAAAATCGAAAATTTGAAGTTTTCCATTCAGGGGGCGTGGTATCCGCCCACTTTATCCGAATTTTTGTTGGTTGAATGGAGCACTTCCAACTGCTGTAAAACGATGAAATTTGGAAAAGCGGTAGGGCTTAAATTGCATACAAAGAAAAAATATAAAATTTGAGGTTTTCGTTTCAGGGGCGTGGTATCCGCCCTTTTTCTCAGAACTGATGTAAATTATATATGGCACACTTGCGATTGCAGTAGAACAATGAAATTTGGTAGAACGGTAGGGCTCAAATTGCATATAAGGAACCAAAAATAAAAATTGAATTTTTCCATTCAAGGGGCGTGGTATCCGCCCACTTTCTGAGAAAATATTTAATTTATATGGAGCACTTCCGATTGCTGTAATAAAGGTAGGTATGTTAGTGTTATTAGGTATCTTGCCAGAACAAGAAGAAATAATTGAAGCGCAAATCAAAACAACCAATAACAAAAAGAAAATATACCAAAAGAAATAGGAAACTATAAACTAAGTTGATTTTAGTAGGTAGAGTCCACCCATCTTGCCGTATTTTTCGAGATTTTGACATGGCAAACTATTAAAATCTTTGCAAAAAAGAGAGATCAGACCAAAACATATGTAAATGTTAAAAAAAGAGCCAAGTTCTTCTATACTGACTAAAATTTGATGGGTTCACTGGTCAAGTTTTTAAAACCTTGCGAATTGGGCATAAAAAAAAAACTTGCCAAGTAAGCCCATCAAATTTTAGTCAGTAATCATTAAATAATAAAATTTCTCTATTACATTGTAGCTGTTTCAATATTCGTTTACTATAAATATTCGGTATTAAACCTTCATGAAGTAAGAGCTTGGCGTAATTTTAGATCTCAGTACTTTTCACGGCTGACTTGTTACACAAAGGTTTTTGTATGGAAGCACTCGGCTCTTTTGGTAACATTTATGTTTTTGGTCTGAACGATGTTTATTCTATAAATGCGTGGCTACATTGGCTTTTTATTCCCTTCAGCTCAATCTGCGATTGTTATGTTAATAAGATTCTCTCTTACCGACTCATACAAAAACTCAATGAAGATTGTTTTTTGTTTGAAAGTACGATATTAAGGAAATGACGACGAGGAAATACGAGACGAGGAAATTGTTCTATTAACGATTTAAAATTATTTATTTGCTTGATTTTAGTATTCAGTTTGAGGTTTGCAGATTGCAGTCATAAATTTTTACAGAAAAAGACCCAGGCAACGCCGGGTATCATCGGCTAGTTTTGAATATAACAACTTCAGTGCAGAACTTTTGTCAGCAAATATAAGAAATTTAATTTTGTTTTGAAAATTTTTCGTTAAAATATGTCCGCCTGGAAATATTCACCTTAAGAAAAACTAGGCCGACTTTGCATCCTTGGAAATGCTAAGAAATTTTACAAAATGAGTAAACAGAAAGAAAAAGGATAAAAAGGTATATATAGATGAGATGGAACTGAAATTCACATAATAGAATAGAATGGCCTAAGTAATGGGAAACCATTTGGCATTAGGTACGTGAATTAGTTTGATGCTCCAAAGATGAGTTGAGCTAAAAGAAAAACGTTCCTCTTGTTCTTGTTGTTATTTATTTCCTGTCATCATTTTACTCTTTGGATAACCAACTAAAAGTGATTTTCTTGCTGATGAGCTTATGATGTGAACCTACGTTGTTGTTGGTAGGTTTTGTAGGTAGAAATCTCGTCTTTTCATTAAGAATCTACTAGAAGCAGGGGGAAGTTGGTATTTAGAGAGATAAATTTGATTGTCGCTTTCAACGATAATTTGTAGAGAAAAGATGAATGTTGGTTCTTTGGTTTTGTTTTTTTTTTTTGCTATTTTTGTTTTTGTTTCATTATAATATTAATGAGTAGTAATCACGGTTGCACACATTCGTTTTTGTAAATTGGAAACTTTTTGAACAAGAGCTTTAAAAAGTACAAACTCAATATCACCTCATCTAAATGTTGAGTTAATGTTTCTGGTAGAATGTATTACAAATGCACCACCCATGTATGCAAAAATTACTGAATGCACTCATTTCCCTCTTTTGACAGATAGTAAGCTTTTAAATGTTTTAATTCTGTAAATGATTTCAATTAAAAATGGATAGATTGGCTTACATTATGTAAATAAAATTATATATATTTTAAAGGTTTATTATAAGAAGAAAGACTCAAACCAAGAAATAGAAATCGTTACAGATGAAATATCAATGATCCATTGAATTTTAGTCTTGTTATCATAGCCATTTTTCTACTTCAATGAAGTTTTAATATTAAGCTCGTTAATTAGGAACAAATCTGAAGATAGGTCTAAATCATATTCTTATTTTCTGAAGACGAAATGACATACTATCTATGTACTAGGTATTTTGTTTCTTAAGAAAATGTTTTCAGAGTTTTAATAATTTTTTTTTAATTTTAGTTGGAAATTTCTGGCCAGTGGTAAAGTTTAAAAAAAAATAATTTATATACAGTGGCGACAAAATATTATTATATTTTCTGTGATACAAGTTTTTTCCACTTTCTTAAACTTCAAAGAGCTGTTTGACTTATGAGAAAGTAAGACCAAATATACATATCTCTGATGTAAAAATAAAATAAACTATATTGATCTCACAAAAAAAAAAAACTACAACAAATTGATTTATACAATTTAAATATACTACACAGAAAAAAAAAAGTTGTCATATTAACAATCGTCGATAGTCAACCTGAAATTTGGCCAAATTGTCGCATTGACTACCAAAATAGTCAATATGACAACCTAATTTTTTAAAATTGACTACTGGATAGTCAATAGAACAATTTTCGATTAGCAATTTTCGGTAGTCAATATGACAACAGAAGTAGTCAATAGAACAACTTCGGTAGTCAATATGACAATTTGGTTGTCATATTGACTACCAAAATTGACTATCGAGAATTGTTACATTGATTACCCGGTAGTCAGATTAGATTTCGGTTTTCAACAAAAATTGTCATATTGACTATCGCAGTTGTCATATTGACTACCGCAGTTGTCATATTGACAACCGCAGTTGTCATATTGACTACTGCAGTTGACATATTGACTACCGCAGTTGTCATATTGACTACCGCAGTTGTCGTATTGACTACCGGAGTTGTCATATTGACTACCGCAGTTGTCGTATTAACTACCGCAGTTGTCATATTGACAACCGCAGTTGTCGTATTGACTACCGCAGTTGTCATATTGACTACCGCAGTTGTCATATTGACTACCGCAGTTGACATATTGACTACCGCAGTTGTCATATTGACTACCGCAGTTGTCATATTGACTATCGCAGTTGTCATATTGACTATCGCAGTTGTCATATTGACTACCGCAGTTGTCATATTGACAACCGCAGTTGTCATATTGACTACTGCAGTTGACATATTGACTACCGCAGTTGTCATATTGACTACCGCAGTTGTCGTATTGACTACCGGAGTTGTCATATTGACTACCGCAGTTGTCGTATTAACTACCGCAGTTGTCATATTGACAACCGCAGTTGTCGTATTGACTACCGCAGTTGTCATATTGACTACCGCAGTTGTCATATTGACTACCGCAGTTGTCGTATTGACTACCACATTAGTCAATACGACAACCGTAGTTTCAATTTCTTTCAACCAAAGTTGTCATATTGACTACCGCAGTTGTCATATTGACTACCAAATTGTAAAAAAATTTCGGATCCCAAAATTGACAACCGAAAATTGTTCTATTGACTATTGCGGTTATCGGCTGAAAATTGACTACCAAATTGTCATATTGACTACCAAAATAGTCAATAGGATGACTTTTTTCGTTCTGTGTAGGACAAAATAAATAGCACACTTCATAAAAAACATATTAAATAACAAAATTTTAACATACTCGTAATTTAAAAAAAAATAAATAACCGGTATTTGGTCGGGTAACCCTTATTTTTGATCACAGCGAAACGCTTCATAGACGAAGGAAGACTCCGGCATCGTTCAACAGGTACTGAGTAAATTTGAAATTTGAAGTATCAGTTCAATGTATGGCTTCGTCCACGACATTTCACAAGTACTCAATAGGCTGGCTTATTCTTAACAGCGATTTTTTGGATGGATAGCTTTTGCTTCACAGACTTAGCCACATTGTTAGGATCGTTATTCTGTTGAAATTTACACTTCAATGGTATTTCCTCCTCAGAATACGGTAGAATTGCATCCTGGATAATACAAGGTTTTATTTGTATTATAAATCGTCGTCGTTCTATGAAAAATCCCTAAGTCCATTTTAAAAAAAAATGTGATTCAATTCTTATTTTAATTAATTTCGGATAAGCCATTTGCAAAAAAATTTATTGCACAATGGCTACGCCAAACCCATTCTACAATTGAAGCCTGAGATCGTGCTATTCTGATAATTTTTGTTTTTTTTTTTATATTAATTTCCAAGTTTAAATGCAAATATCTCAAAAAAACAAAAAATGGACTTAGGGAGTTTTCATAGAACGACGACGAAATAGTCCTTACTACTTCTATCTGATGAGGTAGCGCCATACCATGCTAAGAAAAGCACCTCTAAGCAAGAATGCTGCTCCTACCATGCTTAACAGGCTTTATTGTGTATATTCTGGTCATCTCCTGGTGGATTCCGCGTCGAACCTAATTTTTATCATCTGGCCCAAAGGACTAAATTTACACTCATAGCTCCATAACATATTTCTTCACTAATTTTGAACTTTTGAAATATGCTCCCTTACAAACTGCATCCGACGTGACAGATTGCACTTTCAGACGTCTGGTTTTTTCTGGCAAATCGTCCAAACAACTTTTTTTCACTGAGACAGTTTTTAATCGTACTTACAGACACATTAACACCTTGTCCAATTGCATGTTTAATTTTTGGGGCTTTGCTCAGGCAGACAATAGCAACATCAGTTCGAGGGGTGGTTTTTCTGGTCTTAATCTTACGAATTTTGTTATGAGCACTTCCGCCTTCTTCGCCAATGGTGAATAGCTTTTATAACATTCTTATTCTTTCTTGAAAATTCTCACTACGGCTCTATTTCAGATTTCGTGTGACCTTCTTTCTTAAAATCAAAAACTCCTAAAGGTCTCTCCTGATTATTTTTCACTTCTCATACATTTCAGCAATTAAAATTGAAGCAATTTAACTAAGAATTTTATCAAAACTCACAACTTTTTAACTTAGTTTTTAAAAGCTAAGAATATGTGTTGAAAATGTATTAAATTTGCAACGGAAACAATGTGTGCTATTTAAATTGTCCTGACCTGAGTGCACCTCGTGGACCAATTGACTTACATTTGACTTTTTTATAAAATAATTTGTAGAGAAGTGGTGTCCGGTTATTTTATACTCAAAATCCAGTTACCTAACATTCAGAATCTACAAAAAAAATGGTCTTACAGTACCGTATTTCAAAATTCACTTATGTTTTAAGGCCTAGAAAGAATTTTTAACAGAAGTGTGCTATTTATATTGTCGCCACTGTATATGTATTTTTTTTTTTATTTCACAATATGTGTCAAGTATTTCATGCTCATATTAACCTTAAAACCATAAATATGAACCAATATATTAATTTATACTTATATATTAATTAATCATTACCTATTCATCTTCTGTGTAGTAAGTTCTGTCACTATCACTCCCATATACAGAGCAGAGATACAGAGTGGGCAATCTAGTGGTTTTGGCCAGCCAGAATGAAGTACCCACCGTGCCTGCTGTACGCAAATTTGTGCAAAAAGTTCGTCAGACTGGTATGCTAGTGGACAACACTCAAAGTCCTTGTCGTCCTACGGTACGCATAGAAGAGAATGTGGCTGCTGTAGCCGAGAGTATGAGACTCAATTCACTAACATCAACTCCACCATCAGCGTTACCATTTCCGAAAAAAAGTGGAAGTAGATTTGAAGAAAAAAGTTAATTAAATTGAGAAAAATCGAAGTAGATTTTAAATGACTTTTTACTTGCTTTTAAAAAAAATTGAACTCGAGATTTTCATCAGTGATATGTGTAGACAATACTAACAAAAAAAAAATGTTATTAATGGTACCGTCATAGAACCTTTTTTGATTTTCTACTTTCTCATTTCCGACTCTACCGATTTTGATAAAAATTTTTAGATACTCGTATATTCGGAGCTTCTTTGATTTTGAAATAATATTGTAGACAACAAAATTTGTCCTTACATTTTATTCGTTATCGTCACTATTAACTCTCTTCGCTATATTCCTATAAGTATATGTTTACCAAATTATTATGGCCTGAAATTGAAAATATGTGAATATTCGTGGAGCTATGCAAAAGATCGTATTCATGAATACTCGTGACAGTGTGAAATCAAATATTCGCCAAGTTATAGGTATTCCATTCATAAAGGCAAAATCAAAACTAAATGTGCCTTATTTGAATCTACGTTTGGATCCGCAAAATGGATGACTCTGTGTTAAATATTTTTACCTCTCCCATCAATTTAATTGCTGCCACCAATTTTTCAGCACTAAATGTGCACTTGAAAAGTACAACTAAAATTTGGTTGGGTAAAACTCTTTTTATACAAATTAAACAAAAAACCTACCGTGTCTATTTTAACAAGCCATTAGCTAACTTTAAGTAACGAAAATTCCCTTTTCTCTTCACAACTGCTGCCTTTTTTGAATCTGTGAGCCACCATTAAGTGTGGACAAAGTGAAAAACAACTTTACGCAACGTTTATTTCCTATCATCATCTCAAATTCGTTTTGTTAGCGAAAATGAGTTTTAAATCATTCCTCAATGACTACACACCTTTTCAAGCAATATATAAAGGCTGGTCATTTTCAACACCCACACCCTGACAATGCTTTCCTATTTTAAAAGGATATCGGCAATTGAAAGGCTATATATTTCCCCATAGAAACCATTAGTGGCATTTTTCGGAGCGTGAAAAATGGTGGACCAGCAAGTGGTCTGCGTGATTATTATATTTCTATGGAGACTACCACAGACATTTTTGTTTGTGTAAGCGTACTACATACCTACTACCAGTGAGCGCAAACAAGAATATAAACGTGATATCAAACAACACAACATACACACCATTTTCAGGGCCCCACTGACAGCAGGACCTTATAAATGTTTCCTCTGATTACGATATGGATGAAGTTTTATGGGGACGAGTGAGTAGGGTTTGAGATCGAGATCGCCAATGGTCATGGTGGTTTTATGCCCTTACTCGAAGTGCTTCATTAAAAATAGAAAAATACATTCGTGATACTGCAATATTGCGAGTGGAGTAAATTGTTTGTTTGTACTGCATGGCACGTTCTACTCAACCTCTCCTGTACACTCCAAGTCACTTGATTAAAGTCGAAGATTTGTTCAATAATTTATTTAAAACTGTCGAAATCATAAGGGGTGTTATTAAAACTAGTCAAATCATTCAATTTATGTAATTCAGTTTTAAAAATGATATCCGTCAAGTAATTTTAGAAACTAGAAATTGAACTTCATCCGTGTTATTTTCTAAATCTTATTAAACTCTGTCGAATGCGAACGGATTAGTTATGAAGAACTTTTTATTTTTATGACAAGAGATACTCCTTATGCTAATACGTACTATTACAAATGTTTACCTTCCTTTAAAAAGAAAGCCAGCGGTCTTAAGGATGAAGTATCACCAGGCAACATGTCTAAGGATTTTCACATTAAATTTACTACTCTGATTTTTCAAAAATTCCCAAATATAGATTCATGTATTTAAATATTTCTATTTCTTGATGAATAAATATAAATTTCAAGCTAGTTAAGCACTCCAACAACACACTCTTACACTTTTGCGAAATATTTTTCGTCCAAAAAATTCGAAAATATCGGTGAAATTTTATTGGACCATTTGACAGCTTTTTTTAATTTTTGATCGATTCTTTTTTTGAATTTGAATGATTTGGTTTTTAAAAATTTTGGGCATGAACCAAATTTTGCAGTAATAAGCTTGTAGGCAATATGTCGAAATAAATATAATGAAGGACTGTTAGGCAATAACTTTCGATGCAAAGGCACTTAAATCAATTTCGAAGAATCGCTTGAGGGTATTTCTTTCACTCAAAGACCAAGAAGAAATTATAAAATATAACCCAGAGTTAATAAATAAATTTGGTGGTGCAACAGCTCGGAGTGAACCAGGACCTAGTGACTTACAACTCTCAACCATTCCTGTATGCGTGTTACCAGGAACGGAGGGGACCTACAATTTTCTGCCGATTCCGAACGGCTAATGAGCAGCACTTTCCATGACAAGAGATACTCTTGGAGAATTTGTCAATTTCTCGCAAGAGGCAGTACACCCCTAAAAAAAACTTTGCAGCGGCTGAGAATCGAACTCGAGACCTTCCGCATGACAGTCCAACGCACTAACCATTATGCCAAGGGGTACTACAACCCAAAGTTACTTTTGAAAAATATAAGTATGTATCACCAAATATTTTGTACATTAATTATTTCTTGTAAAATTGGGTAGTTTTTAATTTAGATTTGGATTATACTTCCAAGACATTTCGAAAACCAACCCCGAACTGAAAATGTCATGATTCATGAACAACGATTTCTCTCAGATTCTCAAACGGCATAGAATTAAAGTATAATTGTAAAAATGTTTCCACTTGATTGGAAATTTAATTAAGTTTCTTCAAAATTGATTTGGTTCGACTTTGAACTGGAGCAGTAAAACAAAAATTGTCATTACTTAAACCCTATCTTTTAATCCTCTATTGCTTTACTTAAAGTTGGCATGTTATTTATTTCAAATATTTTGCGGCTATGAATCAAGATTGGCATCGCTTGAAACAAAACTGAATTAACTTCGAATCAAGTAGTTTATGCATTCAAATCTAAACCGAGAATTCTTCTTATATTTAATATATTAAAAACCAAACTTTAAATACAATATCCATTATGCATATTTAAATATATTTCTTCATGTTATATTCAACTGATTCGTGGTTTAAAGATTCCTGCACCACTTTAAATTAAATGCAAACGTTTAGAAATCAAGCTTGCCATATCTTTGATTTAAGTTCTTGAGAAATACCGCCATTTTGAAAAAGCCCTGTTTTCGTTTCAATTTATTATTTTGCTGACATTTCCTTTGACATCAAAATGACGTAGCAAAAACTTTTTTTTTTCATATGTATGTTTATTGACCACTTATAAAATTTACAATTATTACATTTTTGCAATCGCCCAGTTTACATAGAGTTATGGTTAGAACTACCTTACTTCTAAAAAATATTATAACTTATACACAATTAATTTTTATTTGAATTATTTAGTTTGAGGAGGAAAGGTCATGAAAACCTCCTATTTAAGAATTATAAGAAACAAAAAAAAAAAAAATTTTATTTACTGTGATCAGCAAAAGATGACAAATATATACATATTATATTTTATATTTGTTTTTTAAACTTATATCTAATATCACAGAGTTAATAGGTTCTAAAATGCAAAAAAACAAAAGAAGTAAACAACACAAAATTAATAACATAAGCAATATGCAATTGTTTAAATAATAATCATTTAATAACTAAATAAATAATTAGATAAATGAATAAATCGATAGATCCATAAATGAATGAAGAAAAAAAACAAGCAAATAAGCAGTAAATAAGTAAGCAAATAAATAAATGAATGAATAAATAAATAATTAAACAAATAAATAGATAGGTAAATAAATAATTGAATAAATAACAAGTAAATAAACAAATAAATAAGTAAAGAAATAGATAAATAAACAAGCAATTAATTAATAAATAAATTACGAAATAAATTACAAAGAGAAATACAAAAAAAAAAAAAATAAATAAATAAATAAATACATAAAGATAATACAGTTTGCAAATATATTAATAGACAACAAAGGTACGTAATAAAATAACCCTAGAAATTAACTAGATTTGTGATGAGTACATTATCAGAATTTTGACATCGAATATCATAGTTTTCTTTTAGCTTTAGCATTCTTGCAAAAACATAATCGACATTGGCAAGGTTATGCAATTCGTTAGTGGAAAAATGCCAGGGAAGTTTGAGCATTAATTTTAAAATTTTGTTTTGTGCGATCTGTATCTTTTTGATATGCATTTTAGCACATTGTCCCCAAACTGGACTTCCGTAAAGCATAATTGATTGAAAGATTACTTTAAAGATTATCAACTTATTGTCCTTGTTCAAAAGAGATTTTCTGTTAATTAGCGGATACATTATTTGTATTGTCTTATTAACTTTTAATATTGTTTTCTGTACATGTTCATTGAATGTAAGTCTCTTGTCTAGGTGTATTCCCAAGTATTTAACCGAGGTTCTCCATTCTATATTTAAATTGTTTAGCATCAGATTGTTGCTGGGAAGAAAACAGGATTTTCTTTTTCTTGAAAAAAAGATTGCCTGTGTCTTTGATGCATTAATTTTTATTTTCCATTTGCTATAATAGTTGTATAAAATGTTCAAAGCTGATTGTAGATTAGTTTCAATTTCAAAACTAAGTACATCAGATGAAAAGATAGCAGTATCATCGGCGTATATAGCCGATACACAGTTTGGGAGCTGAGGAAAGTCAGCCGTATATACGTTATAGAGAAGAGGGCCCAAAACAGATCCTTGTGGAACTCCTGCTGGCAAACATAGTTTTTGAGACAAATCACCATATATAGAAACGATGAAGTATCTATTTGTCAAAAAACTTTGCACAATTTTAATAAGATATAATGGAAAATTTAATATTTTCATTTTATAGATCAGACCATTATGCCACACACTATCAAAAGCTTTCTCCACGTCTAAGATAATTAAGCCAGTTGATTTTTGAATATTAAAATTCGAACGAACATGTCTGGTTATTCTATTTACTTGCTGAACAGTGCTATGCCGTTCACGAAAGCCAAATTGTTGAGGTGGATAGATGTTATTAGCTACAATAAACTCATTTAATTTAAATTTGATAAGTCTTTCAAATACTTTACTGATACAGCTTAAGAGACTTATGGGTCTGTAACTTTTTGGGTCATTTGATGGTTTTCCGGGTTTTAAAACTGGTACAACTTTAGCAACTTTCCAGGATGTAGGGAAGTATTGAAATTTAAGACAGCAATTGAATATAAATACTAGATACTCAAAACCAGTCCTTGGTAATTCTTTGAGAAAAATGTTTCTTGTTCCGTCGAACCCTACAGATTTTCTTATTTGAAGTTTGCGAATAATAGCGATTAAATCATCGAGACAAATATAACAGTTGTCAGGTATGTCAACGGTTAATGAGTTTAAATTTGTTGTAGCATCATGCACATCATTTTCAAATTGAGGAGATCCTATTCCGTTGAAAGCTTTGTGATTATTATAAAAAGAACTTGCAAGAGCATTTGCTTTATCGGTATTAGTAATGCATATATTCTGAGCGTTACGAAATGCGGGGACAAAACTATTTTTCTTTTTTAAGGCCTTAGCTATGTTCCAGAATGGTCTACTATTTTTATCTAAGGATTGGAGTTTTAAGTTCCATTCAATATTTCTGAATTTAAAAATTTCAGTTTTTATTGTATAATTAAGTTCCCTGACTTCAAAGTTTAAGCTTGGAATACGGTTACGCTGCCATTGTCGTCTAAGACGGTTCCTTAGCTTAATAATATTTAAAATACCTTGAGGCAGCTTTTTTTTCTGATCAGATGGAGTTTTTTTAGGAACGGATACATCTATACTTTCAGAAATAGAACTGTTAAAGTTATTGATGCAAATATCTATTTGATCAGTGGATTCTATAGTTTCTATGTTTTTATCGCTATGTTTTAAAAGATTTTTTATTGTATTCCGATACCTGGACCAGTTTGCTTTACCTAGGTCATAAAAATAACTCGTGCTTGTGCTTGGGGATTCTAATAACCCACACTTAACAGGTAAATGGTCTGAACTCAAGTCGTTGCAAACAATAGGTTGAGAAAATAAAGCAGAAGTATTTGTTACAAAGAAATCTAAGGTTGACGGATTTTTTCTTCTGTCAGATGGATAATAAGTGGGACTATTTGGAAACATAATTTCAAATCCATGGGTAGTATTAAGGTTATCTAATATGTTACCCCATGCATTTGCTCTTGCACATCCCCATTTCCTGTGTCTGCAATTAAAGTCACCGCCAATTAAATATGGACCGTTAATATTAATCATTTTTAAGATATCTGATTTAAAGTGTTCGCCCCGCAAGGAATTCCTTGAACGACCTGGGAAATACACCGAGAAAACAGAAATCTTCCTGTTATTTGAAAAATGTACATCAACACCAATATTTTCAACGTATTTAGTATTGATTACTGGTAAAAGTGTGTGTTTGAGTGTTTTTCTCACAACAATGGCAACACCGCCACCAAGTCTATCAACTCTGTCTACTCTATAACAATTGTATTCAGAGTTCGAAAGAGTTGCATTATTAGAGAGCCAAGTTTCAGATACCAAACCTATATCGATTTTGTTTCTGCTTAAGAAAGAGAAAAATTCTATATTTTTGTTACGAATGCCTTGTGCATTCCAACATATAACACTTAAGGTATGATTACTTGTCATTTTTGTTATATAAGTACTTAATCGCTAACTGGGCGATAACATTGAATTGTTCTGCTTTCGTTGAGCAGTGGCTAAGTTGAGTTGTCATCTCAACAGTAAGAGATTGGATCTCTTCCATTGAAAAAAGAGTGTCATCAGTAGTTGTTACTCGCTGAGTTGGGCAAGGAGGTGGTGGATATGAAGGAGGTGCGGCTGCAGCCGATCGTGTAGGTATGCTGGGATTCCTCATGTAATTAGTTTGAACTCTTTTCGGTAAAGGCTTAAGAGGTGGAAAGTTCTCCATTGAGTTGACAAATGACGTAGTTGGACGCATAGGTTGAACATGCTTTTGAATAGGAATCTGCCACTTACCATGTGATATTTTCTCTTTAATTTTTAAAAAGTTTTGTCTACTCATGCAATTAGGATCAGTCGATTTGTGACTCTCTTTGCAGTTCGCACATTGAATTTTATCAGCAACCTTGCATTCACTAGTTTTGTGATGACCGGAACAGTTTGCACAAAATGTTTTTACATGGCAGTTCTTTCTTCCCCGTGTCCAAACATTTGACAGTTGTGGCACTGGGTAATATTTACTCTTCGTCGGCGTTGATAGTCCCATTTGACTTGGGTACGATAGATGGATTTTATATTTTTTTTTAATTCACTTAATCGAATCGAACCTTGTTCTAAATTACACAAATGTTATAAATGTGTCGATGTACTTTTCATATCGTTTGGACACAAGTTTTATATCTCTGCATTTGAGACCGAGTTTAATAAGTTCAGATTTAAGTTCATTTATTGGCAAAGCATCAAGGCCAAAAAGAATTACTTTAAATGATCTTTCGGTAGAGAGATCATGAGAAAAAAATTGGCAATCAGCTGATTTAAAGCATCGCATGTCTTTTTATGAGATTCAATACTTTCACATTGAATTTTATTCCAATGGACATTTTTTTAATTGAATAATCAGTTATTTTTTATTTCTTTCATGAGATTATGAATAAATTCACTGGGTTTTTGCAACACTTTTATTGGAGGAATTCGCTCCTTCTTAATTGATTTGGGATCGATAATCACTTCACTATCCATTTCCTCATCGACGAGACATTGTAAGGGAGTCCAGTAATTTTTCCTGGAATCTTCAACACTATTCGCCATGGTTAAGTTAGTAACTTTGCGCACTTTATTTGAAGACAAAATGTCTTCAATCTTCAATTGAAGAAGAACGATTTCTTTTTAAAATTTTGCAGGTTTAAGTGTACAGTAGAATTAAACACGTCATGCATAGATGACAGATCTTTCGCTACTGTAGCAAAAACTTTAATAGAATACAATCATCTAAAATTTACGAACGAAAAATTTATTTTTTATTAATTTTCTCGACTTGCTTCCTCAAAATCTATTGATTCTTCCAAATAAGCATATAAGGTTCAAATTTTACATTCACACTTAAAAAAGTGATAATTTTTGAGGATTAAGAAAACAATTGAATTCCACTTCGATAAAAAAATTTACATTACTTAAAATTTAGAGTACCTTTTAAGAAATAGATGTAAGGCTCTCCACCAAATTCTGAGGCCAAGTTACCGCATCAGTTTTCGAGTAATACGTGACTAAATTATGTGAATTTGGCTTTTGGAATTACCGCTTACGTCATCGAGCAATCGATTACCCTAATTTGACATTTGCATTCGATCACTGATGGGACTCATTAACTCGGTCACTGAAGCGGTAATTTGGTCCCTGCTTTACCGGAATATTTTTGAAGTTTGGTTATTTTTGTTCCTAATTTGTCTGGGCTTAAGAGATAATATACTTACTTTTACACAAGAAAAAACTGTACATTATATCAATTTTGAAAAATATGAACTAATTTGTAATTATAAATATAGAAATACGAGTATCACGCTGATATGTTTAAGGTAGAATTTACAATTATTTTTGATATTGTTTTGATTTGATAATCATAATATCAAAATTGTTCTTGTATAAAACAGTATTTTTAATATCAATTTTTTAAGTGCGATTAGCACGCATCAACCCCTCTAACATGGCCTGAGTCCTATTGCGGGATAGAAGAAAATGTCATCAAAACCAAAATTAAAAAAGAAGAGGAGGCAAACAGATCCAAGAACTGGAAAGAACTCCCAAAACTGAGGCAGGCGAAACTACTACATGGGCAATTACAACCAGGAACGTTTCGAAAACTGCTTTAACTTAAGTAGGAATAATAACAGGTATTCTAACTGGACACTGGTGTGGTAAGCAGTTCCACATGTAGATTCTGCAACATGCATGAGGAAATAACGGACCATATACTGGGAAAGTGTTGTCCACTCATGCACCAAAGGAAAAACCATCTGGAACAATACCAGGTAGAAGAGAGCAACTTATCCTCTTTAAAAGTGTCCCAGATACTAAGATTCCTAAAAGCAATAGGTTTGGAGGAGGACATTTTTTTTTTAGGAGGGGGTAAAATAGATCTACAGGTCGTAGTAAATAACCCCCAATACAAATTCATTCAAGTTCACCTTTATGCACTGCACATTAAAATGTGAATAAGTAAATTTCCCAATATTTTTTTTTTTATAATTTGCACACACTTAAGGGTTATGAATGACTATCCTTATAACTTTACAGATAAACACAGTGCGCTCTTTTAGGTAAAAAGATGTCAATGCACATTGGTTTCGATAGCCCGTCCATCACAATGAGGATGAAAAATCGAGATGGAAAAGTTTTTCACGTTCTAGTAGTGCGGCTTAAGAAAGAACCTCTATATTTTACAGTACGTTTGAAGTTAATCTCTGATGAGCATTCCCTGCTAGACGAGTATTACGGCGGATTTCTTGGAGAGGACGAATGCAACTACCTATTTCAATTGAACAATGAAGACACGTGACGTAATGACCGACGGTGTTCAAGAGAAATAAAAGTTTCCTTAATGCAAAAATTTGTCTCCTGTAAATTTTGGTTTTTTTTCTGAATTCTAAAATTTCGTCCGAGACTGAACGTAAGCCGTTCATCTCACGCCCGTTCTCCAAACGGCACTTTTACAATGCATAACTGTTACCCCTTTTCTCCTGCCACCATCCTATATAAAAACTGTATATCTACTCAGGTTTCTCAGGGTTTAGTGCCTCTTGCGAGGAATTGACAAATCCAGAACAGGCAGAAAATTTTAGGTCCCCTCCGTTCCTGGTAACACGCACACAGGAATGGCTGAGAGTTGTAAGTCACTAGGTCCTGGGCAGCGTTACCACTTCCGGAAAAAAAGTCGAAGTAAATTTAAAGAAAAAAGTGAAGTAAATTGTGAAAAATCGAAGTAGATTTCAAAATGACTTCTTACTTGCTTTTAGAAAAAATATTACGCAAAAATTTGTTTCCTTAAATGAATATTATTAAATTATATGTATAATTACTCATTTATGTATTTGTATTGTGATGAATTTCTTTTATTTTATGGTAAATATGGGGTTACATATTACGACTTAGAGTGCAACAGATAAAAAGAAGTAGATTTAGGTTTTATTTTGTAAAATTGAAGTAGGTTGAAACAGAGATTTTTAAAATGAAGTAGATTTCAGTATTTTGCTGATGATGCGAAGTGGGAAATAGATTTTGAAATATTTTGAAAAAGAAGTAGATTTACTTCAATTGAAGTAAAGTAGTACCACTCACTTCGAGCTGTTGCACCACCAATTTATTTTTTTTTATTTTATACTTAGGTTTCATTTTAATTCAAATGAAACATCAATATACAAAACTTCATTTCACGTGAAGCATCTCGCCGATACTTGAAGAACAGTTCCCTTAAGTTTAAGTTATTATTATTCAATGAGTAGTCTAAAACCAACAATCTATTAAGAAGGCACGGCCTCGCTTTGGACAGCAGCCTTCTTCTTAGAATATAAATATTAGGAATTAATAAATAAAATTGTAAATATAATTAATATATGCATTTCTAGAAATGTAATATTAAATAAATAAATAAAATAATACCTTCGATATATAGCTATGCTGTCGTCAGCGAATGAAGTGGATTAGAAGTTTCAGACCAAGATTATTTATGATGATAAAGAAGAGCGTCGGGGACAAAACGGAGCCTTACGACACACCAGTATTTTTTAAGGAATGTCAGACTTGAAACTGTTGACTTCAAAACAATAAATTACTTTTAAGTAAGTTTTCACTTTTACTTACACTACATTTTCAATTAAAACTAGGTATGTTTTTTCTCTGATTTATTTATTAGTTTAACATTTCAATGAAGAAAATATAAAACAATCAAGATTACATTTAAAAATACGTATCGGCTGTTCTTTAACAAAACTGAATTGGAAAAAATTTACATTACATTTAATACACAAATGTACTTACCTAATTTTGAAAACGCTTTCCATATTTAAAACAAATATTTTTTATTTGAATTCAAATGTGTTTTTGTGCAAACAGCTTAACATTAAGTCCACTGTTGTTAAAACCCAAGTAACAGATTTTCCCTAAATGTAGTAATTTATTTATTTTATAAACATTTTGTGAATAAGATTTTAGTCATGAGAAAAAGACGAATGCCACTGAATTCGTAAAAAAGCTCTTAGTTTTAATTCAAAATATTTTTAATAAAATTTTTAAAAACAAAACAAAACACATAAGAGAGCTTTTAATTTATAAAATTCATTGCATATTAATAAATGATTATAAATACGAATCTTGCACTTTCGATCTCTTTAGAAGTGCTTATAGTTAGCTTTGAAACTTCCTTATAAAAGAGCTATAAATATTTATAATTGCGTTTATCTTTATTTTAGTTCAATCTCTAAACAAAACTGTGATTTTTTTTTAAATATTGGTAAGAAAATAGACTACTTTTCTGTTCGCTAACAGTTGATTAGTAGAAACTGCGATACAAGAAACTACCTGCTTTGGAAATTACACTGTTGAATAAAAAGGCACTGTAGTACCCAGCCAAGTTAGCGGTAATAGACCATTTTACAGGAACAAACTAATCGTTTCAGCCCCCTTCTAACATAAATACCAATATAGTCAGGAACTTCAAATTCACATTATATATGAATGTTGAGCTGATCAAATATAAGCGCCTGACCAATGCTCAACTTTTGAACATTAGTAGTTTCTGAGATACATAGGTATATGACTTCAAAATTTGTTATATAAGAAATTTCTCTAAAATTTTTCAAGAAAAAAATGAAGGATGCGAATTTTAAGTATTAAATAATATTGATTTTAGAAAATAATTTCAAAAAAAAAATATTTCATAGGTTTTGAAGATATTGATTAAAAAAAAAAAAAATATTTTTCGAATATTTTTATATACAATATTATTTTAAACTTAAGGGGACTCCTGCTGAAAATTTTGGGTTAAAATCCTTAGAGCCGTTAATGAGAAAGTCGAAAATAAAAAAAAACGGGTCTATGGCAGGTACCCCTAATAACATTTTGCCCAAAAATTTTTTTTGACCAAAATGTAGCCTATGTTCATTATATCACACCTAATTTTTTTTTATCAAAATCGTTAGAACCGTTTTCGAGATAAATAAGATTTTGCATTACGGGTGTATGGGGGGTACCCTTGAGCTAAAAAAAAAAATTCAATTTCTCCTCTAGGGAATCACCGAAGACCCTTAACTAACGAGATTGAAGGAAATAGGTTAAGTGGTTTAGAATGTAGTGAGAGCCACAGTCATACAGACACACTGAAACATGTTTTTTGTGTACTAAATTTTCCTTAAAATGTTTATAAAAAAAACTGATATGCAAATTGTTAGTATTTAATAAAATACATTCTAGAACGTAATTTAAAAATTTAATCGTGTATCGGTTTTCAAGATATTGAATTTTCAAAAAAAAAATTGTATTATTTTTTAAAAATCCAAAAACTATTTTTTCGAAAAAATTTTTGGTTTATATTTTTTTAAATGCAAAGCAGCTCCTGTATAAAAATTTTGGTCAAAATCATTAGAGCTGTTAATGAGAAAATCGAAAATAAAAAAAAACCGTTCTTTGACAGGTACCCCTAATAACATTTCCCCCCAAATTTTTTGTTTGACTAAAATGTAGCCTATGTTCATAATATCACTCCTAATTTTTTTTTATCAAAATTGTTAGAGCCGTTTTCGAGATAAATAAGATTTTGCATTACGGGTGTATGGGGGTACCCTTGAGCTAAAAAAAAATTTCAATTTTTCCTCTACGGAATCACCGAAGACTCTTAACTACCGAGTTTGCAGAAAATACCTCCGGCAGTTTAGGCTGTAGTTCGAGGTACAGACATACAGACAGACAGACGGAATTGTCGGACCCACTTTTTTCGTCTTCGCTATCATCGTAATGTCAACTTTGATCAAAATCTCGAGTTCGATTTTTTTCCAAATGCAGAACTTGCCCTATAGTACCTATATCGCAAGTAAAAAATTCACTTAAATAAAATGCGAGACTGGATCACACGAACTTGCCCTTATCTTTTTCAAAATGCAATTTTTTTGAAATTGCTTGGAATGTTTTCTATACAAAATTTATATAAAATCCGTTATGCCGATAGTGAGAAATTTAAAATTAAAAAAAATGGTTCCCTCGTTTCATAGAATAATAGATCGTAAAAATAAAAAGAAAGAAAAAAATTATCAAAATTCTAGGTGCTGTTTCGAGAAAAATACATTTTCAAAGACCATTTTTTAACAATTGTATGGTGGGTGCCGTTATTTTTAGATGAAATACCTAATTGTTTTTCTCACATTATATAGATTAATAAAAAACTTTCGACTGTCAACATTTAAGAAAATCGAGTATGTGATCGAAAATCGGTTGCACACTTTTTGAAAAAAAAAAAAATGTTTCTAGGTGGGGTACCATTAATAACCGTTTTTCATGAATTTTTTTCAAGTATTACTAGCTTAAACTAAATGGAATTTTTTAAAAATTCAAAAATGCTATTTACCAGGTTTAAAGAAAATCGGCCGAGCCATATAGGCTAGTCCCACAGACAGAAATTCAGACAGACGGAACTTCGAGACAGACAGTTGCCATACGGCAAACAGTTATTATACATATGTCGCAAGTAGAAAAATTATCTTGATATGATATGTGGTCTTTGATGTCTTTTGAAATGTTAATCGTTGCAAAAATAAGTGGAATCACAACGAAAAACATAAATCTTCAAAGGGATAGCCAAGTTCTTATATTTACAAAATTTTTTTGTGTAACTAGTCAGTCGTGAAAAGTATTTTTTTTTTTTATAATTCACTCGCGCTCAAGGGTATGTTATGAGACCCTTACAATATTAAACACAGCACGGGCGATGGAGAAATTAGGAGGGGAGAGAAAGGAGGTGTCGATGAACATTGGTCTTGAATGTTTGCAAATTGAAATGGCAAGGGAAAACTGTGCTGGGTAAGTTGTTCCATAATCGTGCTGTGCTAAGTTCAATTTTTTTTAATTAGAGCAATATCGAAACAACTCCAAATTATGAGGGAAATTTTGTTTGTTATATTTACTCACTAAAATTTGCCAGGTTTACTTTGGCAAGGTTTCTCTTCTTGGCCAGTGAACTACAGAGTTAAGCTTCATGTAGGACTTACGTAAGCGGTAAGTAAAACTTATGTGCATGAATAATCGACACCTTAGAGAGCAAGAAAACTCAGAGAACGCTTTTGAAATAATTACGAACAATTTTTTAGTAGTTTAAAGTTGTTTAACGAAATCAAGGAAATCACAATTAGTTGTGTTGCAAGGTCCTAGAATCTTCGGATTCTTATAAGTTATGTTAAGTTTAAAGTCTATGCTGCTGTATTTGTTCTCCAACACGTATTTGACAGCATAGAAAAATTATTAAACTGATACTTCTTACTGATATTGAGGTTAAATTAGCAGATTTATAAGATATTTAATTGGATTTTCCAAAAAATGTAGGGCCTTTTAAGACTTTATGTAGGGGCTTTGCGAATCATGACAGAGTATCTACTAATTTTTAAACGAGACACCAATCAAGTGACGCAGGTTATCCATGGTAGTATATAAAGTTACTCGAATAAATATTTTTATTTTTTTTTTAATTTTCGTACCCATTTTTATTTTTGGATACTTTTACTCTTGTTTGTGTTTTATATTCGTTTGACAGTTTATCGATCCCACAAAAACCCCAAACCAGCTATCAAACCAACCCAGCATCCGGGCGAGCAAAAAGCGGAACAACATTGCAGGAGGGTGGTTGCTTGAAAATGGTCGTGATAGATACTTAAAATAAATTGCTCCTTCATTTATTTTATTTCAAAAGTGAAAAAGTGCTTTTCTTTTTAAATTTTGTTTTATGGAGAGTGTTTGTGTATGTATGTTTATGGAGGACATTCTCGCACACGAGACAGTTTCAATTTCATTGGTGGATTCACATGGCCTAGAGAGTGGGCAAGATGTTAACGCTTTATAGGGGTTTTGTTTTAATTTCATCTGTAAAACGACCTTGAAATTGGAGACTTAAGTGGATATCTATGTTGAAAATAGAGGTCAAAGTTAAGTATGGAAAGAAAAGCCAAAAGACCACTCTATGAGAAGGAATGGTAACTTTTTGTCATGGGTCCATAGGTTTCTGTCTATAAATAGGTTTTGCCTTCAAATCATGCAACAGGATTTTTTGTTGTTTTTGGAATTTTATTCAATATTTGAAGAAAAAAATAGGAATGTACAATCAAAAACATTTACTATTTTAAAATATTTATAAGATTTTCGGGAATAGATTTCTTAACTAAAATCGGAATATAAAATGAAGATGTATTTTTCATATTATGTATACATGTTGCATGTACTTACACAATGCTCTGATATAATACTAATAAATAATTTAGACACAAAGTTATTCATTTCTGGTTCTTGGAAGTATTGGAAAACTGTGTATAAGAATTTTAAAATTCAATTTAATTCACTAATTGACTTTAGCAACATTTATGGGCTGGGTATGTCTAAGCTGCGATTACCAGGCCAGCTGTTTTGCCACCAGGTGCAACCCTTGTATGCGAACATTCTGATCATTTGGATGGGTATACCTTATTGCCTCTAGTTTTGCCTCTAACATTTCGCGATTTATACATATAAGGAATGATGTTGCATACCGATTTCTTCCGCGATATGGTTTGTGTACCAACATAAACTTCAATTTCCTTTGTTTTAATTTCCCGGCCAATACACGCTCTATCCAAACTTATTTTATTCATCGGTGCCTAGATCTGTGTAGAAATTTAACCTCTAAATAATTTGATGCTCTGTCCGACTTCATCCACAGAATTGTTTCACACTGAAATCGTCGTTCCGGGTGATTTTTATTTCACACAATGCTTCTTGGTTCCGTTTTTTTTAGTCGGACAACACCCGAAGGAAGATATGTTGAGTTCTTCACTGAGTTAAATCACTTACCTCAGTTTGATGATTCGAATACTTGACTTTGCAGGTTAAACCACAAACAAACTAGACGAGTTTCTTACCTATGACCCCAAAAAATATATTTTTAGTGTACACGAAGGCAGGTACTCTAGACTAGACCATTGTGTCATATCTGTTTATTTGTCGAACCAAAAAACCTCTGCTGGCAATACCATAAAGCCTTGACGGTTTATTGAAGAACTTTAACTGGCCACTTATGCTTCCTCGATAGTGACGTTGCTTGATTCGAATTGTTAAAATGTTATTAGGGTCAGAAAAGTAAGTTTCTGAATTTATAAACTGGACAAAACCAAAATATCTAAGTCAAATGGGGAAGAAAGGCTTCTAATGGTTATATTGGACAAACCAAATTTTTGCATGGCCAAAAATCGAGGTAAAATATAAAAGGTATTAAAAATGTTTGGCCATTTGTAAAAAAACACGTATGGAATTCTACTTAATCATCGGTTCCCACACTTTTTTTCAGATTACGGACCTGTACGTGTCTTGTTTATAGAAAGCCAATCTGCTTGCAGCAGAGTTCTGTGTTAATTCGACGATACCTGAAGTCTTATGACTCCTCCTGTAAAAGTGTTATGACTCCTCCTGTAATTATAAGCGTTACTGATTCCGTGGGATGAATCTTCTTTCGCAATCATGCAGTCGCCAAGGTCTTCAGAGAACTTGATACACACAGATACCATGGCCCGGATAGTATCCCTATCATTTTTCTGAAGAGGTCTTCTTCAATGCTGGAAAAACTCCTGCGTAAGCTTTTGCGTCTGTCCTTCTCAAGAAGTCCCAATCAGAGTGAATAGAAAACTGCATTTGCCCAGACGGTCCTAATAAAAAACAGAATTTTCTTCAACCTCTTTATATCGCCCAATTGCCCTTCATTCTAAGGTCTTGAAAGCGCTGATTAACTATCAGCTAAAAAAAATTTCGTGAAGAATGGAAGCTTCTTATTGACCGGCAGTTAGCTTTTCTAATAAAAGGTTTACTATACTCTGTTCAACAAAAATTGTCAGTACAGGCCTTACGGAAGAGTTTTTTCATTTATCACTACACTACGTTGGGAAAAATGCCACTTAAAAAAGAGCACGCCACTGACTTTCCTTAAAGAATTGTTGTTGTAATTCTTCGCAAAAAGTTGTACACCCCAACGCGGCCGTTGAATCCCACTGCTGAAGGGATACCGTCAGGTCAATACGAACGTGCGCTTGTTATATACATCAGAACTGAGTTACCATTATCATTCTAAATTACAAGCAAGAAGCTTATTCAGTGGAATTTATTAAGGAACTTTTGGGATTTGAAGCTTTTGAGAACAAGTTTTATTAAGTTGAATATTTTGAGTGTTGGCGATTTATAATGCAAACTAGAGAAACCCTGTGAGAGCTTTAAAAGGCGACACACTTATGCAAGCCAATGAAACCAGAGTGAGAGGCAAACGTCCTATCTTCCCTGTACTGACAATTTTTGTTGAACAGAGTATAGTAGCATTCTTCGGGTAAAACAATTCAACTACAAAACTACAATACTACCGCTTGACGGAATTCCCACCGGGTTACCATTGTGTCCAATTTCGGACGTACTGTCAAGTACAGAGATACATTCCTTAGCCGTACTTCACGAATGCATTGACGAACTTTGTTATCCACTTTATATTTATAACTTCGAAACTAATGTGCAAAGATAGAAGGATTTAACTTCTCGTTTTCCAAATAGCTCGTACTAGCTCGTGTTAACTTTATTAAAGGTAGATCGAATAGTGGATTCTTAAAAAAATATTCTTTTATACATAAAATTTTTAAAACATTTTCAAGAAAAATGTTGGTACGCCAACTTAAAGTTTTTATTACTGTTCGATTAAATTAAATTAAATTTCAAAAATAAATATTTACCCATGAGTTATCGAATTTTAATAAAAAAATTGAGTTTTTTTTTTTCAAAAATTCAAAAGAAAAAATTTATTTAGTTTTGTAACGCAATGTTTTGAGAGCTTGTCTATAAATTTTTTTATTAAAATCAGTTATGCCGATAATAAGAAATTCAAAATTCGAAAAAATTGTTCTACTCCTATGGCAGGCACAAATTTTTTCTTATCGATTATAGATCGTAAGAATTAATTGAAAAACATTATCAAAATTCTAGGCGCCGTTTTCGGAAATAAACAATTTTCAAAAATCATTTTTTAACCGTTGTTTTAAGATCAAAATTTTTTTTTATCATACATCTTTTAGATTGTATTAAAACACTTTTGATTGCTCAATTCTAAAAAATCGAACATGCGGTTTTCGAAATATTGAGTTTTCAAAAAAACAAAATTTGCAAATATTTTTAAACAGAATGGAAAAAATGTTTGAAAATTCAAATATACAATACTATTTATTAATTATTAACATAACTGAATAAATTGCTAGTTTTCTAAAAAAAAATATTAGAAACTATCCAAACTGTTGAGAGCATAAAATAATACCATTTTTGAGAAAATCAAAAAAAAAAAATACCATTAACAACCATTTTCCGAAACAACGTAGCTTTAACTAAATGAAATTTTCACTTGCGATATATGTAGGTAATTAGGGCAAGTTCTGCATTTGGAAAAAAATCGAACTCGAGATTTTGATCAAAGTTGACATTACGATGATAGCGAAGACGAAAAAAGTGGGTCCGGCAATTCCGTCTGTCTGTCTGTACCTCGATCTACAGCCTAATCCACTGAAGCTATTTGCTTCAAACTCGGTACTTAAGGGTCTTCGATGTTTCCCTAGAGGAACAATTGAAATTTTTTTAGCTCCAAAACTAACGGTATCCCCCATACACACGTAATGCAAAATCTCATTTATCTCGAAAATGGCTCTAACGATTTCGATAAAAAAAATTAAGTGTGAAATAATGGACATGGACTATATTTTGGTCAAAAAAATTTGGGGGAAAATGTTAATAGGGGTACCTGTCACAGAACGGTTTTTTTTTGATTTTCGAATATCTCATCAACGGTTCAAGCGATTTCAACCAAAATTTTTATGCAGGACCTCCCTTGCATTTCAAACAATGAAATTTAAAATTTTTTTCGAAAAAATAAATTCTGGATTTTTAAAAAAATAACAATATTTTTTTTGCGAATTTAATATCTTGAAAACGGATACATGATTAAATTTTTAAATTACATTTTAAAATGTATTTTACTAAATACTAACAATTTGCATGTCATTTTTTTTATATAAATTTTTAAGGAAATTTTAGTACACAAAAAACATGTTTCAGTGTGTCTGTATGTCTGTACCTCTCCCTACAGCCTTAACCACTGGACCTAATTTCTTCAATCTCGGTAGTTAAGGGTCATCGGTGATTCACTAGAGGAGAAATTGAAATTTTTTTAGCTCCAAAAATAACGGTACCCCCCATACACCCGTAATGCAAAATCTTATTTATCTCGAAAACGGCTTTAACGATTTTGATAAAAAAAAATAGGTGTGATATTTTGGACATGGGCTATATTTTGTTCAAAAAAAATTTTGGGGAAAAATGTTATTAACGGCTCCTGTCATAGAACCGTTTTTTTAACTAAAAATTTTCAGGAGGATTCCCCTTAAGTTTAAAATAATATTGTATATAAAAATATTTGAAAAAAATATTTGTTTGTTTTTTTTTTTTAATTTTTTTTTTTTTTTTTAAATCAATATCTTCAAAACCTATGAACGATTATTTTTTGAAATTATTTCTTTAAAATTATTTACTTGTACATAAGAGCAAGTTCGTGCGATCCAGTCTTGCATTTTATTTGATTTGTTTTTTTAAATCTGAGGAACAGTTTTTGAAATAAAAAAATATTTATAAAATTTCGGGAAACAAAAATTGTATGGCAAGTACCGTTATTGTTGGTTAAAAAAAAAAACATGTGGGGGGAAATGTTAAAATTTTGAAGAAAATTTTTAAGGCTTTAATCAAACTGACAGACAGACAGTAAAGCACCCATATGAAACTACTGCTTTTCTCCCAAAAAAAATAATTTGGAATCCTTCGATTCCCTTCTTAATCGGAAGTAAGTTGTTTCAGTATACACTTGACCATAATTTCACTAAGAATGACTCCGACTGGAATAAATATCTCAAAGGAAAGTGTAATACTTTAAGTTACAGTACCTACCCTCCGAAGGATGAAATAAACCCCAAAGTCTAAGTATTTCAGGTATAGTGAAATTTTATGCCTCGTATGTAAAGAATAAACTTGGATCTAGTTACCCAAGTTTTTCCCTCGTAAGCCGTCAGAAACATAAAAAACAAGCATAGCAATCAACGACAACGCATTAAAAATGTTAGAACATTTTCAAGTCAAATACACACAAATTATCAAAATACCCACATCATTGTTATACAGCGCTCCTCTTCTCGTTATTTTTAATAGATCATGATTTTCTTATGCCTACTCTAAAATTGACGAACGTCATTCCGACATTAAGCGGATATGTGGCATATAAATCCTTAAACAGAGAGTCAACAAGAGATTCTATGTGCGGAATTTACGCAGATAACAATGATCCTAACTGGTACCTACATACATATACCCAAAATATTCCAAAATACCCTTCATCAAACAAAACAAAACAAAAAAAAAAAAAACAAGAAAAAGTTAAATAAAAAAATAAATGCGAATACGAATCATAAAGTATCGAATTGCCTTTTGTTATTTCGAGCGCAAAGGATTTATTCCGTCTGATTTAATGACCCAACCCAACATAACTTCACAGGATATTTGTTTCCGAAAAGGATTTAAGAGTTTATCATTTCTGCAAATTCCGCCGCCGCCGCCGCTTTTGCGGTAAGATGATTTTGAGTTTGGTTTGTTCTTTTTTTTATTATTAAGAATGTACAATTTATACATTATTCATGGGTGTTTCGGAGAGAGTAAAATATAATTTAGATAACGAAATCCGACAACGAGAATTAAACTCGAGATGTAAATCAAAGGTTTTGGCCTTTTTTAACGAGTATTTTTTTTTTATTTAAATTAAAGTCAAATTTGGATGGCACTTTGTGTAATTTTAATATTATTCAAATTTAATGCGTGTAAGCACTTGCATGAATATACGATAAGTAATTTAATATAATCGTATAGATATTGTGTGTGTGTATAGGTTAGGTAGATATACTCGAGAAGTTAATGACTTGAGCTTGTTTATCAAAGTACTAATTAGAATTGAAAAGAATTCATCTGAATTCAGAATCAAGTACATATCTACTAGCAATTGAGGAAGTTCTCTTTGATCTATTGAAGGGACGCCTCTAAATCACGATTCCTACCGTTTTCGCTAATAAAAATTCCGCCAAAAATACCAAAGGTTGTTTTTTAGAGGCAGATAACTTTATTTTGAAATAAAACACGGACAAATATTTTGTAATATCCATGAAATTAGCTTTATTTGAAATATAATTTGTTATCATTAATGTGTTAATGGCGCAATATGGAGATCCAATTTTCACACAATCAACAACACTTCACTGCACATCAGCAATGGGTTTTTTTGTGCGCACTGTATGTACGTCGTTTTACAGGTAGGTGTGAATTGATCCAAATAAATACGAGTACATACCCGGTACTTTCGTTTCTATACCAATTACCTTTGGAATGGATACTCTTAGTTGCGATACCAATAAGGTATCAAATGAAAGAACTTGCATCGAATCGAAGAACTTGCATGAAGTGAAATAATCGTGTATCTATATCGTTTATATTTTCCAAATGTTCGAAAAATAATTCCAATCAACTGCTTGAAAAAAGAACTTAAAAGTTTTTCATTTAGTTTTTTTTTTACAATTCTTACAACTTTTAAGGTGTCAACTGTATCCAGAAAACTTCGTTTGCTAAATTGCTTAGCAGATTTCATGCTGCAGACTATAATACTCGCAAATAGTTGGAAGTATTGGATCCGAGGTCTAAATATTTTAGCTTTCAAACCCTAACGTCTGTGATAAAGTAGGTAATTCAAAAACTGAGGGAGTTTTTTTAAAGAAAATTTGGCACTGTTAAATAACGAATTGGAGTTTGATGATTATTTATTATATTACAAGGGAGTTGTCCTCAACCAGAAAAGTACAAGGATCTACCAATGAGTATTTGGTTGTTGCTTCCTTTGTAGCATGTGAAAAATGATTTTCTAAAACGGGACCAACAGTAATACCAAAAGTACAATTAGTGAAAAAAAACTTAGAAAAAATTAGTATTTTTGGGAAATATTCCTTAGAGTGTTTTTTATTTCAATACTGAATAAATAAAACATTGGTATTGATTATTATCAATCCTTGGAATGCGATACCCAAGTAGGTATTGATAGTTTCTTCCGATATTGGAATCGAGTACAAGTACGTATTTTTACTATTGGGGCTCATATTATTAAGATTTGACGCTCTCTTTAGAATAAGAACTCATAGCTATAGCTCACGTTGCCAGAGGCCTTCTCGTAAGTGTAACAATTTTTTTCAAAATTGTAAAAGAAAGAGAAGAAGTGAAATTTCTGAAAGAAAATGATAAAAAAGTTATCATAATAAGATTTCAGCTCAACTAAACTATCCAGTCGAACCAAGTGAATTTCCAACTTCAAGCTGCATTCAACCTTGGAATATAATGTGAAAATAAAACGAAAAATAAGAAAACTGCTGAGAGCTGCACTTAAAAATAATTAAAAGGAGACAAAATTCAAGACAAGTACATATCTTATAAAACAAAGTGTAACAGCAAGGAAAAATAAGTAACTTAACTTTTGTTACACTAGTAACATTGTGGTAACGCTGCTAATATCACGGTTTTTTCCGTCTTATAAAATCAGTTTTTAATCCGATTATTTCCTTAGCGATGTGTTTTCAATTCCTCTTAGCTCAACACCGGCTTTCATGTAAAACAAATAAGATACTTTTTCCGTCTTATAAAATATGGCTTTGAATACTTGAATAATAGTAGTTAATCAGGTCTAAATTTTTTACTTGCGACTTATAGGTACTATAAGCCAAGTTATGCATTCGTAAAAAAATCGAACTCGAGATTTTGATCAAAGTTGACATTACGATGATAGCGAAGACTAAAAAAGTGGGTCTCACAATTCTGTCTGTCTGTCTTTCGGTTCGACTACAGCCTAAACGACTCGGCCAATTTTCTTTAAACTTGGTAGATATCATTTCTAATTTTTTTCCCCCACACGTTTTTTTTTTTAAGACAAACAATAACGGTATACATATTTTATATTGTTTGACAGATTTAAAAAAAATAAAAACACAAATTTCACTTAGCTAAAGCTAGGTAATGGTTTAAACTTGATAAATAAAAGTTTCTCAATATAATCTACAAGATGTGAGAAAAAAATAATTATTTTACCTAAAAATAAAGGTACCCACCATACAAAAGTTAAAAAATTTTTAAAAAAAGGTTTTCAAAAATCGTGTTTTTCTCGAAAACAGCATCTAGAATTTTAATAAAAATGTATGTCTTTCAATTAATTTTTATGATCTTTAATTTAATTTAAAAAAAAATTGAAGTTAAGATATTACAGCTTGTACCTACCAAAGTACCAGTTTTTCGAATTTTGAATTTCTCATTATCCACATAACGGATCTTAATGAAATTTTTTATATAGAAGCTTCTAAAAACTCTAAAACACATAGCATTTCAAAACTTAAAAATAAATATTTTTTGAATTTTTGGAAAAAAAATCTTTTTTTTTTGTTTTTTTGAAAACTCGATTCGGCTCAATATTTTTTTTTTGTAAATTTAACTTTTATTCGAACAATAATAAAAACTTTAAATTGGCTAACCAAAATTTTTTCTTAAAAATCTTTTAAAAAGTTTGTATATAAAAGCTTTTCTTTAAGAAACCACTACAACGACTTATAATTTTTGTTCTTGCATAGGTTCATATTTGCATAGCATTCTCTTTTTGTCTCTTACTACTTAAAGAATTTAAAATAATAGTTTTATCCTTATGAACAGTTTTCTCCAATAACATTCGTTTTTAAAATTCCTAGTCTATTACATAGGAGCAAGTTCGTGCGACCCAGTCGTGCATTTTATTGTTTATTGTAAATAGTTTAACTCAGAGTGTCGGATCCGAACCATCAAGTTAGTTGTAAGATACTTATTAGTAGTGTAAGCAGTTAAACTTTTGCTTAATATAAAAACTAAAACAATATTTGGTTCAATTAATAAAAGGTCTTTCCTCATCAACAGATCCACAACAACTGATCATATCTTTATTCTCTTAGATCTTAGTATATTCTTCTACCTACCTAACCGGTACTCTCTTTCTATTAAATATGTACAATCATTATATCTTTTTTTCATTACATCTTCTTTCTGAACATTCATTTGTTTTTCTTTATTCTTTCTTTTGGAAGTGTTGCCACAGTAGGCTAGTTTTTTATAAAATGTTTGTCTAGCTTTTAGAAAGTTATAAGTTGCATTAAAAATTAAAACTGAATTAAAAAAAAAAATTTACAAAAATAAATTTCGAAACATAATTTTATGGTATGTACTGCTATTGTTAGTTTAAAGAAAAAATCAAACATATTGGCGTTTCCCCGTTGAAATGTTAAACTGACAGAATTGCGGATCTACTTTTTTCGCCTTCCTTTCGTAAAGTCAAATCTGATCGCAATCTGGATTTAAATTTTATTTGAATGTATAACTTGGAATATAAATGAAAATGAATAAAATCTTAGGCTAGGCGCGCACATTAAATTTTTAGTTTCGCAACTGTTTGGTTGCTAAATTGAAACAAATGGGCTTGTATGGGACACCGCTCACTTAGAGCAACTCGATTCTCGAAACTAAAAAGTTTGTGTTTTGACCCAAACTAAACGATTGCCTCGCAACAGTTGAGCTGTTTTTTTATAAGTGCAAGAGAGAAAAGAGTGCGAGCGTGAGTAAAAAGTTGCCAGTGCGCAGTTCTCTTTAAACTGGTGATTAAACTATTTGATTTCGATCACAATTGCGCGACTAGCCTTATAAATCAAGTTCCACTTTCGAAATCCATATGGATCTCTTTCAATATTTACCCATTTTGCAGAAATTCAATAACTTAAATCGTTATATTAAATTACCTAAGCTTTAAAGGCATTTTGAACTTACGATGTCTTTCCTTAAATTGTTAAGGTTAACCAGAAGAAGAGTCGAATTGTGTAGCGTTCTTGAGAAAAGCGAAATTTTAACATGAGCTTGTGTGTTTTTACCCATATCTAATATGCCTTTAGGGTGGTAAAACTATATGCATGTCTTAAATGTTCGTCGCTTTTCCCTTTTTTTTTCTGATTGTATACAAATTAATTTTATTTGAGAAAAAGGAAATTTAGGCAATTTAAAAAAAAAAAAACATTTTTCTCTGCCCGTGCACGACCTATTCGATATATAGTATAGGGTGATTCCTATAAGGTCCGATTTAAACATTAAGCATGAGTAACAAAATCGTATGAGAGTCTATTTGACCAGGAAGGAAAATGTGTATATGTTGTGTATATATATATGTATGTATATATGTATGAATGCATATATGTGTGTCTGTATTTCTGTACGTCTTAATGAAGTCCATTTAAAAAGAAATCGAACATGAAAAATGAGATTTGATTTGAGTTCCTAGGTCCATAGGTTTATTGTTGTGTTAAATTTTTACAGAAAAAATAATATTCTTTAAAAAAACACAGTTCCGCCGAACAATTAAAAGAAAACACGAACCAATGTTCGAAATGCTTCTTACTAGAAGTCTTGCCAAAAGTGTTTCAAAAATATGAAAAAAGCCGCCAAAATTTTGTTATTTGTGAAAGTATTTCCTTGTAAATGTATGTTTCATAATTCTTTTTTTGTACATACTTTTGTGTAAAACAAAACGAAAAACAGTTTTTAGTTGTCATCTTTTGTTTCTTTGCAAAAAATGTTCACAAAATAAATTCCTTTCTTTGGCAGGATCATGGAGGACTCCCTTCAACATTATCATCATTTGAATACATTATACATGGGCTACTATTTTATTTTGTGCAACCTATCTATTATCTAGATTTTGCTTAGAAAATGTTTTATTTTTTTGAAAGTTTCTTTGATACACTTGTAAGTACCTGTCCACTATACGCGTAATGTTTAAATGTTTGTTTCCATAAAATCACAATTGTTCAAAAAATCGGATGGTATTCATTTAAAGGTAGAACTCAAACTATTCTTATAATAATTTTTTGTATCCCGCAAGGAAGTCACTTAGGAACATTTCTATTCATATTCTTCAGTAATGATCTACTATCTAAAATTTGTTGTTATACTCGTAATTGCTTGCATTATGCAGTCTGAAGTTATTTATGACCATTAAAACTGTAGAGGACTGTTTAAGATTGATATACATATGACGTAGCTGAATTCACCACTTGGTGTGAAGAAATCGTTATTACGAGAAAGTTTGATGTTCAAACAACTAAGTTCATAACTAAAAACTTTAAAGAAAAGTAGTATTTAACAATACATAATACAGTTTTTTTAACAATAATAAAAGATGTCTTTTGATAAATTTAAAATCTCTTAAAGCAAAACGAAAGAATTATCAAATAAATAATGCTAGCCAGGTGACCAGATTTATTTGAAGCAAAAGCGGGACACCTCACAGTCACAACAATGAAAAACAGCTTCAGATCCTTTTTGTTGGATGCATCGGAGAAAATTGATTCAAATCTTATATTACTTAGTTCTTGTAGTAACTCTTGATGTTCAGAGACTACGTTTTTCACAAAATTTCTTGCACAGGAGAACTTTTTATCGAGCAGCTTGCTTAAAAATTTGCAGTTGAAATTCATTGATCTGTAGCTGTGGTAATGGCAAATGGTATAGATACACATCACTGCCTGTGCAAGTGCTAACTCCCTCTCACGATCTGTGTAATCGCTACTCCGAAAAAATGAATCCAACTTCATTGCTGCAATAGAGTCCATTACTTTGGACTTATGATTTTGTCTTTTGGTTTGGTTTGCTTTGGCGAATTACATCATTTTGTCCTCCTGGAAATATTGAAAATTCACATTCGCAGAATTACAATAAGCAAATGTGTTACGTTTACTCGCTTAAAGGAATAGATATGTTTTTCAGATCTTCCAAGAATTTACAATAACTCTTGAATTTTTTGTAGAAGCGTTTTGATTATTGTGCTAACATTTCAGTTGTTCTTTATTTACCTATCTGCTACTATGCGTCCAATAAACCACATCATTTCGATTTAAAAATGACATACAGGCAAATTTGATTTGAGAATTAATTTAACATGGAATAAACATGGACTCATTTTATTCCTTTAACAGCTCATAGAGTAAAGTCGGGTAATATGGACCACCAATCATAGTTTTGTTAATAAAACACAAACGGTGTAAGATATTTGAAAAAAAATACATCAGTTAATTCTGATTAAAAAAGTAGCAACAAAAAAATAAATTCACTTAATAAAAAAATAACAAAAAACAAAAAGTTAAGTAACTCTAAAACGTATCAAAAAAAAGTGGAGGGTAATATGGTCTTCAATCCATTGACGGCTATTTATCCAGTTTGGACTCTGACATATGCCTTGCCAAACAATTCTCATATATCCAAATCATCAATGGTCGATCATTCATCCTCATCAAGACCCGAAACTTCTTATATTGAAATGGCGGGTAATGTGGACCACTAGACCAAATACTCCGTTCCTCCCGTGGTCCATATTACCCGCAACATAATGTTTGGAAAAAAAGCACTTTTACTACAAAATGAGACTCTTTACAATAGTTTTATGAATAAAAACCTTAAAACAAATATTCACTTCTTATATTTAAAAAATAAAAGGAGAACAAACTATATTTTTAACTATAGAAAAAAGGAGAAATACCTACGAAAAAAAAATAATCAATGCCCTGGATTTTCTTTTAATCCGCACAACTTCGTGACGCTCTACTCCTGGCTACTCAAACTATACTGAGTTAAGTTTAAGCAGGTCACGCACAATCGCAATCAATCGTCTCCTCGATATCATTTGTTTAAGGCGAGAAAAGCTGGTGGTCCACATTAGCCGAGTGGTCCACATTACCCGACTTTACCCTACTTTTGTTTTATATGCGCCAAGTTTTATGCACAGGGATGTAAAAGGGATCGGGTCAAAATTCTGGCTTCAAAATTCTGTTTTTCAGAATTCTGCTTTTTTAACGAAAATTCTGCTTTTCAAAATTCTCCTTTTTTTTGTCTGGCTTACAAAATTCTGCTTTTCAAAATTCTGCTTTACAAAATTCTGCTTTTCAAAATTCTGGAAATTTATATTAAAAAAAAAAAATTCTTCTAATTCTGCTTTTTTTTTAATAGTATATTTATTAACGGAAAAGTCAATTTAACATGGTTTTTGTTTCAATTTTAACAAAAAAAATCAAAATTTCGTCTTTTAATAATTATAAACAATAACTGAAAATAGAGCAAAAATAACAACAACAAAAACAAAATGTAAACAAAAAATAAAAACAACAATTAAAAAACGAAATCACGAAGGGATAAGAAAAGACACTAACCATTGTCTAAGACCCTGACTAAGTTAAGAGAGCAAAAATTAATTGCGTCTAAACATCTCGCTTATGCAAGCGAGAGGATAATTTTACAAAATTCTGGAAATAAAAAAAATAAGGTTTGGAAAATGTTAAAAAGCGCGCGCTTTTTTTATTATTTCCAGAATTTTGTAAAACAGAATTTTGAAAAACAGAATTTTGAAAAGCAGAATTTTGAAAAACAGAATTCTGAAAAGCAGAATTTTGAAAGCAGAATTTTGAAAAGCAGAATTTTGAAAGCAGAATTTTGATAAAAGAATTTTGACCCCGGCAGAATTTTGACCCCAACCCGATGTAAAATAGTATTTATATAATTGCTTCATTTTGAGAATTGTAGAAACAGACCTACACACATTTTTACAATCTTAAGAAAAGCGGGACATTTAGCGGGACAGTTATGGCCGCGGGACAGAGACCTCAAAAACGGGACTGTCCCGCTAAAAACGGGACGTATGGTCACTATACCTAAACTGCTCTCTCTTTCCGTTTTATATGCCCCTTCAAGGCCGTTAAGGATGCGATATAAAACAATTTTATGTACCCCGCTCATACAGGGTGATTGGCATAAGGTGTGACAAAAAGCTAGGGCGTGTAGGTTGGACTTAGACAAGAAAAAAATCGTATGGGAAGGGGGGGTCTATTTCCCCCCGTTTAGGCGGGAGGGGAAATTTAAGAAAAAAATCACTTAAAACAGAAAAAAAAAATATTAAAAAATAACGGTGATACCTACAGAGTAATGCTATAGCATTTTGAAGAGCCAGAAATACATTCTTTAATTTTGTTTTTAAATAAAGTTGTTCGAGTGAATAGTTTTTGAAAAATTAATTTTCAAAATCAAAATTTTGAAAAAAAAAATGAAATTTTTTTTTTTAAACAATTTTTTTTCAAAATTTTACGTAATTAAGTATTATTTTTTTATTCAATATTCAATGCTCTTATTAATTTTTGATCAAACACAAAAAACCGGATGTCAAAATGTTTTGTAGTTTTTGAGAAAATCAAAAATAACAAAAACTACTTTTGTTCTAAGAAAAGCCTTTTATTTTAGTTTTTACGTTTTTGGATTCTTATGTAGGTGAATTTACGATTGAAAGGATTAACTTTCTTTTTACTATTTTTTTAATTATCGTCTTATAAGCATACAATAATGTGACAAAGTACTGGATTAACCATATTTCACACATTTTTTCATTGAGAACACCTGCGTGAGAGCATTGGTTTAAAATTGACCTGCCACTTTTTTATTATGGTGGGGTCGGCTTGGCTTAGGTGCATTTACGAAAGAAAGGATTAACTTTAAATAAACAGTAATTATGTATTTTATCTAAATATGCATGTATTTATTATTTAAATTGATTTCAAGATTCAGGAACATTTTTGTTCTTATTTCGCAATTGCATTTTTCTGTCACTAGTTAGGGCGTGTAACGCTGCATTATTTAAAAAACATTCGCAATCAATATTAATCCAATGCTCTCACGCAGGTGTTCTCAATGAAAAAATGTGTTATTGTATGCTTATAAGACTGATAATAAAAAAATTTTACAAAAAAAGTTAATCCTTTCTTTCGTAAATGCACCTAAGCCAAGCCGACCCCACCATAATAAAAAAGTGGCAGGTCAATTTTAAACCAATGCTCTCACGCAGGTGTTCTCAATGAAAAAATGTGTGAAATATGGTTAATCCAGTACTTTGTCACATTATTGTATGCTTATAAGACGATAATTAAAAAAATAGTAAAAAGAAAGTTAATCCTTTCAATCGTAAATTCACCTACATAAGAATCCAAAAACGTAAAAACTAAAATAAAAGACCTTTCTTAGAACAAAAGTAGTTTTTGTTATTTTTGATTTTCTCAAAAACTACAAAACATTTTGACATCCGGTTTTTTGTGTTTGATCAAAAATTAATAAGAGCATTGAAAATTGAATACAAAAATAATACTTAATTACGTAAAATTTTGAAAAAAAATTGTTTAAAAAAAAAAATGAAATTTTGATTTTGAAAATTAATTTTTCAAAAACTATTCACTCGAACAACTTTATTTAAAAACAAAATTAAAGAATGTATTTCTGGCTTGTCAAAATGCTACAGCATTACTCTGTAGGTATTACCGTTATTTTTTAATAATTTTTTTTCTGTTTTAAGTGATTTTTTTCTTAAATTGCCCCTCCCGCCTAAACGGGGGGAAATAGACCCCCCCTCCCATACGATTTTTTTCTTGTCTAAGTCCAACCTACACGCCCTAGCTTTTTGTCACACCTTATGCCAATCACCCTGTATACTTATTACGGACAAACTGACTTCAACATCCACAACTTATGTAATTCAATTCTATTTTCCAAAAAAATTGACTTATACCTACACAAGTAGATATTCGATAGACGGACGAAAATATCTTTTTTTTTTTAAGAATGAAAAGGTAACACATTCTGTCATAAATTTTCAAAGAATGTTTAAGCACTTATTTTGATAAAACCAGCTGTGGATTATTGAGTCCTTAATATGGTTTTATGAGGCTCCTTTTGTTAGTAAAGAAGCTCTTTATTTCTATTCATACTTATACATAGGTATTGTTAAAGAGAAACACGTGAATTTTTGCAAAGGTTTTTGTTTGTCGCACTATAAGCCTTATAAAAATATTATACTTAAAGGTTATCTTAAAAGAAACTTACCTTAAGCGTTGTGGATTAACCTTTAAAGTGGATAAATGCAAAGTGATTTATCAATTATATTCCAGATAGAAAGAGCTTTATTTTGGTCTGTGGCCCCTGTTTCGTCTCAAGGGGGTATTCATTGGGTCATTCATGGGATGACTGCGCCAAGCATAATGGACGTGTAAAATTGTCTATAAATTGGGTAAGTCTTTGGGATATCTGTTAATAATTTATGGACTCGGCCCATTTAAGATGGCTCTCTTTCTGTCTTTCTCTCTCTCTGTTGAGTTCTTTGTTCCAGTTCAATAAGGCAGAATACAAGAACAAAAAATCACAAACAGGTAAGCCAACGTGAAGATGTTGCTTGCTGGGCTTGGTATCCCAAAAATCTTAATGGTAGTCGGATATTGTATATATTTTGTCTGTGCTTTTGAGGGTGTCGAAAAGATATAAGCAATATTGTGTTCTGAAGTCCCAGACTCAGGTAAAGTCCCACACAACTTTGTAAATGAATTTATTCCATTACTTTGGTGTTGTGTTGTCCTTTAGCTGGGTTGCTGGCTCACTAAACCTTTTTCCCCTATTCTTGATACTTTCAGCGTTTCTCTAAGGAAAATAAAATGATAAAAGTGTAAGGGTGGGTAATTTTAAAAGTTGTGGAGAAAGACAAAGGAAGATGGATCGGTACAGAAACGTTATAACACTTCAATTTAATTTCTCCTGCTGACAACTCCTTTGTAGTTTGTAGTGAGATAGAATGAGGTAAAAAGCAAAACAATTCAACTTCTATTTATTTACCAATGTGTATGTAAATATTTTCTAATTGCTTTTATTACTCGTAATTACAAAATTCTTTAAGAAAGGACATAACGGTTGGTTAAACAATAAAAAGTTGGGTACTTGATGATATACGAAAAACTTAATAAAACTTTTTTATAGAATTCATTGGCTTAGTATTCAAAAAGATTCATAATTTTGTTATTTATTTAAGGCAATTTGCATATGGTGCTCCAGAAAGATGCAGGTTGTAAGTTTATTCGAGACATACAAATATAGTACGACCTATGTATGTATAGAAAGTAATCTACTTATAGACCGAGAGCCCACAGCAATTTTTGGGTGTGATTGATAACAAATAATAATTAGCATAATTATAGATAGGCATTTAGAAGGTATTTACAAATGTGAACATCTTGCATGCTCTTGGGAGCAATAGTGCATAAGAGTGCACCAGATATGCAGTTCTTTCCAAAGTCTAATAAATTGTGATAAAAAATTTGCCATAACTTCAAAATAAAGAGCTAAGTGCCCTGATTGCAAATATCGAGGTCCAAGACGTTTTGAAGGTGGTCTTCTTCGTGCAAGAAGTATGCTATTCTTATCGCGACTTGCAGGCAGAAAGCTGTCTGCAAAACGTCTTAGACCTTAATGCTTTCAATCAGGGGGCTTAACTCTACATTTTGGTAAAGTTGTTATCACAATTATTTAGACTTGGAAAGAACTGCATGTTTGATGCACTTTTATGCACTATAGCTCCCACTAGAGCATGCAAGACGTTCACATTTGTAAATAACTACTAAAGGCCTATCTCATTATGCTAATTATTTTTTGTTATCAATCACACCCAAAAATAGCTGTGGGCTCTCGGTCTATTATGACCAGAAAACCTTTTATTTATAATTTAACTACTCGTATTAAATTAAGTTTTTTTACTGAATTTTATTATTTAATATTTTTAAAGATGTTAGAGATGAGACATATATGAGCCACCCTAACACCAACGGAGCAGGAAATTTTCATCAACTTCCTAGCGGTAGCTACCAGTGCAGATGTGCAAAGGACCTAACAGCACATTAACCGAACAAGAACCAGAGCAACGACGATGAACATCGTCACGCCACCTGAGTAGCGCTGGTTGCGACCGAGAAATATGAATTCTCGTATAAAGCCTGCGCACAACATCTAATCATCATCGTCATTTCGGTCCACAAAATGCAACAACAAACACACTACCGGACCCAGAGCAAGTCATCATGAGCATCGACAACGAGCACCAAGAGCAATAACAACAACATCACTGGAGCTAAAGGAATGAAATTCCTTCAACGCAGCTGCAACACAGGGCAACTCATCCCTTCGGTTAGCTGTTGTTGCGACCGAGAGATAGGATTCTTTAACTGAAGCAGCAGTTTCTACATGGTGCGGTCGAATTTATTATAGAGTTAGTTGTATTCGAGCATTGGTGCAGAGCACAAGTATTTACAGTCCACTTTAATTAAATAAATCAATGTAGCAGAATATTTGAGCGTTATTTTTTCCACCAAAAAGGTTCTGAGCTTTCGAACAAAAGATAAAAATGGAAAAATGAATAAAATACGAGTGATTTTTTAAGAGCTATCGTAAATTAAAAAAAAAAAAAGAACACATAAGATTCAGAAACATGCATGAAATCTTTATTTGAATGGATAGTACGAGTACGGTCGATATAATTTAATGTTTGAAGATTATTTCACCCCAATGTTGGCCGCGGCTGAGCCTCAAATGGTCCATCCGCTTAGTTCAATTTTGGCATACCTACTTTCTCTAACATTTCGGCCGGTATATCACGAATAAATGTTTCAATGTTGGCTTCCAGTGCATCAATCGAAGCGGGCTTGTTGCTTTTGACATCAGCCTTAATATAGCCTCACAAAAAATAGTCTAGAGACATTAAATCGCACGATCTAGGCGGTCAATTGATCGGCCCAAACGTGAAATAAACTGTTCACCGAACTCGCCTCTCAATTGGTCCATTATTACGCATGATGTGTGGCATGTGCCACCGTCTTGTTGAAAGCACATGTCATGCAGGTTTAGTTCTTCCATCTGGCGCAAAAAAAAAGTTTTTTATCATTGCACGGTAGCGCTCAAAACCATTGTTGCCAAAAAGAAAATAGCAAAAAAATCACCCAGCTAGGTAATGGTTGAAAAAAATTTCCGAAAAATGGTTATAATTGGTACCATTATAAAGGTTTTCCCAGCCACGTTGTTTTAGTGAGATCTGTCGAATCAGTTGGTTATTTTTCAGTAACTGAGTTAGCATAACCATCGCAAGTTACACGATTGAAAAGGACTTCCAAATGATAAAACCATATTATCAAAATGAGTCTTCGTTAGCATGGTTTCGCTTCACAGCCCATTCTTCAACGTTTGAGATGACCAAATTTCAGACGACTGGTTTGGTAATCAACCAGCAAACATTCTTTCGTCTAAAGAACCCCATATTGGGTGGGGGACATCGGCGCAGTCTGTGAAAGTGTACAGAAAACTCCAAGCAGTCGTTTCTTCGCCGTGCACACGAACTTGCCCTTTCGCAGACTTCAACTTGTCAGCCTGGCCGTTTGGAAGAAGACATTTTTTCCCGAAAAATTATCTTTGTCGACGAGGTGAATTTTTGGATAAATGGCTGTATATGGGATGACACCAATCCACACGAGGCTCACCAGGTGTCAATGCATCCTCAACAAGTTGCAGTTTGGTGTGGATTGGGGGCGGCGCGATGTCATTTGTCTTTACTTTTCCGAAAACAATATTGGTAAGGTGGTTCCCGTCAATGACAACGATACAGGGCAATGATAACTAATTTATTTCACTATCTCTTACTGATAGCCGTAAAGAAATAAATGAGCCAGTTTTTGAATTAATTAAGTTTCTAAGTAAAGTTTGTATCGAAACCAGCAATTAAATTTAATATATGAACTAAAACAAACTATTAAGTTTGAATTGTTTGTAATAATTATTTAATTTTTTTTACTTCTAAAATTTTGGATTTACTTCTTCATTTATTCCACATTGGCTTCAATTTTTGAATCGACGATAGGCACACAGGATTTGGATTTAATTTACAAGTACATTCAAGAAGAGAAAGAAGTCTTAGAATAGTTTAAGATAAGATTTCGACAAACTTCACTTGTATTTCCAACAAGTTTTTCTTTTTCTATGAACTTACCAGAAAAAAATAGATGGCACATCCCTAAGTGATCAATGTTCGATGATCGATAACGTCAAAATCCATAAGACTCCAGAAGAACGGGAATTGATGTATGGTATTAATCTCAGATTTAAGTTTTCACATCCCTCATCTCGAATTCCCTAGAAGAATCTTTTTCAAAACTGAGCGCATACGCACGACAAGTGTTAATTGACTTTATCAAGGACCAATATAATTGGTTGTCGATCTCTGCAACAAATTAGACATATCGATTGCATTTCATGGACATGCTTTTTGTCGATGAGGTTAAATACTAAAAATATAACATTAATGTTTACACTCTGCATGATGCTGTGCTACGTAATTTTCATATACCATTCACAAAATAACAGTAAATTTGTGGTTTGGTAAAAGCAATTTGTTAAAAGTTTGAATTGCATCTATTTGCGAGTGTATTCTACTAAAATAAATTAGCCAAGTAGAAGACTTAGCACCATTTATTTCGACTTGTTGAATTATTGATTCGATCTAGGTTTGTTGGCCTTAAGTCCATGTGTTTACGTTTGGGGTATCTTAAGCCTTTTTCAATAAGGGCGGAAAGATATATTGAAATCGTATAAAATAAGCGGCTCCGAGTGGTGCAATTTACAATTACTGTTCGCATAGATCCATCAAAAATTGGTTATCATCGTTCTGTAGTGCTTGTCATTGACGTTGACCGGCTCACCAACATCGTTTTCGAAAGAGTACTGACCAATAACGCAGCTGCCGGCCCGAAATCCAAACCAAACGGCAACTTGTTGAGGATGCATTGTCTCCTGGTGAACCTCGTGTGGCCTTGTGTCATGCTACAAATGGCAGTTTTGCTTGTTAACGCGACCATTTACCCAAAAAGGTTTGGGTACGATATCCCGCTTTTTATAATCATCCCGTTTTTTAAAATCCCGTTTTTATAATCCCGTTTTCGATAATCCTGTTTCTTATAACCCGGCTTTTTTTAAATCCCGCTTTTATAATTCCGCTTTTTAATATCCCGATTTTTTAAATCCCGTCTCTTATAATCCCGTTTTTTTATTGCGACGTGTAAGCAGTGAGGTATTAAAGGGGGAAATCTGCCCCTCTGCAACCCCCGTGCTTGGGCACACTATAGGATTTGGGGTAGGTGCGAGGTTGGGTGTATGCAAAGTTTCTTTAGCATTTAAAGAATCTGGAAAATAACCAACATAAAATCAATAAGTTTTAGCTACGTATTCTAAAAAACGGGATTAGCGGGATTTGGCGGGATTTTAAAAAGCGGGATTATAATAGATCGGGATTTTGAACAAGCAGTATTTTAAGAAAGCAGTATTTTAGCAGACGGGATTTAAAAACTTTTTTTTCGGGATTTTTGAAAAGTGGGATTTCAAAAAGCGGGATTCCGAAAGGCTCCCATCCAAAAATGCAACTCGTCGCTAGAACTGACTTTTCAATCAAAATTGGGGTCTTCTTCCAAACGCTCCGAATCACAATCAGCGAATAAGCGGCGTTGTCTACGGTCATGAACTTTGACCTCTTGGGTCAGTTGGATCTTGTGCGGTTGTAGGCCCAGGTCTTGGCGCAAAATTCACCAAGTTGAGGTTTGCGAAGGCCCGAGTTCTTGTGCACGGCAAGAAATTGACTGCATCGGGTTCTTCTGTACATTTTCAAGGACGACCGAGGTGATATTCTCAGACGATCTTGCATTTGTTTGACGTACGGATGTTGAATGATTGATCACCAAACGTTGAAGAGTCGACTGTGAAGGACCACCAAGTCTACCGTAAAATGGGCGTAATGAGCGCAGCGTTTGCACTAAGCGAACACTCATTATCGTTTGGACGTGCTACAGATGTTGCCAAAAACAACACTACCCTCCAAAAAAATTATTTTTTTTTGTTTAGTTTAAGGGGATTTTTTGTCAATCGGTAAGTTCTTGTTTGTGCATCTAAAATTTTTTGTTAGTTCTCCCAGTGTACTATATTTTCCTCAAATCACTGTACCTATGTATTTATGTATTATATACCTTTGAAGGTGTTAGCGGTTTTTTAGACATTAATTTATATTCTTTTCGGGATATCCACGTAAAAATAACTATTATGCTGATAATCTGGGAAAACATAAGATATTAATTTATTATAGGTGTTTCTCAAGCCCTGACTTTGCCTCTTAGAAGTTTTACTGTTTTTAACACGATATTGGTGCCTAAAGGCACCTTCAAGTTATGTTCCTAAAAATAATCGGAAAATAAGCCATTTTTCGGAAATTTCCTTTGTTTGACTTTCCCATTCATGGAGGCAATTAAATACCAAAATTCTTGTAGCCATAACAACTTCTGTTCACAGAACAAGAATTCAAAGAAATCAATTTTTTTATAGGTATGTTGATATTTTTTTATCAGACATAAATGTAGGAACTATATACGTATCCACCTATTTATGGCGGAGAAAGAAAAACATTTTAAACAAATTAGGCACATGGGCCAGAATAAAGCTGCTACTCAAACCATTTTTCTGACCAGCTTTTTTACCTTTTTTTCTTAAATCCCCATAACGAACAAAATCCTCTGGGACCAAAGAACGACAGTGTTATTTTGGCTCATGTTTTCGGTCGACAATATGCCTTCTCCAACGCTGGTACTCTTTTTTACTCTTTGAAAATTCACTTCCATTTTGCAATCAGAAAAGCCATTCCTGGTGATGGCTCCTTCTGCCACACATTAAAAAAAAAATAAAGTGATGTCAGAAAAGAACAGTTTAAACTCAAAGGCAGTTCAAAGCCTCAAAGGTAATCCAAATGGCTACAAACAGAAAACTTAGGTCAGGTTGTGAAATTGAGAAAAGAAAAAAGAAAAAATGAAATCCGGAAGATGATTTGGACAGATGAATCGTTCTTTTTCCTTGTCATCAGCTCGAGTTTGTTTTCAGTTCGTTCGTATGGAAGAATAAAGTATTGGATTCATAGAATTATGAAGGCAGTTAAAAGTTTTAAAAGTTGAAGTCGGAGTAGTTATAGATGTTAGGATTTAAAAACATATAATAACTGAGTGTAAGGTTCATATAAGTACAAAAACAATGACTTTTCAAAGACATGTTTTTTAATTCAATGAAACATTTAAAAATAAAATAATTGAGAAGCAGCAGAAGAGAACTTGAGCCTTATACTTTAGAACTCTCAAAAGATGATAGCAGAAATAAAGGGCACCTACAATTGTCTGCCAATTCCAAATGGATTTCTCACTTCCCTTCAAGAAGCAGTATCCCTGGAAAAAAAAAAACAATTTTTATTTTTTAGGTGGTAGTGACTTGGAAACGAATTTAGACCTCTGCACAGTGGTTCCACTCCCGAACAAAGGCGGCCATAATTACTAACTCACTTGATAAAATCTTAAAACGAATGGTGCTCAAATGTTTTGAGCTCTCTAATTTTGAATCTGCAATCAGTTTTAAACTATCTCGTCACGACTTGGAGATACGTTCGATAAAAGGGTTGAAGATCGGTTTAATACAGTTTTATTTAAATATAATTTTTTACTTGCGATTTATAGGTACTATAAGGCAAGTTATGCATTCGTAAAAAAAATCGAACTCGAGATTTTGATCAAAGTTGACATTACGATGATAGCGAAGACCAAAAAAGTGGGTCTCGCAATTCTGTCTGTCTGTCTGTTCGACTACAGGCTAAACGGCTCAGCCGATTTTCTTTAAATTTGGTAGATATCACTTTTAATTTTTCCCCCCACACGTTTTTTTCTTTTTTTTTTAAGACCAAAAATAACGGTACCTGCCATACGATTTTTTTTCGAAATTTTATAAACATTATTTTTTCTCAAAAATTGTTCGACAAATTTTAAAAATAAGAATACAAAAATATTCATGAATTAAAGCTAGGTAATGGTTGAAAAAAATTCCGAAAAATAGTTATTGAGGGTACCCCCCATGGAACCATTTTTTGTTTGTTTTTGATTTTCTCAAAAACGGTACAACCGCTAAAGCTCCCCAAAACCATAAATAGAATTGTGTACTCAAATTTTCAAAAAAAAAAACTGATTGGATTAAAAAAAAAACTTCAAAATTTTTTTTTTCAAAACTCAATACACATATTTCGAAAACCCCATGCTAGATTTTTTTAAACTTGATAAATAAAAGTTTCTCAATATAATCTACAAGATGTGAGAAAAAAAATTACTTTACCTAAAATTAAAGGTACCTACCATACAAATGCTTACAAATTTAAAAAAAATGTTTTTCAAAAATAGTATTTTTCTCGAAAACGGCACCTAGAATTTTGATAAAATTTTTTTTCTTTCAATTAATTTTTACGATCTTTAATTTAATGAAAAAAAATTTGAAATTAAGATATTAAATAATTGATATTTTCAGAAATGATACATACTACCTTTGTATTAAGCCACCCTGAATAATTTTTAACAAAAAGGCATCTCTTTTGGCAAGTTTTTTTTGCAGAAATACGTAAGTTTTTTACAAACTCTTGGAAATGACGTCTAATATTGAATGGGACTTATTTTTTTCGGTTCCATCAGCATTTAAACAATGCTGAAGCAGAAACATTCTCGTAAATGAGACTTTAGTTAAAAGCCCTAAACTACAAAAAATGAGACTTTAGGTGGTTCAAAGATTAATCAAAAGTGAATTCGCAAGTAATCGCAGCTAAGTCAACGTGGATTAAAAAGTACATGAAATTACCTTTCTGGTAATATATAAATTTGTGGGGGCGTAACAGTTAAACGTAACAGTTAAAAGTTTAAAACAAACAATATTAAGCTAATTTATTTTTATTTTTATTTTATTTAGTCCCAATTTATAAACTCTTATGCTCAGTCGAAAAATGAATCATAAAAAATAAATAACAAATATCTTACCTTCCACTAATATATCCATTATAAAAAAAAATAACGCAAACAGATGAAAAAAATTAATTAAACAAATGCAGTCGCACTTGCTCTTAGAGCACTAAAACTCAAATGCCATGTGTTTGCAATGTTCTTACTCTGAAGATAAAAATCTAACGGTTTTTCTTTTTCTATTTCTAATTAGTTTGGAATATTCTCAGCTCATTTTAACCGTTTTATATAATAATCGCTACAGTAATTTTTTTCGAATTTTGGCCTACGGTGGAACCACAGTGCTCTGGTATGAAAGTGCAAAAAACTACCATTAGATACACGTTTCAGTAAGAAACGATAATTGGCCAAACAAAACTATATGATGTGTACTTCCGGTCTGAGAATCAGACGTACATATCTAAATTCAAGAATGTTTGTATTGAACGTAATATTTGAATTTCCTTAAGGCTGATTATTATCTTAAACATTTGGTTATGAATAAATATGTTGTCACAATACGAGGCCTAAATTTTTATAAATTACATTTTATTAATAACTAATATTGAATATCTAATGTAATGGCGGCTTAATGCTTCGGATTTTTCACTCACTTTCGAATGTCGTTGTAGTTGTTAGATAAGGATAGAGGTGAAGCTTTGAGCCACGGAAATTTGTCGTTGGGCTTTTGAGATAAAACAGTTCAATTGCTTCAAGGTACGTCTGGTTACGATGTCTAGGCTGATTTACAGCTCCTCCTATCAGATGATTTGGGTTGTTGATCCGATTCAGCACGCATCTTCTGCTAGACTATAGATGAAGTACCTTCTTCGTACAATCTCTTGTTGTTGACGTGTTTCTTACGTAACCTGTCGTAGTACATTCCTCTGAAGATTTGTTTTTCCGCTGAGTCCGTTTTGTTTTTGCATCAGTGCATGGATATGGTGGAAGGCGAAATTGGGTTTTCTTAGTACAGCTACTGTGTGTGGATTGAAACTATATAATTCGCTTAACTGTATTCTCAGGTATTTGACATTAATTTCCGCTGACAGTTGGGTTATGTTAGTGTTTCTGCTCTTCTAAAGGGTGGTTAGGTTTTAAGGGCCGATGTTGATTTTGAATAAAACACAAATTATTTAGGAAATTATTGTCATTTCTTTTTATTATGATAATATTGGTATGGTTCAATTATGGTAAATTAAATTAAATTTGGTGGTACAACAGCTCGAAGTGACTTACAACTCTCAACCATTCCTGTGTGCGTGTTACCAGGAACGGAGGGGACCTACAATTTTCTGCCGATTTCGAACGGCTAATGAGCAGCACTTTCCATGACAAGAGATATACCTTTTAAGGATTTGTCAATTCCGCGATAACACGGCCATTGAATTTGTCGCGCAAAAGAGCCATTGTTTCGTTAGCTGTGTGGCGAGTGGCACCGTCCTGTTGAAACCACATATCGTCCACATCCATATCTTCCAATTCGGGCTATATAAAGTTCGTTATCATCTCATGAAAGCGGACACCATTCACAGTAACTGCCTGACCGGCCTCATTTTGGAAAAAATACGGCCCGATGATGCCGCCACCCCATAAACCGCACCAAACAGTCACTCTTTGTGGGTGCATTTGTTTTTCGACAATCACTCTTGGATTTATCATTCGCCCAAATGCGGAAATTCAGCTTATTGACGAATCCACTGAGGTGAAAATGTGCCTCATCACTGAAGATGATTTTCTTCGAAAAGTGATCATCCACTGTTGCCATTTCTTGCCACCATTCTGACCATTGAAATGGTCAAGAGGCTTAAGTTCTTGAGTCAATTGCACCTTGTAAGTGTGTAAATGCAAGTCTTTATGCATAATGTTCAATAACGACGAGCGTGAGAGGTGCAATTGTTGGGCACGACGACGAGTTGAGGTGGACGGCTCTTCAGGCACACTATCGCGAACAGCAGCAATATTTTCTGCAGTACGAGCTGTACGAGAGCATGCACTGGTGTTTTCACATCTCCTACAGACCCGGTTTGCTCAAATTTTTGCACGATTTTTCCGATTGTACGCACATTTGGACGATTAAATTGACCGAAAAAATCACGAAGTGCACGATATGCATTTTGATTTGAACGCCCATATTCATTATAAGCCTTAAAAATGTCGGCGCATCAACCCCTGTCGTGTGCGCCATTGGCTTCCTTAGAGAATAGTCTTCCTTCGTTTTGAAATACGTACTGGAATTCGCTATCCAAGATAAATTATCCCTGGCTGGGAAAATGTCCTCTTGCAGTAGTTGCTGTACCTCTAGGTTTGGGATTACCTTCTAGGTTTTACAAATTTTAGTGCTTGCCAATAGGCAATACGATTGTATTCTCGTAGAACATATTATTTGACCAATATTTCTCTGTGAGTGGGTTGTGATATATTCCTGTGGATATTCCAAAGATTGTCCTCTCAAAAAGTTGTATCATAGAACTGTCCTGATCATTTATTTGTAGATGAGAAACTTCGCCTTCTTACTGAGTCAGTTCTGTTTTCGTAGTAAAGATTGAAGCAGATGACATTAGATGTTTGCGCCTTTCATGGCATAGTGATGTTTAATAATACAATTTTGACTTCTAGTTGCAATTCTTCTCCCTGTCCTTATTCGTTTTTGCGACGACTGGAAGCATATTAGTTACGTTTTGCTGATGTCGATCTTCTACCCTCATTGCACATAGTAGTTCCAAAGGGTGATTTCGTGTTCTTGCAATCTACGAGCTGCAATTTCTGGTGATAGAGATTGCATATAATTTTGTCCTCGTTCCTGGTGTATTTTCTGGCTGCTTTGCATTACGAGTATAAATACTGAACAATAATTGTCCTAGCATGGATCCTTGTGGTGATCCTGCTCTGATGTGTCTGTGTCCTGATTTATCGTTAAGAACCTGTACAGAAATTACTTTATTTGTTAGAAAATTTTTTACTATATTTACCAAGTATCGTGTGAATGTGATCCCTTTTATACAAACGCTGTCGAAGGCCTTCTATATAAGTATATATATAAGGCATGCATTCCTTTCTTGTTCATGTTTCTTAGTGACATCGCTGTGTAGCCCCAGTAGAGGATGTAATTGTCTAATTTTTTGGTTGGAATCAATGTTAGAAGTTTGAAATTATAATTATTAGTTTCCCGGAAAAAAATGTTTCTACCTTTTTCAGCAGTAGTCATTCCAGATCCTTGCTCATGCAACAAAATAGTGATATTGGACTGTATTCTTCCACGTTTTTCTGCTGGTCTTCTTTGGCAACAGAAGAATTTTTGCCGTTTTTTCAAATTTGAGATGCCGTTGGGTGCTGTTGACTTTTTGGAGTTTCTTATATTGTTGGTAACAGCCACTTCTTCAAAATCGATTTAGACCCACATGATCTATACTTTTTGGTACTAAATAAAGCAGATTTGTTTCTTTTTGAAATCCATTCAGTAAAACAGTATTAATGCTGAGATACCAAATGGAAATATCATCAGTATTATACAATTATTTTTTTCTTCATGTGTCTAAGCCATTATGAGGAACCAAATGTGTCTACAATCCCCTTAACCAAACTAAACTTTTATCTCTTATTCTTCATTCACGTATGCTATAATCCCGCTGGGTATGCTGGTATATAACATATATTCACATTTAAGCAAGCTATTTCAAAAAAGATAACAAAAGAATTTGTTTTCATAGCTACGTATGTATTTCAAAAGCAGCTTTCCGGCATCAAAAACATATAACTAACGGTTACCTTTCTATATTTGGGAAACTTTTGCAAGGCTTTAAATACCCCCAAGCACCTTTGAGGACTTCCGTAAGCATACTTTAGAAACAAAATTACCATAACTATAACCAACAACACAACGTCCCCTAAAACTAAATCTTCCAATTTGAATGCTTAAATTAGCCTTATTATCCCTTAAAATATACATATAAACCTACCTACGACATATAACAACAGAATCTATTTGTTCTGCTCTCTATAAACGCTCACCGTCATCATCATCACCATCAGACCTAGCAGCCATAACATAAAGCTTAAAGCCTAGCTACAAAAAAAAAAGTCAGTTGTTATGTGCCCTTGTGCAGGCATAGGGGTACCGTACAACGTTACCTTTTAAAAACTTCTGCCTTGCCACTTTAACCCTCAGAAAATTTCATCTCATAGTTATGCGAATGTTTCGGATACATCTTCCAGCAATTTTTAATGAAACATTTTATTGTTTTTACAACCCCAACATCCCCATGACACATATAAGCCCTCGCTTTGTGGCACGAGGATGTCATTCTCTTTAACACCCGTGATGTTGAGTGTACTTTAACACCTTTTTTCGTTTCCCTCAGCTGGTGCCGACTCCCCCTTATCTAGCCATACAATATACATACAAACCATTACCAAAGCAAAGCATCATCTTTGCCATAATTGCCAGCAAACATTATTTAAACGCAGGAGAAGCTGCTTTCCACTGGGATGGCTTATCATGAAGTTTTTAAAAAATCGACTATATGGCTTGAAGGTGGCAGTCTGGAATTCTTCATTCGTAGCTAAAAGGGAACCAAAATACAATGGATTCCATTAAAAAGATTGCGAGTGAGTATTTTTTTTTTTTTTTTTTTTGTGTGTGATTGAAATGGTGATGGTGCTTACAGGAGTTCGATTGCTTTTAAGCATATGCAAATGTCCTCCCAACGATCCTCGTAGAAAAATGTTATAATCAATAAAGAAATTCCAAAAGGACGTTATTAAGAAAGAAGCAAGCAAAAAATATGCAAGGAATAGCGTTGAAATATTTCAACTGGTATTCGTTAGCGCACAAGGACATACAGCTATGTATCCCAACATGCGGCACAAAGGGGAAGAATATAAGAGAGTTTTTTAAACTTTGCTTTCTTCAATAAAAGATTCATTTTTAAAGATTCTACTAGATAGACAATATCGCTTGTTATGCATAATCATAATGAGGTTAAAATTTCAACTCTTCGAGCTTTCGTCCTTTTTTATGATGGTTTTTTTTTTAACTTAAAAATAAATTACAATGTGAAGTTTAACCAAAAAATCTACATAATGAGAGTCATTTAACATAACAAGGGAAGTTTAAAAAAATTGAACTTTTGTAAAGTTGCACTCTTTAAATAATCAACGTGTATTTACATAAGTAAGTTTAAAAGTGGAATGAATCCAATCTAAATAAATATTGATGAGCTTTATAAGAAAAAGGAATAATTTAGAATTAAATGAAATAGAAAATAATTTTTTTATGAACTTCGATTTGGGAATTTTATTGAGTTATATTTTATTCGAATTCGCTTTTAACATTGATTTCTATTTGTCGTTTCGTGTCAAATATGTTCAAAGAAGTTCTGTTCCGAAGTGAATTAAAGAAAAGAATGCGAGCAGCTTTTTTTTTTAATAAAATAAAAAAAAAATTTCCAAAAGAGCATTTGATTTCTGTGAACTTTAATGTTCTTAGTTTGAGGTCAGAGGTCAGAACAACTAACAACATTCTAGTTAAATATGTCAAAATCAAAAAATTTGTATGTACTTTTATGTTGTACATGTATATTTTTCAAATATTAAAATTTAATCACGTTTTCTTTGTAGTAGTAGTACTAGTAAAATTGTGTCATCATTCATTTCTATAATATTATTCAATATCTAATATATAGAGTAAACTAGCTGACCCGGCAAACGTTGTTTTGCCATATAAATTATTTCTAGGGAATTTCTAGTGTAGAAAAAAAAATAACTTACTTATTGTAAGTGTGAAAAGATCTGGTATATGAGTGAAAGAAGCATGGAGCGCTGTGAACAATAAGGGAATATAAAAATAACAAAACACCAAACATTATTTTTTTTTTTAATTTATTATAATTTATTCCTTAGAATTATATATATCATTAATTAACAACACCAACAAACAATATCAATCTCTTAATGCTATAGCGTGATCAATATTTTTTGTTAGCCCGTCTTTAGCTAACACAAACAAACTGAATGGTTTACCCACTCGAGAGCATGCCACGTATAATTGTCCGTGTGAAAAACATGGTGTGCTCAAATCTAAGCCACAAACAGACATCGTTTGGCCTTTGGACTTATTGATAGTTATTGCAAATGCCAATATAATTGGAAACTGAATACGCTTAAATTGAATTGGCACATCTGTAGGTACGAGTATAATAGGGATTCGTGGCACCAATATTTTTTCACCTCGGAACTTGTCATTTAAAATGCTGGCTTCGATAACGTTTTTCATTAATTTTTGAATGACTAATCGCGTACCGTTGCACGGCCGTGGCGGGTTCAAATTACGAAGCAAAATAATCGGAGATCCAACCTTCATGGCATGCCTGGCAAATCCAGTGTTGGAAAATTTACAGCTTCACTGGCATCGCAAATTGTATATAAATAGATTTGTATGATACCAAGTTCCCTGGCAACAACTGTTGTATCTTCAGATTTAAATCGTCAACGTCCAAATTTTTTGCCGCTAAAATTGCTCTTTCTGCAAGCCACTTATGATTTATGTATACTTAGACCAAGTTTTGGCACTACATCAATGGGCACGGTAGTGCCCAGCCAAGTTCTGGCACTACACCCTTTTTACAGGAACAAACTCAGGCGACTTTTGACCCCTCCCTATCTTCAGTACCAATGAAGTCAGAAACTTGAAATTCCGAATATTTGCTAAGCTAGTCCTGCTAAGCGGTTCCTGAGATATAAGGCCTCAAAAATCATAAAAACCGTAACTGACTGACTGACTCACTCACTGACTGACACATCATCAAAATTATGGAGCACTTCTCGACATCGTAGAATCTTGTAATTTTGCACAACGGTAGATCTTGTCATGCAAGTAGAGGAAAAATTTGAGGTTTTCCATTCAGGGGGCGTGGTATCCGCCCACTTTCTCCAAATTGGTGTTGGTTGAATGGAGCACTTCCAAGTGCTGTAAAACGATGAAATTTGGTAAAGTGGTAAGAATTAAATTGCATACAAAGAAAAAAATATAAAATTTGAAGATTTCCATTCAGGGGCGTGATATCCGCCCACTTCCCCAGAACTGATGTAAATTATACATGGCGCACTTCCGATTGCAGTAGAACAATGAAATTTGGTAGAACGGTAGGGCTCAAATTGCATATAAAGGACCAAAAATAAAAATTGGGGTTTTCTATTCGGGGGGCGTTGTATTTACCCACTTTCTGAGAAAATGTTTAATTTATATGGAGCACTTCTGATTGCCGTAATTAAGGTAGGTATGTTAGTGTTAGGTATCTTGCCAGGACAAAAAGAAATAGTTGAAGCGCAAATCAAAACAACCAATAACAAAAAGAAAATATACCAAAAGAAATAGGAAGCTTTAAACTAAGTTGAGTACATCCGTTATAGAGAAATTTTATTATTTAATGATTACTGAGTAAAATTTGATGGGTTCACTTGGAATTTGGGCATAAAAAAAAACTTGCCAAGTAAGCCCATCAAATTTTAGTCAGTAATCATTGAATAATAAAATTTCTCTATAACGTTGTAGCTGTTTCAATATTATTCTACTTTAAATATTCGCTTTTAAACCTTCATGAAGTAAGAACTTGGCGTACTTTTAGATCTCACTACTTTTCACGGCTGACTTGGTTTTTGTATAGAAGAACTTGGCTCCTTTTTTAACATTTATGTTTTTGGTCTGATTGATTTTTCTGCAAGCCACTCATGATTTATGTATACTTAGATTTCTGTCTTATCAGCGTTTCTCTACGACCTTTAGTTTTCGATTGAGCCCTTCTGGTTTTTGGTATAAAAGGGTTAAACGAAACAACTTTTTTTTTATTAGTGGAAGAGGGCGATAAAATCACTTAACTCCTTTCTACAACCAAAATTAAAAACTAAAAATATATTGTTTGCATGGAGGAGTTAAATGGCTACCGAAACCCTTTTTGTAACTTCTAAAACTAAAGTAAGAAAAAAGATATACGATAATGAAATGCTTATTTACCACCTTGGAGTAACATTTGGGAGTCAAATGTCTATCTACATATACCTAGATCTACATAAAGCTCTTTAAAAATACAAATTAAAAATAATGAAAAGTTGTGAGTTTTGCACCATCTTTGGATAAATAGTCAACACTTCAGTCCACCAAATAAAATTTCAAACAAAATAGTTTTCATATCGCAGCACATAAGTTAATTTCCGACTCTCGAAACAAGAACCCAAATAAGCTTTATCTTTCAGCTTTGCTTAATATAACAAAAATGTATAAACTCTACATTGAGCATTGCACCGTAGACGGCAAAGATGCCGGATTTTTCGTCAGCGAGTCTTTTTATGGTAATATTTTTACTTTTCAATTTAACTTGTCCTTCCGCCTACCTAGAAGTAATGCATGTAGCACATGTGACTCTAGCAGAAACTCGAAAGAAACATCGAAAACTGGATTCGAAAGACAATTTGCTGACCGCAAAAAGGATTGATCTGATCCCAACTTCGTATATATTCATGTCGATTACAGAATTCGCAGAATTTTACTCACGGTGAATTGACTCGATCCGTTTGACCTTTCGCATCCGCTGTAAAACTGAATTATGAAATTCACCGGATGAACTTTGGTATCGAACTCTGTGAGCTACAGGAATTTAGTCAACCGGCCTAGGCTTTGATAAAAGTATCGCTATCAATCAACGAAATCAAGCATCGTTTTGAGTGGTTAGTACTTGGATGGAAGACGGTTCAATACCAATTACCAACCGTGTGTTCCGTTTTTTTTTTTTAGTTTTCTGGCTCTCCGTTGCGTTGTTAGTTGTCCGTTTTCTATTAAAATTTGTTAAATAAAAACACTTTTGACTTATATTTTTGTGCTTTCCATTGTTTATTTTCGTTTTTTTTTTCGTTTAATCAAAAATTTTCACTTCAGATTCGTCTCGAAATTGGTGCGAATGTAAAATGATAGAAATTATATGGAGTGCGAATGGACTGCGAATTTAGTAATACCAGATAAGTTGAACAGAATGTCGGTGGTGCAGGGATTGTTATCGCGTTCGTTCAACTTTCATTCGTCGGATTCAGTAATAGCAAAATTTTGGAAATTAAATGAAACTGTCGCTATAGCTCATTCGCCGAATTCTGTTATAGGGGTGATTAATTTTGATTTGCAACAAACTATGCCCTTGCTTAAGCTAACAACATCAAAGGCATTCTACATGAGGCAGATGTGGTTTTATAATTTGGGAATACATGTCATTTTTATTTATTTTTTATTTTTTTATTTATTTATTTATTTCGAAAGGCTATACACATTAAGATATATATCTTATAAACTAGTGTTAAGCTATAAAATTAAACAATGAGAGCATTTTAAAAGCAAAAATTAAATAAAATTTGTTGGCAAGAATTATACAATAAAATTAAATCGAAGTAATCAGTACTTCAGTACAGAAGAAGAAGAGAAAAGTAAAAAAGAAAAAGAAGAGATGATAATAAAGGCGGATAGGAAAAGGATAAAAATCGAGAAAGGTGAAATGATAGAGTATAAACAGAAATTTTAAGATACTGACAAGAATTGTCTTAATTGGGCATTGAAATGTGTATTTTTGTTGGTTCTCTTGATATGGCGAGGCAGAGAATTCCACAGACGAGAAGCGTTAATGAAAAATTGGTGCTCAGACGTTAGGGAGGCGTAGAGGGGTTGAATCAATTGGTCAAAGATATGGTGGTTGGGTTGTGTACAGGATATCGGAAAGCAAGGATAATGTGCGAAACTGAAAGTATTTCTCGAGTGACATGCTAAGTCAACAATTTGAAACATTAGATACCCTGTCGTACCTACGTAGTCCAAAAATGTATCTAATGATGTTATTGAAGACGAAATTGAGCTTTCTTTTGCAGGCATAGTTACAACTGGAGAAAATTTCGCAACCATAGACTAAAATGGGAAGAATTAAACTTTTCGCAAGCAATGCACGCGTCTTGATCGGTGTGTATGACTGGGAGACCCAGAGCACGCGTAACGTTCCGTATGCCTTACCGACTACACCGTTAATGTGCTTATCCCAAGTTAGATTTCGCGTAAAGGTTATTCCGAGATTTCGAGCGGAATTCACATATTCAACTGTTTTATTATTAAAAGTTACTTGAGGGAAATAGGTTAAATCTAAAATTTTTTTAGATATAACCAAGCACTTGGATTTTGACGGGCTTAAAGCCAGTCCATTAGTCTTAGCCCAAAGTGCTAGTTTTTCGAGATCCTCATTCACACGGAAAACACCATCTTCAATAAGACCAAGACCGCACCCGAGGTACATTTGTACATCGTCGGCATACATATGTAATGAGCAGTTATCAACGATGGATGGAATATCATTGACGTAGGGCGAAAAAAGTAATGGCCCAAGAATGGATCCTTGTGGAACTCCACTAGTAGTAGGAAGAAAATTGGATAAATTGTTACATATTTCAACTGCTTGCATTCTGTCTGATAAATAGGAAGATATAAGTTTTACAGCATCAGGTGAGAAGCTATAAAGCTGGCAAAGCTTACCTGTGAGTTTCTCGTGTACAACTGTATCGAATGCCTTTGAAATGTCTAGGAGGACTAAAAAATTTATTTTTATTTTCATCCAGTGCTTGACGAAGGTCCTCAATTACATCTAGCAAAGCAGTGACACAGCTGTGTTTCTCTCGGAAGCCACTCTGACATGCGCTAAGAAGCATTATGCGTCTTAAGAAAATCCCATCATTTGTTTTTTCAGGATCCTTTCAAAAACTTTTGAAAAGAAAGCTAAGATTGAAATCGGCCTAAATTCATTACATTTAGTATTTTTGGGTATGGGTAGAACTTTCGCTAATTTCCAATCGGAAGGGAATTCCCCGGTTGTAAGTATGGTGTTGAAAATATGCGTGATATATGGCAGAACAATTGGAAGTATTATCTTTGAAAAAGAAGTGTGCATTTCATCGAGACCGATGGCATTTGACCTTACTAAAAGTATACTTTCAACAACTTCAACACTGCTAACCCCTGTGATCCCAAAACTAGGGAAATTAAAATTATTTGAAGAGAAATTAACTGGAATCGCAGGGTTAGAAGGATTAGGAGAGAAATTGGAGATAAACTTCCTATTTAATGAATTACCGTCAACATTCTCAACATGATTGTGTTTGGTCTTACCAAGCCCAATACTACGCAAGTTATTCCACAACTGTCGGCTTTTAAGAGAAGTATTGGGTTTGCCAGAGAAAAATCGAATCTTAGCTGAACGAATTTCTATTACAACTTTATTGCGAAGTGATTTATACATTTGTCTTAGTTCAGGAAGACGATAACGTTTCCACGAGTTGTATGCTCGATCATTACGGATGTTGAAATGTCTTATATGACATGGGCCGAAGACATGGCAGATAGAGGAAGCTTTGAGATGATGAGCGCACACTTAACATTTTTTCAGCAGTGCGAATTTTCGAAAACAAGAAGACACTTAATAACGTCGACAGATGCTTGCCCTGGGCAAAACAAACAAATTATTTTAATACTTATGTCTTTATCAAGTACTTATTTGTATTTCACTTGAGTATTTTATAGTGATCAATCACAAGTTTCCAGGAGTCTGGTAAGTCTGAACTATCTATACAGCTATACTATCTATACAGGCAGATAATTAGAAGTGCCAGCAAAAAAAATACTATTCTGATAAACATTGAGGATCATTTTCGATCACTATCCAATCTTCAATACAAACTAAATATCAGGAACAAAACTAAAACATTTTCAATGAAAAACTAAACTTTCGCGACTACGTTAAATGGATAAGAATGGACAAATTTATATAAAGAATGCTTCAATGAAGAATCTGCATTTGCAAAAACGATTCTCTATACAAAACCCAAGATTTTTTCCTCGACAAAAAAAAAAACAAGCAATTTAAAACTGAAAAAAAAAAAAAAAAAAAATGCACGACTGGATCGCACGAACTTGCTCTTATGTAAAAGTACTTTGGAATATAAAATACATTTTATAAATATAAAACATGGAATTAAGGAGATAAAAATGTTCAAATACATGCATTTGCCATCTGATTTCCGAAAAAGTATGAATATATGCAAATAAAGTTTAAAAATCATTTTATTATTAAAGTAATTTTTTATATAACAAATTTCTTTAAAATTTTTCGAGAACAAAATTTGTGATGCCAATTTTACGTATTTAGTTGTATAGATCTTAGGAAATAATTTCAAAAAATAATCGTTCACACGTTTTAAAGATATTTTTCAAAAAAAAAACTTGGATTTTTTTTTTTCAAAAATCCCAAAAATTTTTGTTTTTGGAAAATTTTTATATACAATATTATTTCTAACTTAAGGGGTCTCCTGCTGAAAATTTTTGGTTAAAATCGTTAAAGCCGTTGATGAGAAAGTCGAAAACCAAAATAAACGGTTCTATGATAGGTACCATTAATAACATTTTTCCCTGATTTTTTTTTACAAAAATGTAGTCCATGTCCATAATACATCACACTTAATTTGTTTTTATAAAAATCGTTAGAGTCGTTTTCGAGATAAATAAGATTATGCATTACGGGTGTTACCGTGTACCGTGTACAGTTAGTTTTGGAGCTAAAAAAAAATTTCAATTTCCCCTCTAGGGAATCAGAATCACCGAAGACCCTTTAATACTGAGATTGAAGAAAATTGGTCCAGTGGCTTAGGCTACAGATCGAGGTAAAGACATACAGACAGACAGATGGAACTGTCGGACCCACTTTATTCGTCTTCGCTATCATCGTAATGATGTCAACTTGGCCGCTTATTTATTGTTCTTATCAAAAAGTTTTAGTTCTTAACAATAAAAAAGTTCTCATCGATTAACTTTGAACCCTTGTAACTTGAAACTACAATTGTCACTTAAATTATTCGTCCTCTCAATGTTTCAATTATTATTATGAAGATCTGGTAAAGAAGTTAAAGAATTATTACAGCTGCGAGCAGTGAAATAGTAGTGGGTACTGGGTTTAAAGTATTTTATTCCAAAAATAATTATATTTTAAAGATTTTTTTTTATAAATAAACTTAATATTTAGTAGCATGACCACGATTTTTTATGACAGATATACAACGCCTTTTCATAGAATCTACGAGGCCTTTGCATCTCTTCAGTGGTATAGTCTGCCATGCATGTTCAACTACAGCCCAAAGTTCGTTGTTGTTTTTAGGCCTAGCATCCCTTACCGCTTTCTTAATATCTGCTCACAGGTTTTCAATGGGATTGAGCTCAGGAGATTGAGCTGGCCAATCCATAACCTCAATTCCATTGGCCCGAAACCATTCCTTTGCCAATTTACTAGTATGTTTCGGGTAGTTATCTTGTTGGAACGTCCATTTTAGCTGCATGTTCTCCTCAGCAAAGGGCAGCATAGTGTTCTGCAGTATTCCTACGTATGCATGCTTGTCCATTATATTATTAATTTTATGGATTGGACCCACACCTCTGTAGGAGAAGCAGCCCCAAACCATAATACTTGATCCGCCATGTTCCACCGTCCTCATGGTTTATCGGGGATCATATTCTGTATTGGGTTGATGCCCTACATACTGACGAGACCCTATACCTCCATAAAGAATGATTTTGGATTCATCAGTCCACAATACATTCCTCCACTTCTCAATGGGCCAAGAGAGATGTTCTTTGGCGAACTGAAGACGCCGGGTCACATGGTTTTTTTTTCAAAAAATGGCACCTTGCGTGGGCTGCGAGCATTTAATTTATTCTCTCGTAGTCGTCTTCTTATCGTATGAACACCACAAGTTAGATTTAACTCTTCGCGGATTTCCACAGCTGACATTGTTGGTCGATTTTTATCGCACCTCGAGACTTGTCGTACGGTAGCCTCCGAAAGAATCCGCTTTTTGTCCCATTTTTCATCTTTTTTTGTAAATGATTGCATTACGTATCATTGGGGCTGAACATCCGACGAGTTTTTCAACGTCCCTGTACGTCTTGCCTTGATTAATAAGATTTTGAATCCAAGATCTTTTTTCTTCACTGCAATGTTTGCTTCGTCCCACTAAATTATGTAGTCATGTATTTTTTACTCAATACATAAATAATACGTAAAAACTAAAACAAACTTACTTTTTTTTACAAAAAATCGAATATTTTACTGTAAATTAAACTTTTTTTAATAATTTTACTTTTTGCTACTATTTTATTGCTTGCTAAGAAAAATCGAATGTCGGTATAAAATAAGCTGTAAAGGCATGTCCGGAGATGTCGCATATAATAGTTCATAAATTTAAAAGTAATGCAGACCAGTACACAGGTTACAGGTTAGTACACAGGTTGCAAAATATGTAGTGAAATTCATTTTTCCAGCAGGCACTACTATTTCACTGCTCGTACCTATTAGAATTTCAGATTAAGTATTTAAAATGAAATTATTCTTTATAAAACCCCATATCTTTTTATCACTTTCTCTCCTTTCCACCGAATCAGGATAGTTGAATTCCTTATCCAGAAATTTTTGAATTTTTGTAGCTTTTTCAGTAAATAAGAATCTTTTAGTAGAGATCTAGTGAATGGAGAAAGGCAATCATTAATGTATACTCGATCTTTATTGTTCTTGTCAACAAATAAATTTGCATACAATTCAATCTTACTTTATTTAATTCTTTTTTTCTTAAAATACAAAATTTTTAAATTTCCAAACACAAGAAATTTTGAATTTCAAGACACAATATTTATGTGCCATATAATTCTAGAAATTCAAATCTGGGGCCAAATTACCGCTTCAGTGACCGAGTGAGTGAGTCCCATCAGTGAACGAAGCGGTAATGCCAAACAAATTCAGTCACGTATTACTCGAAAATTGATGCGGTAATTTGGGCCCTGTTTCCCTGTTTTTTTAACATTAGTGCAACGTACCCCGAAAGGAGACCAATCGGGTAAAAGAAAAACCTTAAGCCCAGAAATAAAATAAGCACTAAAAGTTGATAAACCAAGCTTAATAAAGCAAGGAACTGTTAGTAATTTAATGTTTCAGTATTCCGCAACAGTCCTTTAAAGCAGAAACCATTCAAAAGCTAATTATTTCAAAACCATTTAACAGTCCAAGGAAAATACATTCAAGTAAACATGTTTCTTTTCAACATTATTAACATTACAAAAGGGGTAATTAAATAACGAATATTTTCCTTGAACTTCAAAAAGCTAACTAATGTTTATATTTACAGAAGAAAAAATTTAATTAGTTTCATCCTTTGTTAAAAAATTCCACGAAAACTGCATTTTGCAAGAAAAACAAAACGCATTTTAAGATTGAAAAATTAATTAAGATTTATGTTCGCAGGAAAAGGGATTAAGGAGAATTCGTTTTTTATGTTGGAAGTCTTGAACAGTTTCATTCAATGTCCTTGAACAAAGACAAAGCGCAGTAGAAAAATCTCAATTTCAACAGAATCACGTTTTCGAAATTATTTTAAATCCTTTTTGCAAAGGGACAAATGTTCCCCCCCTTCATAACTTTACGGATTCGCTTACAGTCATTCCTTCTTTATCTATATAGCTTTATAAGATGAGGCAAGGAATGGCTTTCTCTCTCTTTCTTCTTCATCAAACCAAAGAAATTGTAAATGAAAAAATTCAATTTAAAATTCTTGCCATATCCTTCGCTTTAAGGTTCCCTTTTTGTCTTTCTTGTTTCGCTCACATTGAAGATGTTTTAAAATTGGAAAAACATTCCCAAGTTGATTTTGAAAATTTTTGAGCAAAAAAAAAAAGACTGCCACAATGATTACCTTTGATTCGTTTTATCCGTTTGATATTCTCACCGTGCATTGTCGTTGTCGACAGAATGTCTTGTGCATTTTTTCAATTTGCAATTACAATTTTCTATACGAAAGAAACCAAGTTGAATGCGAGTTTTCGGTCATTTTGAAAATAAAAAAATAAATGTCTTCCAAAATCAAAATAATAAGAGAAATACATGAAGTTCTTGGAAACTTTCCATTGGCTTCATTAGAAGACTCCTAAAGCAATTTTCCATCTTTCGTTGATTTCCTTATGAGGGAAAGGTTCAGGAAAATTTGAACATACATACATTACACTCACCCAAGTCACAAACAGTGAAAACAAAAATCTTGAGTGAAAGAGAATGTACAGAAACTTTATCCTTGTCCTCGTATAATAAATTAGAGGGTTTAGTTGATCCATTCGTAGTCTTTAGAGTACGAGTAACCTGATCCTTTTTGATTACATAAACTATGCAGAGGAAGTTTCCATCGAACTTTGCACAATGGTTTCAAACAAGGAGCATCATTGGAGGACACTTCAGTTGTAAAAGTATCTGGGATAGAAAATTTGACAAACTGTTTGCGAAATGAGCCAACTCTCAACTCTCTGGATTCTTTAACGTCCATATGTTTTTTTCTTGAAAAGGTTCTTATTTAGAGTGGAGCGCTTATAAGTTCACATGATGGATATGATTATGACCATGATAAGTACCTAGTTATAAGTTAAACTCCTTTGTAACATAAGAATAAGGGAACAAATTGTGGAACTAATATGTTTTTTAGTTTTAAAGAGGATTGGACTTTGAAAAAATATTAAAATTCCTTATTGCAAAAAACGGGTAAATGACTGTTTTTGAGTACTTTTACTTAAATATTTCCTAACGTAACAAATTAGCTGCTCTATAGATTTTTCAAATCTTGTTTGCATAAACTCATATTTGTTTCAGCAATCAGACAACATTTTATATTTTGAGCAGACCAAACGTTGTTAATTAGGGGCTACAGGACTATGTTATATACAGTTGAAGTCCCAAACAAATATCCAAATTCAAACTGAATTGAATTGAACTATAAAATCAAGTTTGTACGACACGGACTACGGCCTCAATCAACAAGCCCCTTCAGCAAGCTCAGTCCCTAGCTAGTTGTGTCCGGTTACGCACTCTAAGTTGGTTGAAGTCGTTCTCCACTTGTGTGCTCCACCCTAGGTGGGGTCTTTCTCGGCTGCGCTGACCATCAGGGGTTGATTCGAAGACTCATCGAGCTGGTGCTTCAGTGTTCATATACTCCACGTGTCTCAACCATCTCAGCCGCTGTAAAGCCCGTAAAGCTCGTTGTTGACTCTTCTCCTCCATACCCCATATATACATATCGATACATACTGTACTGAAAATCACCCGAAGAATTTTCATTTCAACGCACCGAAGCAGATTCTTATCCACTTTTGACATGTACAGCAAGACCGGGCTGATTAGGTTCTTATATCGGGTTTTTCAATAAGAGCGCTACAAAAGTTTTTTAAATAAAACAAAATCGGTTTTGGATATCAATAAAGTGAAAGTACGTTCGATGCCATTATGTATTTAACTCGATTTCTTATGCATGGCCACCACGGGCACGCTTGCAGAAGTCCAGACGCTGAACCCGGTTTTCAAGCATAAATCGGCCGATACTGCTGCAATTTCACGTTCGATATTCGTACGAAGTTCATCAATCATCGCTGGCTTGTTGGCATAGACCATAGACTTGACGTAGCCCCTCAGGAAATAGTCTAACGGCGTCAAATCGCACGACCAAGGCGGCCAAGCGACTGGACCATTTCGTGAGATAACACGTTCTCCAAACTTGGTTTCCAATAAATTGATTGTGACATTCGCTGTGTGGCTTGTGGCGCCGTCCTGTTGGAACCACATGTCCTCCAAGTCCATATCATCCAATTGGGGCCAAAAATATTCGGTTATCATTGAACGGTAGCGATCCCCATTCATAGTAACGTGCCGGTCTTGATCATCACGGAAGAAGTACGGCCCAATGACGCCGCCGGCTCATAAACCACACCAAACCGTAATTTTTTCGGGATGCAATGATGACTCATGGGGTACTAGTGGATTGCTGCCTGACCAATACCGCATATTTTGTTTATTGACGAAGCCATTGAGTCAGAAATGAGCCTCATCGCTGAAAATGATATTTCGATGAAAATCTGAATCATTTTCAAGTTATTGCTCAGCCCAATTCACGATGAGACGTAAGGATGTAGGCCACGATCTTTTCGCAAAATTCGCCACAATGACGTCACAGAGATGCCCAACGCTTGAGAACGACGTGTGAGAGACACATTTAGGCTTTCTGCCACTGAAGCCTCAGCGGCAGCAATATTCTAGACACTACGGGCACTTCTTTGTCTCACTGGCACGGGAAAATTTTGTACTGTGCCTGTGGATTCAAATTTTTCCACTACACGCTCAATTGTTGATCTGCTAGGATGATTATGATGACTATAAATTGGACGTAGCGCTCTTAACGTTGAGGCCACTGACTCCGAATTTCGGTAGTAAATTTTAATAATTTCGACTCGTTGTTGGCTCGTATATCTTTTCATCATGAAATGGCAAACCTTACTGCAGAGAAATGTTAAAAGAATGGCAAGAAATATGGCGTCGTTTGCTGCCTCTGTCGCTCTACTTTTGTAGCGTCCCTGTTGAAAAAGCGTTTATAAGGTCTCCTTGGTTCTTAGAGAGGTCTTTACTACTCAAATACCTTCTTAGCCCGAAGAAACAGCGATATGGTGAGAGTGATTCTTCATTTGATCTATGCACTGATGTCATTTTGCGAGGTAGTAGTGAAGCGCAGGTAGACAACTTCGGAGTTGTACCTGTCCATCGTACTTGCAAACGCGTCAGTATAACAGTTCTCCCAATGATGTCAATATCATCAGCATAAGCAAGCAGTTGAACGGACTTTTGAAAAATTGTGCCTCTGTTCTTGACTTGCGAGTCAGGTACAATTCCTAGGCACATTTTGCATAACAATTTCGCAAACTTTTGTTGAAATACTCGTAATATTGTTTTCGTTTCAAAAGTTGTCCTCAAGCATCGATGTTGTGGTGGGTTTATTGATGTACATTTTTTCCTTCTAGTACTCCAATAAGAAGAAATCGGGAGGTGGCAAATCAGGAGATATTGGGGGCCGGTCTATATGTATATTACCACTTTTTGACATTATTCGGCCGGGTGAAATTTCTCTTTAGATTCGCACCTTGGCATAAGCTCTGTATCATGTGGCACCATCTTTTTGGAACTACATGCTTATAAACCTACATTATCAAATTCGGGCACAAGCAAGTTTTTCAATAGCGTTTTTCGATAGCGGTCATGGCATCATCAAAGAAATATGAGGCCGATGATGGCCCAAATTGCTCTTGTTGTCTTTTGTGTATAAATAAAGGATTTTAAATGCCCCATTAGCGACTATTCTATTTATTAAGAAGGCCAGCCATGATGATGATGATTTACAGTTTAAAATTAACTTACAATTGTACAATTATTTAAATCAAATTTTGTTACTCCGTTAGATACTCCATAATGAATTATGTTCGACCACTTAATACGACGGTCAAATGCTAACTGAAAAATTTCATTCACACAAAAATGGCAACCTAATAAAATCGACCTAGGACATAAAACGCACCCTCTACAATATTTGTTGTTTTTGATGAATTCACGCTACACAAATTCGGAAACATTTCGAATACAGGTAATTATATTTAATCGCAGACAACTCGAATTATATTAGTTAAATAGCAATAAGCACAATTTTAATTTTTCGTTTTCTGAATAGGTAAGTCGATTACTGAAGGAGACCCTTAATTATCCTTAATTACGTATTCTCGCCCGAAACCATGTTTTCGGAATTCTGATGATACCAAACTCTTATCGACTTAACTCAGGACAAAGTTTTAACTAATATTTAATTTTAAAAATAATGAAATTATTAAGAAGCGGCCTTACGCTTTAATTACATTTATTCAATCAATTATGATAATCATTTGTTTCGATTCCTTTTGAGCCTATTTAATTTTATCTAACAATTAATAAAGTTAAAATCATCATGCATTTTTAATCTTAAAGGACTAAAAGGTGTTTTTATTTTGTATCAAAGGAATCTTTCCAGTTACTTTACCTTTATGTTTATGTTTAGGTTTATTTATTTGTAGCTAAATTATTATACAATTTTTTTTCATTAAACCTATATTGCACAATTTACAGAGATTTGATAAAAAGCTACTTTACTACTGAAAAATTTATTACAATGATTTTTAAATATGAAATGATAAAAAAAATAAATGGTAGAAGGGAAAGCTACTAAAAAAACCTTCATGTAATGGATAAGATAGAGAGAAGGGGAGGGTAGGACTGAAAAATACCTATTTCAAAATCAGTGTCTTTTTACAAATACTAACGTTAACATTTTAACAAAATAATCAAATTAATATCAAATTAACAAATAATTAATGAATAAGAAATAAAAAATAAATAACAAATTAAATGACTAAATGAACAATTAAATAAGTTAACAAATAAATAAATTAAAAAATAAATAAATTAACAAATAGATAGATAAACAGTTGAAGATATAAATAAATAAATAAATAAAAAAATAAATAAATAAGTAAATAAATCAATAAATAAATAAATAAATAGATAACTTAACTAATTAATTAATTAATAAATAAATTAGTAAATGAATAAATAAATAAATAATAACTAGATATCACAGATCAAAGGCAATTGATTAAATATGTAAATAAATAACTCTTAAAAGTTATTCAACAAAAAATATATTGACCAGTGGCGTAGCGTGCCATCTCGGCGCCCGGGGCGGGAGACGCATTTTGCCGCCCCCATTCAATACTAAATTAAAATTAAATTTCGAGACATCATTTCACTGGCAATGAGGTATCTTTTATTGAAGGTAAAATAGGTTCAGCGGTTTCATAAATGGATTCTACGGGCCTTACGAATGAGGCTCGTGAGACAAAGCTGCATCTGCCGATTCATCGCCATGCATGCGTTTTTTTCTGCGATTTCTTCTCGTTTTGAGTTCGATTCCAAGTTTTTCACAGAGAGTCTTAGAAAAGGCGATTGCGGCTTGGACGAAACGGTCTCTGCTCTCCATTTAGAGAGCTTTTAAAGCGCAGAGTTTCTGAGCACACTTATCCACACTAAGAGTCCACTTTGCTGCAGGTAAATCTGTACTTCATATTTTTCAGGTAGCTCTGCAGATCAAAAGCCAAGAAAAGTGAGGAAGTTGAATGACTGCATGAATGTCAGAAGAACACTGGCTCCCGATCCGTCAATTTTTGCAGTACCTCAAGAATTTGCACAAGCTTATTCTTAAGCGTCTTTACAGCTTCATATCTTTGGCAAGACGAGGTTCACTTGTTCTGCAGGCTTGTGACTAGATGCTTGAGGTACTTCTGCTGAGTCAACTTCGTCTTGACGCTGCTCTGTGGTGGGACCAGAACTACTTCCAACTTCGACGGCAGGCACGTCTCTTCTTCTGCCTGTAAAATAAGTTATGCAATCCTATGAATATTGGCCGGAGGACAATTCTAGGCCACTCACGATTGTAGATGGAGGAATCTTACTTACATTGGAATCACTTCCGCTGCTGCTGGATGCCGCCGAAGACGTTAAAGTAGCTTTCGAACCAGAACTAGAACTGAAATATTTCAGTAATGCACCTGGACACTTCTTCGCATCTGCTTCTTTCTTAGCCTTTTTCTTGTGGTATTCCGCGCCGCTTCCTTTAACTCCTTTCATTTCCAAAAACTAGTTCAAAGGTTGAGTGAAGTACTAAGTGTTTAGTTTTAGAAGATTTATATTTGTATTTGTATTTGTATTTGTATTTAATATTTATTTCAAATTTAACAAAATTCAACAAGATTTAATCTTTTAAAAGAATTGAAAATAAGTATTACCAAGTCATACAAAATAACTATATAAATCAAAAAGAAACGAACAAAAATAATAGATTTTTTAAAAATGAAATGAGTTATAAATACACCAGTATACAAAATTGAGAAAACAAAAGAGAAAAATAAAGTTATAAGTTTAAGTACATATTAGTTTAATATTTATTGGGTTTATGTTGAGAAATACAAAAATATCTTATTCTTGAAGGTTCTTGAAGATTCAACAGTATTTAAACAACACAATCGAAATAACTTTCTGTGATGCGGGAGGGAGCAAAAACTTTGAGCTGGCTGAGACTAGAATAACGTTTTCCGTCGAATCCTAGGTTATCTTATCATCACTCGCATATGCATATCATATGTTTCGGAACGCTCCTTTCAGTTTCGCGAGAGTTTCGGAACGTTTTGTTTTAGTTTCACGAGTCACACGACAATAAGGAATGCACTCTTATGGCCCTACTCACCGTTTACGAATTCACGGAAATCAGCCGAGAGCTTCAAACGACGAACCACAGATAGGGTGGCAAATTTCAAATTTACATTATTGTTGTTTGTTGACTTGTCAACCGATTTGTCATGAAACATATGATTTCTACTCTACCCGCATCACCGGCGACATTTTGCCGCCCCCTAGGCCTGCCGCCCGGGGCGGACCGCCCCCACCGCCCGCCCCCCCTACGCTACGCCACTGATATTGACAAATAAATATGTATAAAATAACTAAAAAAACAATAAATAAATAAATCTATGAATGTATAATTTTCATAAAGACAGATTTGATATGAGGTAGTTGTCAGATGAACTACAGGATAAGTTGTATCTATTAGACAGATTCATTATTCTAGAAGGAATTCTTTCTATATTTGCTATTCTATGTAACTGTTCAGTTGAAAAATGCCAAGGCAAATTGAGCATCATTTCAAAATTTTATTTTGCATTCTCTGTAATTTGACTATATGGGTTATTGCACATTTTCCCCAAACAGGTGATCCGTACATCATGATACTTTGAAAATTACTGTATATATAATTAACTTATTTTCATCACTTAGTTTGGAATTCCTATTAATAAGGGGATAAAGCATTTTTATGGTGACATTAATTTTGTTTATTGTTTGTTGTATATGCAATCCAAAAGTTAATGTTTTGTCAAGGCGAACTCCTAAGTATTTTGTACTGAATTTCCATTCCGTGTGTGCAACAATGGTTTAATCATCCGCTGGGGTAAAAAACAAGTTTTCTTTTTCTATTGAAAAAGACTGCTTGTGTTTTTCCAGCATTCAATTTAATTTTCCACTTATTGAGATATTCCCTTACATTTACTAAGGCAGTTTGCAAATTGGTTTCAATAACGAAACTATTTGAATAAATGCATGCATCGTCCGCGAAGATGGCGATTTCGCAGCCCGTAAGCTTAGGAAAGTCGGATGTATATACGTTGTATAGGAATGGGCCTAAAACTGATCCTTGGGGAACACCAGCTAGTATATCCTGTGGATCTGAAACTCTCAGCATTAATGTACACATTAAAAGTGCGTCCCGTTAAAAAGGAAAAAATTATTTTGATTAAGTATCGAGGAAAAATTTAAAATGTTTAATTTGTGAATCAGACCTTTGTGCCACACTTCAAAAGCCTTCTCAGCATCTAGTAAGACTAATCCTGTACTTTTCCCTGTTTCGAAATTATTTTACTATCCCTAGTAATTCTATGGATCTAATGAACTGTACTATGGTGGCATTTAAATCCAAATTGTTCTACCGGTAAAATATTGTTTAAATTTATGTGATTGACAAGATTATGTTTAATAACTTTTTCTAAACATTTGCTTATTGTGCTAAGCAAGCTAATTAGACTGTAGCTGGATGGTGTTGACGAAGTTTTACCTGGTCTTAAGACAGGTATAACTTTTGCATTTTTCCATTTGTTTGGAAAATAACCTAAGTTTAAAGCACCCGTTGAAAATTTTTGTAAGATACTCGACACCTAATGATGCTAGTTTTTTCAGATATACATTCCTTATGCCATCCAGACCCGGGGATTTAGCTATTTTTAAATATAAAATTATATATTTAAGCTGCATAATAGAAACTACATTTTCCTGGATGTTGAGTAGGGATGAGTTTATTGTATCGCAAGACTGTTCAGCAGCAAGTTCAATATTATTTTGTACACCTATATTGCTTAATAAATAATTTGGAGAAAATTCATTGGCTAAAGCATCAACTTTTTCAGTATTCGATACCGTTATTGTATTTCCTATTTTAAAAGCAGGGATGTTACAATTCCACTATTCCAGAAAGGTTTACCTGCCTTATCTAAATTACGAAGTTTATTGTTCCAAGATTTATTCCTTGCTCAAAAACTTTACCTTTAAATTTGACTTTTAGCTCAGTTTATTGACATCAAGCTACCACAACAATTTAATTTTTTTTGATTAAATTGAAATAATTGATACAAATGGCACTGAAGACAATCCAAGCTCCTATACAACTTTTATTTGTTTTGTCCTTAATCTTAAAGGAAAAGAATGCTTTAGAAAAAAAGCTTTCTTTTGGTATTTTTTTAAACAAAGCTCTCAACCTTGTAATGATCAAAATAGAACACCAACATAAATTTTCACAAAGGATTTATGCACATTAGTAATTATATAAAGTGTGTCCGGTAATTCGTCTGCCATACTTTAAGATGTGATTTTTGGTCATATTCTAAGAAAAAAATTGTTATACAGTAAAGTCCGATTTTCAACTTTGACATCACTTTTGACGATTTAAAAAAGGCTAACTTTGGTGCACACTGACCCATGTTAAGGTCAATTTCTCTGTCAGTATTAATGGTAAGGACCTTAATTTCATGATACTTGGGGAAATCTAAAACAGGTAAAATAAAATAAAATAATTTTCTGCCCTGATGTGTAAAGGGTTTGAATAAGACAATAATTTGTGTAGTTTAAGGTAATTTCATATTTTCTGTATATACAAATACGGTCATAATAAGTGCTCAAAGTGCGCTACTGCGTTTTAAATGCATGCTAGAGCCCGGTTTTGGATTTCATTTTGAATGTTTATTCTCGATAACTCTTGCCTTAATTTTAGTGATCCTTCCGAGATACGTTGTTCTAATTCAGTTAAAGTTGTTATTTCAGATGAGTTAACGATTTCTTTCATTCGTCCCTACACAAAAAAAATCCAGTACAGTGAGATCGGCAGATCTTACTGGCTAGTGAATTGGTCAATTTCTGCCTATCCATCCATCATAGTATTCTTCATGCAGCAAATTTTTAACTTCACAACCATACACTCAAAAAATTTCGTGTGTAAATATTACTAATTCATGCGTGCATTCTACGAATTTTATTCGTGGTTTTCAGCCACGAATAGTATTCGTAGAATGGACGTTTATTAGTACATATTTTATTAGTATTCGTAGAAAAACAAACGTATATTGTACGAATATTATTGGTACAATGTACGAATATTGTTGTAATATTTACCAATGCCATTCGTATATTGTACGAATATCATTGTAATATTTACTAATGCACTTGTAATTCATTCGTAAATTATACAGCTCCATTTGTATATTGTACGAATATAATTGTAGAACTTACTACCATAAATATGTTCTCTGAAATTTCCTTAAATACCCATTGTAAGAAATAATAACAAAAGGTAATGTATTTTTTAAGTTAAAAATAGTTTTTTAATTCATTTTATTGTAGTATATATATGAATAAAGTTAAAAAAAAAAAATAAAAAGTATCTTAAAATTAATTAATTTATTATAAATATAATACAAAATGAAAGTAATATCTCCAAACTCCTTTTTTTTAAACGGCAACTGAAAATAAATTTAACATTTGATATCCAAAATCTTCCGAAAAAAATTTGTACTTACATTAAAATTCCTTTAGTAAAAAATTCCCACATATGTTTGTTCTGCTGCTTCTGGATGCTGTATGTTAAATATAAAATAAGCTTTAAGGCATATGTATGTCTAACTACTCACCTCGTCTTTTCGATGTTGATCTGGTCCTCCAGATTTGTATCTTATACATACAGCATCATTGGAACAAATCAGTGGAATGCTGACTTCATTCTTTTGACAAGCCAGTTATAGCTATCATTGAAATGCATCATTTTCAAGACAATTAAACAAACTGCAATGCTTTAATTGATACCAAAATGAAAGTAATGAGTAGTAGAAATTCTGATTTAAACTTTCTTTTAAACCCACATTCATTATTTCACTGATAGAAATCAATTTCAATGAACAGCTGATTTTCGTTTCTTTAATATGGAACACAATCGTTCCACTGAATGTGTTCGATTCTCTCTCTATTCTCAAATGTCAGTTTTCCTTTCAATGATCAACTCTAACCTCAAATACATAGAATTGGTTGTAATCAGCCACTGACAGGATCTTTTATTGAAACCAATTTTTCAATGATGGCTATAACCGGCTTGTCAAAAAAATGAAGTCAGCATTCCACTGATTTGTTCTAATGATGTATTTCAATGAAAACTATAACTGGGGCCTTAGAGTTGATCATTAAAAGGAAAACTGACATTTGAGAAGAGAAAGAGAATCGAACACATTCAGTGGAACGATTGTGTTTCATGGTAAAGAAATGAAAATCAGCTGTTCATTGAAACTGCTTTCTATCAGTGAAATAATAAATGTGGATTTAAAACAAAGTAAATCACAATTTTGTATTTTATGGAGTAAAAAAATTCTACTACTCATTATCTTCATTTTGTTACCAATTAAAGCCATTGCAGTTTGTTTAATTGTCTTGAAAATGATGCATTTCAATGATAGCTATAACTGGCCCCTAATGTATAGTGACCATACGTCCCGTTTTTAGCGGGACAGTCCCGTTTTTGAGGTCTCTGTCCCGCGGCCATAACTGTCCGGCTAAATATCATGCTTTTCCTAAGTTTGTAAAAATGTGTGTAGGTCTCTACAATTCTCAAAATGAAGCAATTATGTAAATACTATTTTACATCCCTGTGCACATAAATTGGCGCATATAAAACAAACGTTAGAGCTGTTAAAGGAAGAAAATGACTCCATGTTTATTCCATGTTAAATTAATTGTCAGTTTTGCCTGTACTCTGTAATTTTTAAATCAAAGTGAAGTGAAATTTATTGGACGCATAATTGCAGATAGGTAAATAAAAAACAACTTAAATGCTAGCACAATAATTCATAATATTAACGCTTCAACAAAAAATTCCAGATTGTAAATTCTCCGAAGATTTAAAAAAATCACCTCTATTACAGAACTCGGCGAATGAGCTAAAGTGACAGTTTCAATTAATTTCCAAACTTTTGCTATTACTGAATCCGACGAATGAAAGTTGAAAGAATGTCAGTAACAATCCCTGCATCACTGACATTTTTTCAACTTATATGGTATTACAGAATTCGCAATCCATTCGTACTCTATACAATTTCTATCATTTTACATTCGCACCAATTTCGAGACGAATCTGAAGTAAATTTTTGATTAAACGAAAATAAACAATGGAGGGTACAAAAATGTAAGTCAAAAGCTTATCATGCTGAATGCTCAAGTGTTTGTTTAAAAATTTTAATAGAAAACGCACAAATAGCAACGCAATCAGAGAGCAAGAAATCTAAAAAAAAAAAGAGCATACGGTGGTTGGTTTCGAACCGTCCGTCCCCGTCCTCCATCTTCGTACTAACCAATCTCAACGATGCTTGAGTTCGTTGATCCAAAGCGATACTATTATCACAGCTTAGGCCAGTTGAATAAATGTTTGTAGCCGACAGACAGTGTCGATACGAAAGTTCATGATAAGGTAATTTTAGGAATCGACAATGTAGTTCATCCCACGAATTTCATAATTGAGTTTTACAGCGGATGTGAATCGAGGCAACTCACCGAACTCTGCGAATTCTGTAATAGACATGAATATCTATTCCTTTAACCGAGCAAACTTAACACATTTTTTGCTTATTGTAATGTCTGCGAATGCGACTTTTCAATATTTCCAGTAGGACAAAATTATGTAATTCGCCACACCAAAAGACAAAATCATAAGTCTAAACTCTAAAGTAATGAACTCTGTTGCGTCAATGAAGTTGGACTCATTTTTTCGGAGTAGCAATTACAAAGATCATGAGAAGGAGTTAGCACTTGCAGAGGCAGTGATGTGTAACCATACCTACCATTTGCCATTACCACATCTTTAGATCAATGGATTTCAACTGCAAATTGTTAAGAAAGCTGTTCGATAAAACGTTCTCCTATGCTAGAACCAAAACCGAATTGGTTGTGAAAAATGTACTCTCTGCACATAAAGAGTTACTACAAGAACAAAGTAATATAAGTTTTGTATCAAATTTCTCCGATGCATCCAACAAAAAGGATCTGAAGCTGTTTATCACTGTTGTGAGGTGTCCCGCTTTTGCTTCAAATAAATCTGGTCACTTTACCCTAATGGTCTATCAATAAACCCTTGAGCGTGTGTGAATTATAAAAAAAATTAAAGTTTGTTTGTTTCAAAAAAAAAATTTAACTGACTCCAACTACTTCCACTAGTCTTCTTTTTATTTTTTTTTAAATTCACTTTAAATTGTTAGTTAATGGCCAAGTCATTACATAGATAAACAATAATAACTCAACATTAGGCCAAAATTTAAAGCACTCTTGTCATCTTAATTTTTTATGACATTACATGTATGAATTTCCATCACAGTCGGTAGACCTGTATGAATGTATAGCCATGCCTAGTTTATCACCCTTCTTGCTGTCGTATAAGGATTCGTAAAACAACAATATTTCGTTCAGTTCATTATGGTTTCATCGTCGTTTTTGCGATACTAGACTACAAAAAAGAACAAGGTAATATTAACAAAAACACATGGTTGACGACCTATTGTACCCTAATAAAGATTTATTGCCAAAGTCCTGCAGCGGGTCATCGCAATCACGTGTCTAACTTACGCAAAATATAGCCGGCGGCGTCTAGGAAATGATGACAAGCGACGCGATGTGACCAAAGGTTATACTATCAAGGTTGAAGCTATCTTATAATGTTATGGTTTAGTTAGGGCAACATGATATCATCTCCTTTGCCCGCAAATCCAGAGGCAGAACATTTTTATTAAATTTGGACATGTTTCCAACTATAAGATCCAGAAAATGTCCTACTATTTTATTTAAGATTGGAATCTGTCTATGTCTCAATATATGAACACAGTATACGTATGAGTCTGCAGAGTTATAATACTCGTAAATACCACAAATGGCCTACATGTATGATTAGTAGTAAAGGAAAATCGATTAAAATGATAACGTAACCTCGTGTCAAGAAAGCGAAATAGATTGGTATTCAACAGGCTTTGTTCCATAGAAAATATCTTCGTATCTAAAGTGTGTACCAGTACTATGTTAGTAAAGGGCAAAAATGAAGTATATGTGTGTATCTATGTATTCTTCGCCAGAATAGAAGACAGGAATACACAAGTGAAGCAGAAGGTTTAAGATGCAATCAATGATTGGGTTGTAGAAAGCCGAAAATTCCTATCTCTTGCCAATTAATTTCAAAGTGAATTTACTAGTGACACGATAAAAATTGAATATTTATTGGTTCGATTATTTTATTATGTGTGCCGTAATCTTAGACACATAATTCTTCTACAAAACAAATTTTAATTAAAGCAAAATTTAAAGGACAAGATTCAAATTTGTTTCTAGTTAGTCAAAAAAGAATGAAGTGCTTACTGTTGATTAGTGCTTGTTTTCTTTTAAAGAATTTTGATGAATACTTTCGTTCGTATAGCCATTATCATATAACACAATTAAGAACAGGTTTCAAGCCTAGATCAAAACAAACTTTTCAAAACTAAAATTTGCAACGAAGTTCTTAATGGCAGCTTCGGATGGGGATAAATCCATGGAAACCGACAGATTACTTACATCTTGTTGGATTCAAAGGTTTCAGATGAGGGGTTTATCTCTTATATATGTATATTGTACATGAAATTTTAGAATTAAAGGTTATTTTAGAGTTTTTTTTAACAAATGTATGCAATACGAAAAATGTTCTTTCTATCTGGACCTGTTTCGAAAAAGGATTTTTAACCTTGATTTATGTGGCTCTAAGTAGGTTTATTTAGTCTATTAATTACTATTAGATACTATTACTATAGTACCTAATATACATGTATGTTAGCTTTGGCACCACAGGGCTTCTAAGGCCTTGACCAACTGTTGCCTAAGTGATTTTCTATTCCTTTTACCACTTGCTTAACGCATAATGTATCTATATCTTGCACTGTATTAAGACTTAAGGAATCGAACTCTTGGATTGTGAAACATTATGGGCACAGCAAAATTATGAAGTTGATTCCAATAGAGAGTTTTTCGACCACTGATTACTGCACCCCTTAAATAGGCATCAGTAAATATTTTAGGGCTTTGTTTCCATTAAGAAAGCACTGGGATGATGCTGATGTATCGTGACGAAAAATTTCGACACAACTATCTTTACTGATGGCTCAAAGATGGAGTGTGGTGTTGGTTCAGGAATCTTCTTTGACTTTGAGTATAAATAGGTATTAGGCTACCCGACTTTGCTAATGTCTTTCAAGCTGAATTACTGTGGCTATCAGGGAAGCATGCATGGTACTAAATCAAGAGCTAAGCTAGCACCGGAATACGGATATTATCACACAGTCAGCCGGCTGTTAAGGCCATCATCCTTCATAGTTGTCCCAGCAATGCCGGAATGAACTTGCTAGCCTCAATATTAATCACAATGTCACTCTTATCTAATTTCCGAGTTATTGTGGCATTGATGGGAATGAACGGGCGGACAAGCTGGCCAGTTAAGAATCAACAATTCATAACGCACTTGCAGAAATAGTTAACATTCCGTTCGGAGTTATGAAGGGTAATATTTTCTCAATTTTTCCAAACGAATCAAACCGTAGGTGAGGCCGTTTAACTAACTGCATTAACGAATTGGACCACCTATAAGAAATCCCGAACACTTGATCATATGGTCACGGCCACGAGAAATGAAACCAAGCCACAATTTTTTTTTTTAGAATTTACCGCTACTATGCTCATTTTTAGAAAGAATATATCTCGTACTAATGGTTGATATCATTATCAATAGCAAAAACATTTTTGGTGTGTCCTTAGCCACATTTCAAATTAGCTTGTTGATCTCTTCACACATAGCCGGAAATTCAAGTACTCGAAAAAAAGTAATATAAATTACCTTTTATTTATTTTTTTATTTACCTTCAACTATAATTTTTATGTAAAAGCCTTACTTTAACTAAATAACTCGTTTTTTTGGTAAAAAAAATATTCAAACTTGCAAATTTTACAAAACAAAAGAGCTCTACTTTCGTGTAACGTTATAAGACCAAATTTCTTAAAAGTTTTCTTACTTATGATATGAAAGTTTTAGAAACTGAACTTTTAGAATTTTATTGAGTATTTTGTATTTAATTAATAAAACTATTAAAAAATCATTCAAATTAAGCGACCATTTTTATTTAAACAATATTAAAAGACGTGTAACGTTATAAGACATTTTCTGCTGAAACCAATAAAGATGAAGTTATGTATCTAACTTTTGAAACTCTATTGACTTTAGGTAACCTTGAGTAGGGCTGTAGGTAATAAGAAATACTACATTCATTCATTCGACTCATTTCCACTCTACAGAGTTTCTGAAACACAGTTTTATCAAACGTGAATAATCAGAAACATTCAAAACTACTTTATCCTTACTACCAAAGCAAATCGAAGTAAAAATGTTTACTTATGTTTTATTTTTATAAAGAAAAAAAAACCACATTACTTAAAAGAGTTGTCTAACGTGTTTAAAATTAGGAAAAAGTTAGACGAAGTCTCTAAGCTAAACGACTGCGTTAAGCAGAGCCGGATTTATTCCTTAAGGTACTAGTACGGTCTAGAATGCCAAAAGAACGCATGATTTTTAGGAATTTTTTTCTCGGAATCCTTATTAGATAGATATTAACATAATTTTTTTTTAAATAATGAATACATGCGTCAAGAATACAAAAAAAAATTTTTTTTTTAATTTTCGAATTTTGGCCGAACTATAGAGGGCACCAACGTCGACTCATCAAAAAACACATTGTCACATATGGCGGACAGTTAATCTCCGGATCTACTGAACCGATTTCAAAAAAATTGTTGCAACTTAATTCTTTTTATATTTTCCAAGACAATTTACCACAATTTGACCAAAAAGTTATGAAGAAAAAAAAAATGGTGACCCAAAAATTGCCAAAAAAAAAATTTTTTTCAAAGCTTGAATTTTTTTTTTGTTTTTGACTTTTTAAACAAATCGTGGTAAATTGTCTCGTAAGAAACCTTCCTTTAAATAGCCCACTTTGTTTTTTTTGTTTCAGTTCAGCCAATACTGAGATTAACTGTCCACAATGGGACAATGTATCTTTTGATGAGTTGGCGTTGGTGCCCTCTATAATTTGGCTAAAATTCGAAAATTAAAAAAAAAACTATTTTTTTTGTATTCTTGACGCATGTATTCATTATTTACAAACAAAATTATGTTAATACCTAATAAGGTTTCCGAGAAAAAAAAATTCCCAAAACTCCTACGTTTTTTTGGCATTCTAGATTGTACTAGTACTTTAAACGAGCACTGTTTAAAATTTTGCGCCACTTTGTTTATTTCTGTTTTTTATTTCAATGAAAATTTTCAATCGCGAGTTTTTGCAACAGACAATTTGACGCATACTAAAGATACCACTATCCCGTATTTGTACAAACTTCTTTAACACTTCCAAGTAAGTTGAAAGTTTTTAAAATTTTGAGCGATTTGGCCATCTTCCCATTTCAAAAACAAATTCTTTGCAGCCTTCTGTCTTTGAATCCAAATTTGGGATACAATTTTCTTGGAACTATTTTGCCACTTCTCATGGCAAAGGATCAGTGCCGGATTAAGCCAGCGCGGGGCCTGTAGCAAATTCTATTAAGGGGCCCTTAGACTGTTTTAGGTTAGGTACTCGTACTTATCAAGTTTATGGTATTAAATAAAACAAAACTTTTCTTGATTTAATTTGGGAAAATTTATAAATAATGCTGTTGATATCGACTTCTCGGAGTAAATCATGTTCAAAATTCATTAAAGTGAGGTGATTAAGACGTTGTTGGCCCAATTCATTTTTAACACGTTTTAATGTTGAGAAAGATCGTTCACTACTGCAGTTGGTGATCATGAGAGACAAATAAATGCGCAAAGCAATTTCAACGTTCGGGAAACAAGATTGTAAAAAGTTATTTATCAACAGCTTGTAAACCTGCATTTCCAGAGCCTCAAGATTCCTGCTGTCAATAATACCAGCCACATCAGAATTGAGCATTGAAGCGAACTGCACTAATTCGTTGCTCAGACTGTCCTCCATCTGCGTAAGCACTTACTATGGTTGCAGATTTTTTCAAAATTTCTTCTGGTGGAAGAGATTTTATATGAAGGTTTTTATAATACAAATTCTATATACGACTGAAATAAATCAGCCAAGCAGAAGACAGCACTATTAATGGACTTATTGAATTATTGATTCAAAATAGCTTTTATGGCCTTTAGTCCACAAAAATTGGCGTTTCGTCCGAGTGATCGCACATGGACTCATCAGTTGACTGTGAGGACCTTGTCAATACGCAATTTTTATTAAATTCAGTTCATTTTACATCGATTTTTTGACAAAAATCCAATGTGAACTATATCCAACCAAGATTAAAATTGTACTCATTAAAGTTGTAGCATTTGCTACTCTTGCTTCGTGGCTAATCCGGCACTGCAAAGGATGCGTTGATGGAATTGGTGCCATCGCAAAAACTGTCGTGCGAAAGCACGTACGGGCTCGAGACTGTATTGTCAAAAACGCATCCGATTTTGTGCAAGCTCTTAGCCGCACTTTTTCAACAATTTACGTTGAAGAATTCCACAATGATGACATCTTGAAAACTAGTAATACTTTGAAGTCATCTGCTCATGAAATCCAATTTAATGATGGCAAAATAAAAACTTACCGTACTTCAAGATTGGGATATAATATTTATTTTTTTTTTGTTTATTTATGGATTAATGTTATTAAAAATGAAGTACTTACCTTATAATAAATAAATTAAATTTGTTCTATTTGCTTGCTTTTCGTTTTTTTTTTATAGATTTATATTACTTTCCGCCATATTGTTCCCATTTTTCATACAAAAATTCGAAAGGTAACATTATAAGACTTTTTTCTGTAACGTTATAAGGCACACATTTGAGTTGAAATAACGTAAATAATATAACTTTTTCTTAAAAAAAAAGTTGTATGCTATAATTTGGAATTTCATCTCAATTCTCTAAAAAGAAAAACTTAATTTAACACACCAAATTCGCAGAGTTTTCAGAATATATTCAGCAACCTCAAAATCTACTTCCAAAAAATGTAACGTTATCAGCGAATTTGAAGGGCAATATTTAAAAATCTATAAGAGATAAATAAAAACTTTTTTCCACAAAAATTAAACTTTAAGGAGATCTATCAGATGTATGTTTAAAAGTTAAACTAGCATTGCATTTTTCGAGTAATAAGCAAAAATAAACGTACAATGTAACGTTATAAGACCATGGCCGTGACCATATGCAGGTCCAGGCAAAACAAGCTTGTAGCGGAAACTGGCCAATAGAAGAGCATGCAGCGAATCTAGGTAGTCCTCACAACATGCACTGTCAGAGCTGTGGAGACTAGCGGGAAAACGAAACAGTCCACAATTTCCTGCAATTACAAATTTAGAGCACAATCGTTGGTAAGGGCATTTTTTTACGACATTGACGAACTTTCAGAAATGAAGATCAACTGCTTGATCTCTTTTCTTAACTCGACCAAATGGCTCTAGGACGAACTTCGGTTACTTAAGCGCCGTGCCCGCCTGACAGTTTTGACGGAAGCTTAGGGTGCGTGGGGTCCGGACAAGCACTCAATCAGATTGACAAATGTTTCAGCAACATTCAACAAGCTGCATAGCTTCGCTCAGTGCAGATGGTGTCAGATGAGTGTGGTGGTGCAGTTTAGTGAGTGACTCAATTTCCGGATGATTGTGCAAAAGCAAACACACAATAAGACACATCAAAAACATACTAGATCCTTTCTAATTTTTGAACTTAATCCAAAATGGATGACTACGTGAATATGTCCACAGTTTTCAAATATCATATACCTACATCCACATGTTATTACGAGTAATGCCTTGTGCTTCTGACTTTTTTACATTACAATTTAATAAAATACTAATATCCTATTTTTTTTTCCACAGTATAGCTTTCAGCCATTATAGCAAGTTCGTGTGATCTAGTTGTATATTTTAAGGTATGAAATTGACTTTTAAACACTGAAAGTCCAAAAAAATGTTTAAGAGAAAAAACCATATCCAAGGATAATATTTGAAAAAATCCAAAGAATAGATTTTAAGCCTTTAAATCAAAAATTTATTGATAAGAACCCAACGAGTCATATAGATAACCTATGCCGAGTACAAATGGCAAAGACTTTCCATGACAAGATATACTCTTGGAGGATTTGTCACTTCCTGGCAAGAGACAGTAAACCCCGCAAAAACATTTTTCCAGTCTACTTATATCTTCTCGAAAAACTTTTGTTTGGTTTAAGTTGATGAACGATAATAATCTACGAGTATACAAAACATGTTTATAGCTTAAACGACTTTAAAGAAGACATTTGCAAGAATTTTTTTTGTTAATTTTGCTTGAGCTTACCTATAATAACACTCAACCCCTTTTGGTTAATTCCATCAAAATTTTAATGAAAAAGCTTTGTGATGCGACACCACCTCTTTTATTTTCCAAACTTCCTACACCATGTCAATCAGCAATCGTGGCACAAGTATGGAGATAATTAGCGCTAGTTATTGTCTCACACGCGTTGAGAAACTTAACACCTCGAGCAGGTGCAAACAATCACATCACATCACATCACATCAGATCACAAGCCCCATTGCCTTTGTGTCTTCCCACATAGCTCTCTGAATGTGACACTTATAGATGCTTAGGCAAATACCACTCTTAGGGAACAAAAACAAAACAAGGCGAGATGAATCTTATTTGCATCATTATAAGAGAGATGTGTGTTGCTATAGGTATAAGCATTAAAATACCTTCATTGTATTATTTGCCCTACCCTGGATGAAACGCACCTCCCCTCATTAGAAGCGGGTATAACTGAAATTATATAGATACTCTGAGGAAAATATAAAATACTATGGTTCAGGTGGACAAAATTGATAATTTATTGTATCCCTTGTGTTTCTATATATATAATATTATGATGTGAGTATACAGATCCATAGATTTTGAGCAGATAAAGGTTGACTTTGTCTCTCAACCCAATTACTAGTCCGTCCAGAAATTTTTTCTACACACTCATTTTTGGCTTCTCCAGCCAAAGTCCTTTGATTATGATTACGACTTCTGAGTAACTTAATCTTGTTTTGTTGGACGAGGACTAAGTGTGTTGACTGTTCCGTAATTACGTGGGTATAATAATAATTGCAGCTAGGTATGTAGGTAGGTACCTATGCAATCATATAACAACACTGGAGCAAAACAATAACATCAGTTTATAATGTATGTATCCCTGCGCGTGCACAACGACTTAAACATACACAACCAACCCGATGTTATTACACCACCACACCACACAACACCAACCTGCACCCCACTATCACCGGTGCCGCTGGCTTACCATTAAATTTCAACAAATGTGTTTATGCTGTTAGACCAATACAGATATATAGCAATGACGACCACAGCGCCACAAGCACGATATGGTGTAACACCGCATTGCAAGTTCAAAGCAAGCATTATCCGTTTCGCAATCCACATCCACAAAACACTGTTGCCACCGCACCGCTTCCACCACCCCGCCATAAACCACTATCACCACCATACGAATAAATTTTAATGTTGTGTCCTTTTTGGTCCAAGTATGATAATTTTTTGTTTGTAAAAACCTTCAGAAGAAGGGTCTATGGGGCCGGTATTTTAACTTGTTATTCTTATGTGTACAATGGGCGTGTTGTGTGTAACTGACAAAAAAAGATCAACTTCGAGTTTAAAACCAAACATGCAATTATGGAGGACAAAATGTCTTTTAAATTTTCGGATGTGTAACATTTTTTATCTCCAACTTTGTAATAGTAAATAGTGTTTACAGTTAAGCCAATTTACATACTCGTATATACTATAAAGTACGAGTATTCTTAAAATTCAAGGGACGGTGTGTAGGTACGTTCAAATGATGTCCCAGGGATGGATTATTTTTCTTAATACGAACTCCAGTGCATCGGTTCAGATTAAGTATAATAGCTCTAAGCAAGTTCATATAAAGGACACAGCTGACTCACAGTGTTGCCACTTTGCTGCTATTGTGGTACGTCTACTGCAATTGCATCAAAAAATAAATCTGCCACAAAATCAAATCTACGGCACTTTGATTCACAATAGTGTTGTGTCAATTATTGTGTTAATTAGGAACAATCTAAATTTCCATTTCAATCGATTCAAATCTCGATAATTTCGATAATTCTCGATTTTCTATTCCAATCTTAATTTCAATAATTTCAATGAATCTCCACTTTCGATATAAATCTCAGTTAACTTGATTCCATTTTTCCAATTCAATCAATGTCGGTTAAAAAGGGAGCTTTCCCCATCAGTCCCAAGAGCATTCAGAGCTCAAATCCGATAAAATCACATAGAGTTTAGAAGTTGAGCTTATCCTTTTTGGCGCGTGGAAAAATATACGCAATGTCTCAAATTAACGATAATGACAAACGATTTTTGATGTTCGATGTTGATCGTTGATTTGCTGTTGTTATTTGATGGATCAGGTATTTTTACTGTAAGAATGGAGAATGGAGCCTGCTATATATTCACTCCAACGTGTTGAGACCTCAAGTTTTAAAGAAAATCGTCGGTTTCTTATTTCTTGTTCATATTTTAGTCAGTTAAAGAAAACGAAAACGATTTTTATAAAAAAAAATTATTCATGCTATTTCGGGCATGGACTATATTTTGGAAAAAATAAAATGCACGACTGGATCGCACGAACTTGCTCTTATATAAAAGTACTTTGGAATTTAAAATACATTTTATAAAATATAAAACATGGATTTAATGAGATAAAAATGTTCAAATGCAAGGAATGGCGGTCTGATTTCCGGAAAAGTATGAATTTGTGAAAATAAAGTTCAAAAAGTTATTAAAGTTATTAAAGTAATTTTTTATATAACAAATTTCTTTCAAATTTTTCTAGAACAAAATTTGGGATGCCAATTTTAAGTGCTTAGTAATATAGATTTTGAGAAATAATTTCAAAAAATAATCGTTCACCGTTAGTTTTGGAGCTAAGAAAAAAATTTCAATTTCTCCTCTAGGGAATCACCGAAGACCCTTAACCACCGGGATTGAAGAACATAGGTCTAGTCTCTAGTGGCTTAGGCTGTAGGGAGAGGTACAGACATACAGACACACTGAAACATGTTTTTAGTGTACTAAATTTTCCTTAAAATTTTTATAAGAACAATTGATATGCAAATTGTTAGTATTCAATAAAAAACATTTTAAAACGTAATTTAAAAATTTATTTGTTTATCCGTTTTCAAGGTATTGAATTTTCAAAAAAAAAATCATATTATTTTTTTTAAAATCCAAAACCTAGTTTTTCCAAAAAAATTGGATTATATTTTTTTAAATGCAAAGGAGCTCCAGTATAAAATTTTTGTAGCCGTTGATGAGAAATTCGAAAATCAAAAAAACCGTTCTATGACAGGTACCGCCGTTAATAACATTTCCCCCAAATTTTTTTTGACCTTAATGTAGCCCATGTCCATAATATCACACCTAATTTTTTTGATCAAAATCGTTAGAGCCGTTTTCGAGAAAAATAAGATTATGTTGTAAAATCCAATTTTTTTTTTTGAAAAATCATATCTTCAAAAGGTGTGAACGATTAGCTTTTGAAACTATTTCTTAAAATCTGAATTACAAAATACTTAAAATTGGTATCCCAAATTTTTTTCTTGAAAAATTTTAAAGAAATTTCTTATATAAAAAATTTATTTAATAATAAAACGATTTTTTAAACTTCGTTTGCATAAATTCATACTTTGCTTGATATCAGACGACAATTTGTGCATTTTAAAATTTTGCTCTAAAATCCAAGCTTTTATATTATTATGGATAATTTTTAAATTCAAAAGTACATTTACATAAGAGCAAATATGTGCAATCCAATCGTTATTTGTTTGCCCTAAAAACGCCTTATACTGTTGACACGGAAAAAATGTAAAGTGCTATTATATAAAAAATACTTGAAGGGAAATAAAATAAAATGCACGACTGGGTCGCACGAACTTGCTCCTATGTAAAAGACGAAGAATTTCAAAAATGAATGTTATTAGAGAAACTGTTCATAAGCATAAAATTCATTTTTTAAATGACTAAAAAAAACTTCTTTAGTAGTTAAAGGTAAGAATAGGATGCCATGTGATTCAAGCAAATATAGATTTATGCAAAAACAAAAATTATAAGTCTTTGTAGTGGTTTCTTAAAAAATAAGGTTTTATATAAGAAAATTTTAAAACATTTTTAGGAAAAAATGCTGGTACGCCAATTTGAAGTTTTTATTATTGTATGAATAAAAATTAAAGTTATTAAAAAAAGTATTTAGCCGTTTCCGATATATGTATTGAATTTTCAAAAAACAAAAAATTGATTTTTTTTTTTCAAAATTCAAAATAAATATTTTTCTTAAAGTTTTGAAATGCAATATTTTTTAAACTTTTTAGAAGCTTCTCCCTAAGAAATTTTATTAAAATCCGTTCTGCTGATAATGAGAAATTCAAAATTTAAAAAAAAACATTCTATGGTAGGTACAGTCAGTAATATGTTGTTTTCAAAATTTTTTTCATTTAATTAGAGATATTAAAAAATAATAGAAAGAAAAAAAATTTAAGCAAAATTCTCGGAACCGTTTTCGAGAAAAATACGATTTTCGAAAACCATTTTTTAGCATTTGTATGGAAGGTACCGTTATTTTTAGGTAAACTGAATTTATTTTTCTCATATCTTGTACGCTATTTTTTCATACTTTTATTTATCAAGTTTTGAAAAAATCGAGCATGGGGTTTTCAAAATATTGTGTTTTCAAAAAAAAATTTTGAAAGTTTTTTTAAAAATCCAAAAAAAAAATTTTGAACAATTTGAATACACAGTAATATTCAAACTGCTGGAAAGTTTTAGCATACAAAAAATGATCAAAATCGGTTGCACCGTTTTTGAGAAAATCAAAAACAAAAAAAATGGTCGAAAAGGGGGTACCAAAACTACTCATTTTTTGGAAATTTTTTTTCAACCATTACCTAGGTTTAACTAAATTAAATTTTTGGAATTTAAAAAAAAAAATCGTTGCGACAGTTCTTGAGAAAAAAAATATTTATAAAATTTCGAAAAAAAATCGTATGGCAGGTACCGTTATTTTTGGTCTTAAAAAATCAAAAAAACATCCGGGGGTAAAAAATTAAAACCCATATCTACCAAGTTTGAAGAAAATCGGCCGAGCCGTTTAGCTGTAATCGAACAGACAGACAGACAGAATTGCCAGACCCACTTTTTTCATCTTCGCTATCATCGTAATGTCAACTTTGATCAAAATCTCGAGTTCAATTTTTTTAACGAATGCATAACTTGCCTTATAGTACCTAAAAGTCGGAAGTAAAAATTGTGATTTTAATATCTATCCAATATATCCCTCTTCTGTAGAAACACAAGAATACTTTGAAAACAATTTTTAAAAAATATTTTTTGCTTTCTTTTTTTTTTTAAGTTCAAAATATATAAAAAAGAGCTATAATGAGTGATTGTCATAAAATAATGTTCGTATTTTTACTTGCGACTTATAGGTACTATAAGGCAAGTTATGCATTCTTTAAAATAATCGAACTCGAGATTTTAAACAAAGTTGACATTACGATGATAGAGAATACGGAAAAAGTGGGTCTCGCAATTCTGTCTGTCTGTTCGACTACAGTATAAACGGCTCAGCCGATTTTCTTTAAACTTTGTAGATATCATTTTTAATTTTTTCCCGCGCACGTTTTTTTCTGTTTTTTTTTTAAGTCCAAAAATAACGGTACATACCTGCAATACGAATTTTTTTTCGAAATTTTATAAATGTTTTTTTTTTACTCAAAAACTGTCCCATAGATTTTTTTTTTAAATTCAAAAATTTCATATAGGTAGTTAAAGCTAGGTAATTTTTGTTTTGTTTGATTTTCTCAAAAACGGTACAACCGATTTTGATCATTTTTGTATGCTAAAGCTCTTCAAAAATTTGAATATTAATGTGTATTCAAATTTTAATTTTTTTTCTTTGGATTTTTAAAAAAAATTTAATTTTTTTTTCAAAACTCAATTTTTCTAAAACCCCATGCTCGATTTTTATTAAACTTAATAAATAAAAGTTTTTCAATACAGTGTACAAGTAAGGTACTCACCATACAAATGTTAAAAAATGGTTTTCGAAAATCGTATTTTTCTCGAAAACGGCTCCGAAAATTTTGAATTTTTCTTTCGATTAATTTTTAAGATCTATAATTAAATAAAATAAATTTTGAAATTAAGATATTGCTAACAGTACCTACCAGGAAACCATTTCTTCGAATTTTGAATTTCTCATTATCGGCAGAACGGATTTTAATGAAATATTTTATAGAGAAACTTCTAAAAAGTTTAAAAAAACAATGTAATGTTTGACTTTAAAAATTAAAAATTTTTTTTGAATTTAAAAAAAAAAATATTTTACACGCAATGCAATACAATTTTTGAACTAATAATTTTATTTTTTGTTCTCTTTTTAGGTAAGTGAACTCAAAATAAAAATCTATATATTGGTAAGCAAAAACAAAAATAAATTACAACACTAACATTTTTAACATCTCGTGGAAGGAGACGACGCCTTACAGCCTTCATATTAGATATACCTAAAATATAATATATATATAATTCCACAAACATTATTTGTTTCCATTTATTTATTTATCTGTGACACAATTAATCATTTCAGTCAAATATTGATAAATCAAAAGATTGAAATTTCTTCAAAATATTTGTGCAGTTTTGTTTTAAAAAATGTATATTCTAAGTAGAATCCATAGTACGAAACATTCTCATGTAAAAACTTGCTTATAATACTCGTAAATTAAACAGTATTGAATATAAGACATTTATGTTTTCACTACCTTCACCCGTTAATTATCCTAAGTGTGCATAATTTACTTACTCTCAAAACACAAATATTATAAACAGATAATTTTAGTTTGGCACAGTTCCAATCCAAAAATTAGAAAAAAAAATTATCCAATTCAAAAACCTTGACAGCAAAAGGTGAAGAAGAATAAATCATTCGTTATATTGGGGGCAGGAAAAGAGAAAACGTTTGTGTGTAAAGTATTTTCCGAGTAAAAGAAAATTTGTTTTACCTGCCTGCACCATCTGAAAGGTGTAAAAACAATTTTGAATAATTTATTATTTATTGTTTGAATAATAGATTGCGTCAATCTATTAAATGAAGATACACAACTCTTCGATCTGATTTGACAGTTCAACCTTATCCATCTATGTTCTATTTGAAAGGAAAATGTCGAAACGTATGCTAAGGTTGATTCTATCAGTCAATGTCATCGTCATCGTGTGTTCCTTTGTACAATACAAAATAACTGGTAAAGGTATAGCTCAAGTCAGTAATGGTGATGGCCATAATATTTCATGAATCATCTTTCATCCACAAAACGGAAAACAACTTTTGTTGATTTCCATATATAAATTTATTAATATTAAAGCCGACTTAAACAGTCTGCTCAGGATACAAGCAACTGTGCTGTGCCATGTAGACTATGAATGTCGACTAAAAAATTGTCTACATTATAGACAACTCGTAAATCCATCATAATTTTTGTTCTTAAGCATAAATGTTAAAAAAGAGCCAATTCCTTCTAATGGGTGTTTTTTCGAGGCGGAGAACTTTAAATTGGCAGCGGATTTTAAAGTTCTCGGTTGTTTTGAGAAGTTTGATTTGACAATTCATCAGGAATAGTAAAAGACTCACGCCTGTTGCGTGATTTACAACTCTCAACCATTTCTGTGTGCGTGTAACTTGAATATTAAACACATTTTTCTGTGAGAAAAACACCCTTTATATACAAAAACACCTGTGACAAGTCAGCTGTAGAAAGTAGTGGGATCTAAAAGAACAATAATGTTTCTTGTTTATAAAAGTTAAGCATCAAATATTTTAATTAGAATTACTCGTAGATCAGAAAAAACTCCAAGTTATGGGAGAAATTAAGGATATTTATTTTTCCCATCGTCGTCATCACTTACCACAACAAGCATTGAAGCATCATTCAATTCAGATGGTCTAGTTGAAGGTTTGCAACCATTAGCTTTTCAATGCTAAGCAAGGGATTACATTTTCAAATGAATATGTAGTAACAAAAGACGGTTTTCAGCAGTATTTTCCAGATGTTTTTTTTTTTCACACTGTGCAAAAAGCTGAATATTTGATATTGGTATTCACCAAAAGATAACCTTTCTCCTCAAAGCTTTGTTTTAAGTTCGATGAATCTTAAAATTTTTAAAACATTTTTAAAGATCAAATTTTGGAACGTCAACATTTAGTTTTTATTACTGTTCAAATAAAAATTGAATTTTCAAAAAAAAAAATTTACCATTTTTAGAGATATCGAACTTTCAAATAAAACAAAATTATGTTTATTTTTTTTATTTAAACAATATTGTTTTTTTTTTTTAATTTGAAATTCAACGTTTTTTCAAACCTTTTAGAATCTACAAAAAATTTCATTAAAATGTTTTATGCCGATAATGAGCTAAAAATTCGAAAAAATATAGTCCTATGCTAGGTATAGTCAGTAGTTTCTTAATTTCGAATTTGTTTTATGAAATTATAGATCGTAAAAATTAATCGAAAAGAAAAAATGTTATAAAAATATACAAAAGCGATTTTCGACAACCATTTAGCAAGATGGGTTCTGTTATTTATGGACCCAATGAAATTATATTTCACGCATCCTGTAGATTGTATTAAAAAACTTTTAATATTCGTGTTTTAAGAAAATCGAAACAATTTTCCAAATATGTATTGGGTCTTAAATAATAAATTTAAAAATTTTCTTAAAACTCGAAAAAAAGTTTTCTAAAAATTTGAATATGCAATATTATCCAAAGTTTTGGAAATCTTTAGAGAAAAAACAGTGTTGACCAAAATCGGTTGCATCGTTTTTGAGAAAATTAATAACAAAAAACTATTCTAAGGGGCGTTAACATTAATAACCATTTTTCTTAGTTTTATTTTCAAACATTACCTAGCTTTAACTAAATGAAATTTTGTGATTTTTTTTTAATATGTTTAAAGCCTAGTACGCAGACCGAGACAAGACAAATTTTATCTCTACAATTTTAATCTCTACAAAGCGTTTCCAAATCTCGCGCAAAAGTAAGAATTTGGAGAGATAAAATCTAATTTAATGTGTTTTGTAGTGTGTCTCTGGAACGGGTTGTCTTACCAAAGTCGTTCATACCTTTTTGGAATCTCCTCTTGATGCTTTCAAGAGAAGCATGAGCACCTTTTACATAAATCCAGTTTTGACAAAAATCACTTTCGGAAATACGGTGGCTGTCAAAATTTGTCCCGCAAAATAATGCATGTATCATTCTTTTTCCTGGCAAAATTTAGTGGAGACATGGTGTACAGCAATGCACAAAAGTATGAATTTTTAAAAAAAAATATTTTGTAAAATTTCGAGCAAAAAACATCGTATGGCAGGTACGCTTATTGTTGGTCTTAAAAAAGGAAAAAAAAAGGAATAATTTAGGGGAAGAAAAATATAAAAATACTATCTACCAAGTTTAAAGAAAATCGGCCGAGCTGCTTAGGCTACAGTCGAAGGGCCTTACCAACAATCAAATTAAGAGAGGACTTTTATATTTGAGAGAAATGAAGCATTATTTAATGGACTCTGTATAACTGACCATATATGCTACATTTTATTTTTTAGGTGCCGTACAGTAAATGGTTCATAATTTAGAGTTATATTAGGTTCATAAAATGTATGGCTAACTTTATAGAGCTCTTAACATAATGGTCCATTTCACTGAAATATTAAAGTCGTCTCTTAATTTGATTGTTGATAAGGCCCGAACAGTTTAGTTTTTTATTTTTATTAATTTTCTTTAATTTTTTTTAATGAAATCGAAGAACCAAACTGTCTTTTCTCTCAGATATCGTCAGAGTCTCTTAATTTGTGTTATATTTTCCAACATATCCCTAAGCACGAAATTAAATTAATGTTAAATTGAGCAGGAGGTGCACTGAGAGCTGACAAGAACCACCCTGAGCAACGAGCTTATTCGAGCAAACGCAAGCGTGCCGTAGCGACTTCTCATGTGCCGAAGATGTCCTCCGTGGAAACCTGGTACCTAACAGTGACTACAAACAGAATTGCGAGACGCATTTTTTCCGTTTTTCCTATTATCGTAAGTCAAATCTGATCAAAATCTTGAGTTTGATTTTTTAAGGAGTTCATAACTTGCCATATTTGTAGGTAATCTTGCGGAAGTAAAAAGGGGTCACAGAGAAAAGCGTGATAAAAATTATACGTCTCTGCCAAAATTTTTTCTCTGCGGGGAATTGTTAGTAATCCGCTATCCGCTAAGAGTACCTCTTGTCATGAAAATTACTGCTTGTTCGGAATCGGCAGAATGTTGTGTAATCCCATCATTTCTGCAAACACGCACATAGAAATGGTTGAGAGTTGTAAGTCATTAAGCTCTCCGTAAGCAGCAATGCCTTTCCATTTACTTTCTTTTAAAGTTAACAACAAAATAATAATAAATTAACTAAAATGGCATAAAACTTAAGTTGAATTAGTTCGATGTTAAAGCTGTTTTAGTACGAAACGAAGATTTTGTAAATTTTAATCGAATATAGCATCATACTTTCTCTACTCTTTTATTTAAGTTAAGATCATCGAATACCTATTTTATTTCTTCATAGTATCGTGCTAACTTCATATAACTCTTTGACGTTTACAACCATCAAAAAGGCTCTGTTCATTTAGTTTTTTGCATGATCTGCCATTACTTTAGGTGTGTTTAGAACCTATTTATTAATAAATAGCCTTTACACGATACTAGTTAGAAAATGTTTAAAATTATAAAAGAATTAGTAATCTACTAAAAAGTTAGCAAATTTTTAAGTAGTATCATACCAATACCTTATTACTAAGCTGTTTAAAATTTATTATTATTATGTATTTATATTTAAAGCTTACACGAAACAATTAATTAAAAAGAAAACAACTTCAAAACTTTTAAATTATTATTGCACACTTTCAATTATTTATATTCCTTCGCATTTAAGACTTTTGAAAATATTTAAGTGCTTAACTGCATTTTTCTCATTATCACAAATTCAATACAAAGATTTCAAAATGGAAAACCATTCATAGGGTAAATTATGTTAAAGAACTGACTGATGGGAAAGTGAATGCAAACATTCAACCCCGTCCTTTAACCCAGAAAAGTGCACATACGCCCCAGTGCCTCCATTGGATACACAAAAGAGGTAAACAATTTGCAAGAAAATTCTCGAGTAGTGTAAACTCGGTCCCAACAAAATACAAACAAAAAAAAAACATAGCTCAAACCAGTCGTGCGAAATCGAGAAATAACGAGTAAAAAAATGAATAAAAAAATATATGCACCTCACCAACTAACTTTTTTTTGATGAGTGTTTGCATTGGATGCAGAGGAGGTTGGCTGTGAAAACTTTAGGGGAAAGATGCATGTTAGCATATTCCTTCGCAGAATGTTTTTTGAATTTTTTTAATAACAATAGTGCTCCAAAGTGCATATGGAAAACTTAGCAAAAATTCAATTTTATCGTTAGAGGTAGCTGCGATTTTTTAATGCCAGAAACTTGAAGTTAAGGTAAGCCAGCGGTTAGCGGTTGAGGTTGGGGTTGGGATTGGTGGTTGCCTAGGGCGTATTGGCGAGCTTAGTAAATTGTGGTTAAAAAGGATGTGGGGACCTGCTCGATGGCACTTAAATTTCATTCTGCCACTTAAACAGAACAAGTGTTCGTCATTTTGAAAGAAGTCACACTTTCCCAAGAAATAAAATTATGAAAATGAGTACAAAAAAAATGTATATTAAATTTAAATCCTAATGTAAAGGTGCTGTTGTTTGGTGGTAACACATGAATGTTTATATCCCGTTGATTTGAAAGAAATATTGTATCAATACCATTATTAATATTGTATAAAATATATGATTTAAGACTTATCTTCAAAGATCACGAAGGTTATGTTTATTTTTCACTCTAAAAGATATAAGAGGTTTGATAATAAATTTTGAATTTTAAAGCTACGAGTATCTCTATGCTTTGCATAAATTTTACAAAATCATTTTAAAAATTGTCGGTCCAGGGAAAGATAAATATAATAATAATAAAATAATGCAACTCTGCTCCTCAAAAAAAAAAAAACGTAGCCCTCTCATTATCCTCAACTAATATTTTAATAGATAAATGGAAGTTCCAAGTATAATATAATATTCTTTTGTCTATGTTTGAAAATGTGGTTTGTTTGTTTTTAATGATAAAAATTAAATATAACCGTAACCAAAGTTACATAATGTGTACATATCTTTGTAGCTACGCGTAAGTTCAATAAGGAAAATTGATGAATAATGATGCATTTTACATATCTAGCACAATTTTTAAAAACGCTTACTCCACAATTGCACAGTATAGTGAAGTCCCGACGATGCGATTAAGAAATCGCGGTCGTCTCAAATTGTTATCATGTACTCACTAAAGTTTTTTTTTCCGCGCGATTATTTAATCGCAAGCAAATAAAACACACTTCTTTTAATGTGAGTGCACGCATTTGCTACAAATAAATAGCAACTTGCATACTTAAGCTAGGAACACATGAATTTAAATGAGAATGAACGCACTTGCTACCAACAAATCATGACGATTTAAATGTCGCAATTTGTTTCATTTTTCTTGCGATGCAATTGTCGTAAGCTTAAATGAAACAAATGTACTCAAATGGATATGCTCATACTTGCGATTTAATTTACTACGACTTAAAAAACGTAGTCGCAACAAGAAATTATTATGCACGCACTTGTGATTTTTAATCCACGATTTCTTAGCCGCAAAGAATAAGACACATGCGCCTTAAAAATTGTAGCGATTATAAAAATGAAACAAGTTCCATTTTTTCAAGCGATTTTTCTGTCGCTACTTATTTGTAGCAAATGCGTGCACTCACATTGAAAGTAGTGTGTTTTTTATTTTGCGATTAAATAATTGCGCGGAAAAATAATCACAAGTGAGTGCATGACAATCATTTGTGGCGACCGCGATTTTTTAATCGCCTTAGGCTTGAAACGCACTTGTAATCATGTACTTACTTTTGATTTTTTTGCCGCGCGATTATTTAATCGCAAACAAATAAAACACATTTCTTTTATTGTACAACCGATTTTGATCATTTTTTTTGCTAAGGCTCCCCAAAAACTTAAATAAATCTATTCAAATTTTCAAAAAAAAAATGTTTTGGTTTTTTTAAAAAAAACTCAAAATCTTTTTTTCAAAGCTCGATATTTCGAAAACCCCATCGTAGATTTCTTTTAAACTTGAAAAATAAAAGTTTCTTAATATAATCTACAAGATGTGAAAAAAAAATGTATTTTACCTAAAAATAAAGGTACAAATGTTAAAAAATGGTTCTCAAAAATCGTATATTTCTCGAAAACGGCGTCTAGAATTTTGATGACATTTTTTTTTTCAATTAGTTTTTATACTCTTGAATTTTATAAAAAAAAATTTGAAATTAAGATATTACAGTTTGTACCTACCATAGAACAATTTTTTCGAATTTTAAATTTCTCATTATCGACAAAACGGATCTTAATGAAATTTTTTATAGAGAAGCTTCTAAAAAGTTTTAAACACATTGCATTTTAAAACTTTAAAATAAATATTTTTGGAATTTTCGAAAAAAAAATCTATTTTTTCTTTTTTTGAAAATTCGATATCTCAGAAACAGCTCAGTGTTTTTTTTTTTGTAAATTTAATTTTTATTCGAACAATAATAAAAACTTTAAATTGGTGTAGAAAATTTTTTTCTTAAAAATCTTTTAAAAAGTTTGTATATAAAAGCTTTTTTTTAAGAAATGACTACAACGACTTATAATTTTTGTTCTTGCATAAATTCATATTTGCATAGCATTCTGTTTTTGGCCCTTACTACTAAAAGAATTTAAAAAAATAATTTTATTCTTATGAACAGTTTTCTCTAATAACATTCGTTTTTAAAATTCCTAGTCTTTTACATAGGAGCAAGTTCATGCTACCCAGTCATGCATTTTATTTTATTTACCTCAATGTCACTGATAATCGTTGCGCAAGTGATATTTAATTTCTTCATTTTGTATTTTTAAAAACAATTTTGGGTCCAACTAGTGGCGGTAAAAGCATTCAATACTCATTGTATAATATTGCACAAATTTCTTTGGCTGTTCTTTTAAAATAACGTGGATCTTATGAAAGTGACCTTTCAGTAACCTGCCACTTATAACCGGATTTACCCAATACTTTTTATTAGGATTTTTAAGAAGACTTCAAGCAAAATAGCCACTACACACCACTTCCTTTTGAAACCCATTTTAAAACTAAGAAGTCTTTTATTAAAAAGTCGCAAGTGTGTGCTGAATCATTTAAATCCATTTAATCCATTTAAATCCATTTGATTGTTTAATTTTTATAATCGCTACGATTCTTAAGTCGCATGAACGTACATTCAGCGTTACCGCTGTGTCACTTTAGTGTCAAATTGCCACTTTTTTCAGGCTGTGCCACCGAGCCACCACCTTTCAGCCTGTGCCACTTTTTATTTCCCACAAGTAAAACTAAAGTTAGCAATTCACCATGCCATTTTTCCATACCTTTTCATATCTTTCATGCGTACGTTACTTATGCCATCAAAGTTTTAAAATTCAACATAACCCACACATTGAAAAAGTGGGTAACATTAAAAATAGTTTGAATAAATACCTATTTTCCGACTTATATGAATTTGTTGCAAAAATTTTAACCTTGCCTCATGGCAGTGCCTGCGCTAAGAGCGTTTTTTCCATGCTAACTTTGATGAAAAACAAACTCACCAACAGACTAAACACTGAAACTTGCGAAAATATGTTGCCTTCTTTAAATTTAGTAAGCAACTGTGATTTAGCTGAGTGGAGTCCAGATGAGCTCCTCATAAAAAAATATAGGGAAACCATCACAGGAAAGTAAAATGTGATACGAATTCTTTTAAATAAATTATTATTTATTCATACTTTTATTTATTTATTTATGTTGAATAATCAATACAAAATGAACTGTTAAATTCTTATACTCTGTCCAACAAAAATTGTCAGTACAGGCCTTATGGGAGAGCTTTTTCTAAAGCAGTGGCGCCTGATGCACCCTCACTACAATGCGTTAGGAAATATACCACTAAAAAAAGAGCAAGCCACTGACTTTTCTTAAGGAATTGTTGTTGCAAAAAGTTGTACACCCCAACACGACCGTCGTATCCCACTGCTGATGAGATACTGTCAAGAGTGTCAAGTGTCACTCAAACTCAATACGATCGTGCGCTCTTTATCTACATCAAAACAGAGTTACCAGTATCATTCTCAATTGCAAGCAAGAGCTTTTTCAGTGGTTTTTATTAAGGAGCTTTTGGCATTTGAAGCTTTTGAGAACACATTTTAAGAAGATGAGTATGTTGAGTGTTGTCGTATTGCTTTCCAACTTCAAAAAAACGCGCCTATTATCTTACCGCTTGGCGTTGTGGGAAAAGGTAAATTGAATATTGTTTTCAGTCGTTTTGAATCGGCAGACGGTAGCCCTACGCGTTTTTTACTCTCATTTGCGGCGATTTATAATGTAAACTGCGAGGAATCCCTGTGAGAGCTTTAAAAGGCGACACACTTATGCATAGCAATGCAACTAGAATGAGGGACAAACGTCCTATCTTCCCTGTAATGACAATTTTTGTTGGACAGAGTATAGTTTTTAGCTTACGTTGCAATAAACCTTAAAATGATTCTTTAAATTTTTTAAATTTTAAATTTGTTTTCTTTAACTCCTATAAATTCGTTGAGATGAGTGTGAAATTTGTTCCCTTAAGTCAATTTTCATACATTATGGTGTTGTTTTGTTTTTAATTTTAAATGCCACCTTTTTTCTCGAGTGCCACTTTTTTTGCCACTTTTCCAAAATATCCTAAGGTAACGCTGCGTACATTTGCATTAAACGCCATGTGTCTTATTCCTTGCTGCTAAAAAATCGTGCGATTGAAAATCACTATGATTCTTAGGTGTGAGCATATGCATTTGAATGTATTTGTTTCGCCAGAATAATGAAACGAAATTTCGACCTTTAAATCATCACGTTGTTTTGGTATCAAGTAAGTCCATTCTCATTTAAATTCATGTGTTCTGTTTTTTTCGACTAAAAAACCGCCCGATTGAAATCGCAAGGGCGTTCTTATACTTATTATAATAAATTAGATGGTGTAATAAATCTTAAAACCTATTTGGTATTCAAAATTAATTTGAAATCTTTGCACTTTCGTTTAATGTTTTGATAAAAAAAAAAAAAAAAATTGGCATAATTTTATTAATTTTTCTTTTGCGAAGTCACCTTCTTCGTGCTTAAGCTTAATGGTATTTTAAAAACGCCACTTAGCATTTTATCCAGGATTTAAAGATAAGTCGCCAATAAGGTAGGTAGCTAGGTAGGTATTTCGGTAAGTACATATCTAGAAATGGCGACTATTCGCAGTCAAGCCCTGTGGCTCAACTAGCGCTGATTTGATACCATAACTCATATGAACCTGTGGATGGAATTGATATGAGAAATTGTGGACATTCTGACGGAGTCATCCACTTTGGATTAAGTTCAAAAATATGAAAGGATCTAGTAGGTTTTGATATATCTTATTTTGTATAATCAATCCGAAATTGAAATTGGATCAAGTCTTTGATCTTTATTTCCGAAAGTTCGTCAATGTCGTCAAAGATTCCCCTTCCTAATGACTCTGTTCTTAATTTTGCCAGAGCAGGCATTTGCAGTGGAAATAGAGGTCTTTTTCACAGCTATGGCAGTGAGTTGTGAGGAATGACAAGCTGCGATGCTCTCCTATTAGCCAGTGTCAGCAGTAAACTACAATCATGGCTATGTCTTGTCTGGCTCTGCATATCAGTTCAACTGTTGGGGATTTATTCTTAAATAAAATATTTATCATACGAGATATTTTTAAAAATTAGGAACCACAAGAAATATGCTACTCGTACTATAAAATAAAAATACATCCCATAACCCTGCATCAAATGTGTATTGTGTTCCGTTTTGAATTATTTTGATGTTGTTTTTTTTATAGTTGATCCCTATTGTCTTTAACAATTTATCAAGAAGGTAAAGACTATACACGAAAATTAAAATAAAATTGTTAGCTTCAATTTGTATGCCTGGGGATTTCATACTGTCATATTATTTTATGCTACGAGTTGGTGTATGCTGAATTCAAACTAAAGACAGCGGTTTATCTGTCATAAAGTTTTTATTTTTATTTATTTTTACGAGAGTATTCTCTGTTATTTATGTATAGTAAATTATGTGTATTTGTGTATTATCTCTTCCTTTAACTTTTACTTCCCTAAGGCAGCACACAGATGTTGTGCTTGTGCAGTTTCCTCTCAAAGGGATGTTTCCTGGATTGTGGAGAGTGTTAGTGTCAGGTACTGCTTTTTAGTGACATAAATACTTTGTTCAGTACTTATCTATATATACATAGGTATAATGCCAGACGGAATTTTATACAATAGAGATTTCTATAGAGTCGTGGCAAACTTATAAATAAAAAAGTACTTCCTTTATCTTTTCAAGAAAAATGCGCTTGGATCCAATTTGAAGGGAACACCTAACTGACAATTAAATTAATTCTGGAGTGATACTCGTACTATCATTTACACTTTAAGATTTGATATAGAAATTTATTTTAAAATTAAATTAGAATACAATTTTAATTTCTAATTTTCACATTTTATTCTATTCCATATCCTGTAGTCCTAGGAAAAGTTCTGCTAATGGAAAGTTGCATTGACCTTATTTTTTAGTGAACAAATCAGTATTTTTGTTGGATGTTAGTTCTTTAATGATTTTTAAGCTCGGTTGTGCATGTTGAGCAAAAAGTAAATTGGGTTGGGTACGAAATCCCTCGTTACAAAATCGAGATTCACAAAATACCGCATCACAAAATTCCGATTCATAAAATCCCGCATCACAAAATCCCGAATCACGAAATCCCCCCCTTTTCAATACTAAATTAACGATTTTTTTTTTCAAAATTCAAAAAAAATATTTTTTTTAAAGTAAATGCAATGTTTTTTAAACTTTTTAGAAGCTTCTCTCTAAAAATTTCATTAAAATCCGTTATACCGATAATGAGAAATTCAAAATTTTAAAAAATCGCTCTAAAAGTACAGCCAGTAATATCTTGTTTTCAAAATTTATTTTTAGGTAAACCAAATTTTTTTTCTTAAATCTTATATTGTATATTAAGAAACTATTATTTATCAAGTTGTGAAAAAATCGGACATGGGTTTTTCGAAATATTGAGTTTTCAAAAAAAAATATTGAAACTGCTGGGGAGCCTTAACATAAAAAACTGATCAAAATCGGTTGTAGCGTTTTAGAGAAAATCAAAAACAAAAAAAATGGTTCCAAGGGGGGTACCAAAAATAACCAATTTTATGATTTTTTTTTTTTAAATCTGTGGGACAGTTTTTGAGAAAAAAAATATTTAAAAAATTTCGAAAAAAAATCGTATGGTAGGTACCGTTATTTTTGGTCTTAAAAAATCAAATCAAAACACATCCGGGGGGACAAAATTAAAAATGATATCTACCAAGTTTGAAGAAAATCGGCTGAGCTGCAATCGAACGGACAGACAGACAGACAGACAGACAGAATTGCGAGACCCACTTTTTTGCTCTTCGCTATCATCGTAATGTCAACTTTGATCAAAATCTCGAGTTCGATTTTTTTTCCGAATGCATAACTTGCCTTATAGTACCTATAAGTCGCAAGTAAAAATAATCATATGAAACAGCACGAATATGTAATTTTTAACTCGCTAAAATGCCTAGTTTAGCCAGAAATCACGTTTGAAAATGTCAACTTTGGGGGGTCTACGAACCTCCGTTCAGCCGCAAATCGTCGGGATTTAAGGATTTTAACTCACTTTTTCGGAGACACAACCGCTCACGCGACCCCGTCGCTCCGCACCTAGCAGGCGCCAATATAAACAGTTGTTTTTTGATTACAAGTACCATGCGTGGCAAATTTTTGTCAAAAAATATTTTTGAAAAAAATGTCCAGAAAAAAATGTATGAAAAATCAACATTTCTTCAAAAAAATATTTTTGACAAAATGTCCAAAAATATTTTTGACAAAAGTCCAAAAATATTTTGGTCAAACGTACAAAAAAGTAATTGGCCAAACCATTGAAAATCATCTTATCTTTTTAAAGATGGAGGAGGTCTGATTTCCTCGGAGTTCTAACAAGAACGGAATTTTTCCCGAACCAACAGTTCCTTAAATACTTTCCATTTGTTTAAAAATAAATCAAAATAAAATATTTTATTAAGAGTACTAAAATAGTATTGAAAATCCCGCCAAATATTTCGAAAAATATCTGTCAGTGGGATTTTTATTTTTATTCTCGGCCGGATTTCGTGAATCGGGATTTTGTGCTGCTGCATTTCGTTACTCTCCCGATAAAAAATAGAAATAACATTTTATAATTTAAAACTTGAAGACCAGATTTTTTAACATTTAGGTTGGAATTCTCTTTTACATAGGAGCAAGTTCGTGCGACCCAGTTGTGCACTTTATTTTATTTTAACACAGGAAAAGACTTACTATTTTTCTTTTAATTTCTGGAAATATTTTTTTCTTTAATTTTCTTTATATTTTCAACATTAATTTTTATGTAAACTTTTTTTAGTTTTCATATTTTTTGAAAATAATTTTTTTGTTTAAACTTTTTATTTTATATTTTTGGCGCAAAAATAACTTTAATTTGGTTTAAGTTAATAATTCTTTTTTTTTGTATAACTAGTTGGCATTCTTGGGGAGAGTACGATAACTTAGGCGCCAAAAATTGATAACGGATTTTTGTAGAAGGGTCAAATACAAGCGTTTTTTACTATGGGAGGGGGGGTCTATCTCGCCCCGCCTAGGAGGTAGGGGCGATTTTAGAAAAAAATTACTTAAATTGAAAAAAAAAAAAAAAAATATTAAAAAACAACGGCAATACTTACAATAAAGTACTATACCGGTTTTGAAAGCCAGAAGTTTGTACTATAATCCTAAATATAAATTAAATTATTTATGTCAATAGTTTTTAAAAAATTCGCATGCAAACTCAAAATTTTGTTAAAAAAATGAAAAAAAAAAGACCAATTTTTTTTTCAAAATTGTGAAATGAAGTGCTTAAGGGCTCTTTGTGGTCAATGCTACTATTAATTCTGAATCGAACACAAAAAACCGAATGGTTTTAAGCTTTCTAGTTTTTGAGAAAATTGAAAATTACTTAAACTACTTTTTATGAAATTTTTGATTTTTGATATTTACCTACGGTGATTTCATTTTGAGGATTAATGTTAATGTGGGTCATTTGTAAGTAAAGTACAGCAAATCATTTAGCGTTACCAAGAATGCACCACGAGGAGGTAGAATTGCATGGCATTCCACGTCTCAGTCAGTCAGTTTGTGAGTAAGTCAGGTGTTAATTAAAAATAGTCAAGTCAATTTTTCAATGTTCAATGTTTTACAGGTATTTTGATCGCAAAAGAAATATTTATAGCAAGCCTCCCGAATCTCTAGCCAATATTGAGGCCCATGGAAAAATGTGCCAATAGATGGGTTTATTGTATTCTTACAATTTTGTTCACCTTTTTTTTAGAGCTTTTTTCGGAGCACCGCCACATTCAACCGAACTTGAAATTTTTATGTTTTTCTACCTTTATCGGTAAGTTGCAACACAGTGGGGGAGTTGATGACGCTTTAGTTGGAATTAGACCAATTTCTTCGAAGAACGCGATGCTTTTTGAAATATTTTTTTTGAAATACTGAAAAGTTATTTGATTTAAGATGAAGTAGTGGATGCTTAGTCGCCATTCTTTATTCAAAGACAAAAATACTTTACTTATACAAATGTTGAATAACGAATGACCTTGGTAAACAATAACCTGTACCACATAATCATTAAAAATGTTAGACACAAACAATAAACATACATATTAATTAAGGAATTATATAAATTTGCTGGATTCGTACAGTAGTACCTAGGTAAAGTGAATTTTCTATAATGTATTAAATTTTCATGTCTGAACATTTTAAATGTGCAACTTTGGGCTACGTACATATATTTAGTAGACATTGGATATACTCGTACATATGTAGGCCATAGGGTAAATTCAAAGTTTCTTTAAATCCAGATTCTGTAAATGCAAAAGAAACCTTGCATACACCCAATCTCGCACCTACCCAAATCCAATAGTGTGCCCAAGCAGGGGGGTTGCATACATATCTCACTGTTTATACGCCGTAATGCGTAAGCAAGCAAAAAAAGCAAATATCCCATAATAAGTAGTTTTAGTTATTTTCAATTTTCTCAAAAACTAGACAACAAAAAATCATCTAGTTTACAGTTTTTGAATAAGAATAAATTAGAGCAACGAATCTTAGGAAAAATAATAATATATAACTTTGCAGTTTTGAAAAATTAAACTTTAAACTTTTTTTTAAGTTTTTTTTCCCCAAAATTTGAGTTTAAAACTCGTTTTTTCCAAAAACTGTGCATAGATTCTACTTGATTTAAAAATTATCTAATAGATCAGAGTATTGGCTTTAAAAGAAGGTATAATACTTAATTGTAGGTATTACCGTTATTTTTTAATATTTTTGTTTCTATTTTAGTACCTTTTTTATAAAATTGCCCCTCCCGCCCAAACGGGCGGAGATAGACCCCCCCCTCCCATAGTAAAAAATGCTTCTATTGAACTTCTATTTCTTGGCGCCTAAGTTATCGTACTCTTGCCACTTTCTTCTTCGTTTCTTGGAATATCTTTCAAGAAAAACCACAAAAATTGAAACAAGCCACCCACACTGCGGCATTCCGATTTCAATAATCCCACTGCAGTATTCTTGCTTCCTTTTGTTACGCAATTTTATTAACGCCTACAAACCAAATATTAAATAATAAAAAATAATGGTAGTATAGATATACATCTCTCTTACTAGAGCTAATGTTGGTAGATGGAAATTTTATGGGACGTTGATGGTGATCGTCAAAGCCAATGTTTGGTTTCTAATCGTTCTACTGTGGCGAATTCATTTTTTTTTTTCAATTTAATTAATAATATTCAAAAATAACACGTATACGCCTAAGTGACTGAACTGAGTTTTCTTGATGTACTCGTATTTACTTTTTTTTTTATTTATTCATAACATAAATGACTTATTTGTAAGCATTCTCTACAAAGTAGGGTCCTACTTCTTGCCACACTAACGCAGCGCTCTTATCAATTTGTCGTTCCTCATCAGCTTATTGGTTCGCTCCGTAGCCTAATTGCATTACGGCTCCGTTGTGAAAGATTAACACTTCTTTGTCGCGGAATTATAAATAATAATACTCACATATCAAAACAAATCACACACATCATTAATTAAATAAATTTAAAATTCGGGACAGAGACAAATACAACAAATCAAAAACCATGAAAACCCGTCCAGCCGTTCTCGAGTTATCAGTGTTCGAACAAACCCTACTTTATTTTATGTACATATTATAATATTTAAAAATTAACATTGGTATACTAATTTATTTATTTACATTTATTTTTTCTTAAACCCGCTACATAGATTTTAATTTATTGTCGTTGCGTAAATTTATTAATAATCTTTTTTTAAGCTTTAACTATGTACTTAAAGATTTTGTATAATACTTTTTAGCATTAGTGCTTTGGACTGATATGTAAAATTTCTGGGTTAGCTTCTTATGCGTTGCACTAAAAATATTTTTCCAAGAATATTTCGGAACATTGCATACTCACACAATGGAATGGTTGAGAATTGTAAGTCACTGGTCTTGGGCCCTTTGCGACTCGACGTTGGCTTATTTATTTCTTTACTTAAGAAGTTCTTTTAGTCACTTAAACAATAAATTTCATTTTTAAAAAATTCTCTCTAAATAAATATACATTACGGATTTCTTATGAATTTTTTTAACAATTCCTAGTCCCTTGAGCTTAAGAGCGATTTCATTGGATCCAGTCTCATGTCTTATTATAAATATATCGTATAATTTCTTTCACTTTCACGGGTTAGCGGCCATTAATATTTCAAATGGCTTTCATTATGTGCCAGGTCGATTTTTGCATGGCGTTTGACAGTCGTAGAGAGTGGTCGATGGAGCATCTTATGCGCGAATTTTTAATTTTGAAAATGTAAGAAAACTTACTCCAGAAAACTTGGATGCAGTGAGGCACAGTGTTGGTACATCTCATCGACGCTGTGCATATAAGAATTGGTAATATCTAATATCTCGTGATGTTTTCCAAAACTACTCAAAAAATTTCTTCATTTATATCCGTATAAAATTAAATTGACACAACAGTTGCAGGGAAGAGACCATAACACATAATATTAAAGACCATATAATCAATCAGTAAAATTTAAATTTAAAATTGTATTTCATTTTAAAGTTTAAAAAAAAAATATTGACCTGGAACATAAAACGCACGCAGTATTTTTTTATGTATGTCGTATTTGAAATGAAGAATTCGCCTGAGCAAATTCATAAGATAAAATCATGAGTGTCAAACATTTTAGAAGCCTCTTCTTAGAGCCTCTTCTAAGGCCAGTTGAGTTACTGATAACAATCTACAACCTTAATTGCCTTTATTTTCAAAGCAGCAAAAATCTACAGCTTAAATTGCCTTTGTCTACAAAGCAGCACAAATATACATTTTTTTTTTTTCAAAATTTGGGTAGTCAAATTTTCGTCAAAAAAAAAATAGCATCTCATAAAGATCCAAGGCTATTGACTGAATTAGTTTGTGTAATGAGGCAATTCGGAATAAGTCTGTCACTAAAAATGTCAACGGCGAGACACAAGATGAAGGATTATCTTCATTATACTGAAAGGTGAATACACATAAAAGGTCATTTGTATAATTGGTTGTTGTGTCCTTTTGTGTAAAACTAGCTTGGATTATCTTTTAGAAAAGGGGCGTAAAAAATTCATTTCCCTTGATTCGTTTTAATGATCAAAATCTCCGAAATTAAATTTCCACTTACAGAACTCATCTTAAAGGCACAGTGTTATTAAATGCAATATCCACTGGTAAATTTAAATATGATGCTGGGAGATGAAAATTCTTAATACATTTTATGGCTCGCTTAGGCTTTTATATCTTTTTGCTCGATGTGAAGGTTAATTAAAATTTTGGCAGTTTTAAGGCGGGTTTTTGCGTTAACCATTATCATGCCTTGCGACTTTATATTATTGTACGACTTTTGTTAATTTGTTTTGTCTCTCGATTAATAAATTCTATTTTGAGACAAGTCAAAGGGACGAGTTCAATGGTTCACATTGAAGTTCCACAATGTATAGAATCCTCACATTTAAAAGCGAAAAATTTTAATCTTGCGTGAGTGACAACTTGTATTTATTTGGATATGCTTGGGATCTCTTATTGAATGAATCTACTTTTAAATAATAGATCGATGACAATCGAGTCTATTCGTAAAAAAAATCGAACTCGAGATTTTGATCAAAGTTGACATTACTCGTACAATGATGGCGAAGACCAAAAAAATGGGTCTCGCAATTCTGTCTGTCTGCCTGACTGTCTGTCTGTTTGAATACAGCTAAACGGCTCGGTCAATTTTCTTTAAACTTGGTAGATATGGGTTTTAGTATTTTCCCACGGATGTTTTTTTTTTCTTCTTTTTTAAGGGGGTGACCGTGGCACGATGGTTGTGTGCTCGCCTGTCAACCTCATGATCACAGGTTCGATCCCTGCCGTCGTCTATGTCGTTTTAATTCCATTAAAACCTTCTAAAAATTGTCATCAATGGGTTGCTGGTTTTCTCATTACATGTTGTTCAGGCATAACACTAACAAAATGTTATTGAGTTACACTAGTATGCCCAACAAGGATGAACACGAATAAAATAATGTGAATTATAAGCGACATAGAAATAAGACACGGCATTTCTCCGCTTTAGCTCAGCCGCCATCCCTGGAAATAAAAATATCTGAGACAACCACCAACAGTCTCAGAACATCGTGCCACACATCTTTCCTATCCTTCTTTCTCTTCATTAACTTCACGCCCGCGCTGTGTTGAAACATTTAAAGGGTAATCATAATCCCTTTAGCGCGGGTAGATTATTAAACTGTCCCACAGATTTTTAAAAAGAAAATTCAAAAAGTTTCATTTAGTTGAAGATAGGTTATCGTTGAAACAAATTTTCAAAAAAATGGTTATTATTATTTTTTGGAAACATTTTTTTGTTTTTGATTTTCTCAAAAACGGTACAACCGATTTTGATCAGTTTTTTTTATGTTAAGGCTCCCCAGCAGTTTCAATATTATTGTGTATTCAAGTTTTCCGAAAATTTTTTTTTTTGACTTTAAAAAAAAATTCAAATTTTATGTTTAGAACTCAATATTTTGAAAACCTCATGCTCGATGTTTTTAAAACTTGAAAAATAAAAATTTCTTAAAATAATGTACAAGATATGAGAAAAAAAAATTATTTTACTTAAAGATAACGGAACCCTAAATATATACAAATGTTAAAAAATGGTTTTCGAAAGTCGTATTTTTCTCGAAAACGGTTCCGAGAATTTTGCTTAAATTTTTTTTTTTGATTAATTTTTAAGATCTATAATTTAATAAACAAAATTTTGAAAACAAGATATTACTGACTTTACCTACCACAGAACGGTTTTTTTTTTAATTTTGAATTTCTCATTATCGGCATAACGGATTTTAATGAAATTCTTTATAGATAGTTTGAAAAACATTGCATTTCAAAACTTTAAGAAAAATATTTTTTTTTTTAATTTTGAAAAAAAAAATCTTTTTTTTTTGGCAAATTCAATACCTCGAAAACGGCTCAATATTTTGTTTGTATATTTAATTTTTATTCGAACAATAATAAAAACTTTAAATTAGCGTACCAAAATTTTTTCTTAAAAATGTTTTAAAAATTTTGTATTTAAAAGCTTATTTTTTTGAGAAACCATTAAAAAGACTTATAATTTTTGTTCTTGCATAAACCTTCATTTGCTTGAATCACATGGCATCCTATTTTTACCTCCAACTACTAAAGAAGTTGTTTTAGTCATTTAAAAAATTAAGTTTATGCTTATGAACAGTTTTGCTCTAATAACATTAATTTTTTAAATCCTTAGGCGTTTACATAAGAGCAAATTCGTGCGACCCAGTCGTGCATTTTATTTTCGATTAAGTTTCGCGTAGAACCATTTTATAGAATTTTGAATTTTTCGAAGTTTTAAAAAGTTAAAATTCGTTTTGAGTTTGAAAAAAAAAATCAATTTAATTTTGAAAACTCGATATCTCAAAAGCGAGTCAATATTTTTTGTTTTGAAATTTAATTGTTATCTGTACAATTTCGTTTGACCCAGTCGTGCATATTATTTATATCAAAATCGCTAGAGTCGTAGGCGAGATTGCGTTAGTCCGTTTTCTGCCCTATACATAACATAAATTATCAGAAACGCAATTGCTGTTCGCTTCCTGTCTATTTGTTAATCATCAATTCCAATTAAAACAGTTGCGTTAAAATACGAAGACACATAAAAAAAATGCACGAATGGGTAGCACACTCCTTCCTTCCTTCGCTAAACTACCTACGTCGTCGGTGGTTTAGCTCAATCATAGTTAATAAACGTCACTTAGCAGAAAATTTATTTTATTAATGAAATTTCCCACTTAGTCCAGGACTTAACTATAAACCTCCACTAAACCATCTTTATTAATATGGGTGAGGATGACTTAGTGGTTTCTAAAAAAAAATAAGCCTTTTTATACAAAATTTTTAAAACATATTTAAGAAAAAATTTTGGTACGCATATTTAAACTTTTTATTATTGTTCGAATAAAAATTTTATTTACAAAAAACTACTGAGCCGTTTTTGAGATATCGAATTTTCCAAAAAAAATAGTTTTTTTTTTTTTTTAATTTAAAAACTATTTTTTTTAAGTCTTAAAATGCAATGTTTTTAAAACTTTTTAGAAGCTTCTCTAAAAGTAAAGATTAATCGAAACAAAAAAAATATTATCAAAATTCTCGGAGCCGTTTTTGACAAAAATACTATTTTCGAAAACCATTTTTTAGGATTTGTATGGTGGGTACCTTTATTTTTAGGTTTCCTCAGATCTTGTAGATTATATTAAAAAACTTTTATTTATCAAGTTTAAAAGAAATCATGGGGTTTTCGAAATATTGAGTTTCAAAAAAAAAATGTTGAAATTTTTTTTTGAGAATCCAAAAAAAAAACTTTTAAAATTTGTATACGCAACAATATTTATACCTTAGAGGGGCTTCATAATCCCCTGTGCAGGGACGGGTTAGAATATTCCTGCAGCGCCTCCCCGCTTGTCGTAAAAGGCGACTAAAGGAGTAAATACATCTAGGCCACAAACAGCAAGGTGAACCTAGCGACACGTAACACCTATAAACTTTCCCAAAAGTGTGCATGCCAGTCCCTGGGTTGGCACGACTGGAGATCACCGGTGCCGTAAAAGAGAGATCAAATACAAAACTGGAGCATGCACACGTCGATACTTACAACGGATTTTGTGAATTCAAGCATTATGGAAGTACTCGTCCGAAATGACACTACCCCGCCAGGCACTACCATTGTTACACATGGTACTGATCCTGGACCGAGCAGCAATGCTCGGGTCAGAGCTAGACGGATTCCGGGGGCTAGCAAAGTAATGCCGCAGATTATACAAAATCTGAGAGTTGCGAGTTGGAACGTTGGCAGTATGACAGGTCGAAGCTTCGAGCTGGAAGAGATGATGAAAAGAAGGCGAGTGGACATCTTATGTGTTCAAGAAACAAAATGGCGAAACACGGGAAACAGGGCCCGTTTCTTGGATACGAGGACAAAAAACTATAAGATGTTCTACTATGGAACGGAAAAGGGTAAAAACGGAATCGGAATAATCCTTGCAAAACATCTATTAGGCAGCGTATTGACCATTTCGAAATCCAGTGACCGTTTGATGTCCCTTAAATTGGTGATTAAAGGAAAGTTGTGGAATATTGTCACTGCATATGCTCCCCAAATTGGATGTGAGCAGGTGGAAAAAGATGCATTTTGGCTAGACTTTCACAATCAACTTAAGGACATCCCAAAGGAAGAGTTTTTGTTCGTGGGCGGAGATTTGAACGGACATGTCGGCAAGACAAACGAAGACTATGAAGATTGCCATGGAGGCCTCGGATACGGCACCAGGAACCCTCCTGGTGAAGACATCCTGAGCATGTGCAAAACATACGGTCTTATCGTACTAAATACCATGTTCGTCAAACAAAGCCGACACCTGGTCACTTACAGCAGTGGTGGAAATGAAACCCAGATTGATTACCATTTGGTATCTAGTTTCATGAAACCCCGGGTAAAAGATTGCAAAGTGATACTAGGAGAAGCGATCGCCCACCAACACCGTCTCCTACTGACAGAATTTTTTATGGAGACAGTGAACGACAACAAACATACAAAAACTTTTGGGAAGATCAAATGGTATAATCTGGATAAGGAAAAAGGCGAAGCTTTCATTTCGAATATGCAAAACTTTCTGTATAATAACACCGATATAGTTCGAAATGAAGAGAGTACAGCACAAAGTATGTGGGATCTCCTACAGAGAACTTGCAAAGAAAAAGCCAAAACACTGTTAGGGGTTTCAAAAGGACACAACCAACAAGGCAAAGAAACATGGTGGTGGAATGATGAAGCTAAATCAGTTATAAGTAAAAAGAAAATGGCTTTCAAGGCTTGGTCGAAGTGCCCCTCTAATGATACAGAGCAAAAGTCACGCCTCGAAGTGGAATATAGAAACTGCAAGAAAGAAGCGAAGAAGAAGTGCGCCCAAATTCAAGCAAAGAATACAGAAAACCTGTATCGGGAGCTGGATGAAATTTCTACCCCGACAGCTGGTGCTATTCAAGAGCTACGGCAAAACACGAATAAGGGCGCAACTATCTTCAAAATAGCCGCTCAAAGAAGAAGAAATGCCCAGGAGATTTGTTCGCCAAAGTTCATTAACAATGCTCAAGGCCAACTTCTTGTGGAAGACAACGAAATTCTTCACAGGTGGCGACAGTATTGTGACGGACTTCTAAACGAACAATTTCCAAGGCTGTACTTTCCAATAGCTTCACCTAACTTAAGCGAAGTATCCGACGTCACAGTCGAAGAAGTTAGTGAGGCGGTAAAATACTCCAAAAAGGGAAAAGCTGTTGGCCCAGACGAAATACCCTCAGAGTTTTGGAAAAAGATGGGAGACATCGGGTTTAGATGGCTCATGATTCTTGTCTCCAAACTTATACGAGGTGATCGCATGCCTAATCAATGGAGGGAAAGTTACCTTCTTCCAATTTATAAAGGAAAGGGTGATACTCGAAGCTGTGATAATTACCGTTCGATTAAGCTGATGTCACACACCATGAAGATCGTTGAGCGAGTCTTGGGTAGCCGACTGCGAAAAATAATTAGGCTATCTGATGACCAGTGCGGGTTTGTCGGGGGTAAGTCAACCACGGATGCAATCCGAGTATAAGAATAATTATGGAAAAACATCGGGATTCTTTGGAGGATTTGCATGTCGTATTGGTTGATTTTGAAAAAGCATTCGATCGGCAACCACGAGATCTAATATGGGTGGCCCTCAGGCAACGAGGAGTTCCAGAAACCTATGTGCGGATAATTATGGACATGTATGATGGAGCAGTTACTAAAGTAAGATGCGCAGCTGGAGTCACCGAAGAATTCGAAATCACAGTAGGTGTACACCAGGGAAGTGTCTTGAGTCCCCTGCTCTTTATTACAGTTCTTGATTACCTGCTTGAAGGCAAAGTGACGGATCCAAAAGTGCATCAGTTATTCTTTGCTGACGATGGAGCCATCATAAGTGAAGACCCGATATCCCTACAACGAGCACTTGACGTATGGGTGGATGTTCTAGAAGGAAGTGGGTACCGCATAAGCGCGAAAAAGACAGAATACCTATGCTGCCCATTTTCTGATCCACACAGGCCTATTCCAGACATTTATTTGAATGGAGTAGTGCTTCCCAAGTGTGAAAAGTTTAAATATCTGGGGTCTATGATAAATAACGAAGCTACTTGTGATGACGATATCAATCATCGCGTAAGCGTAGGGTGGATGAAGTGGCGGGAAAATTCTGCTATCTTCTGTGACCGAAAAATGCCCCCTAAGCTGAAAGGAAAGCTCTACACTTCAGTTGTGCGTCCAGCACTCACATACGGTTCACAATGTTGGACAATGTACAAAAAGTATGAGAGTAAGCTAACGGCAGCTGAGATGAAGATGCTTCGTATGACAGCAGGAGTTACAAAGCTTGATCGAATAAGAAGTACGAAGATCCGAGGAAGCCTTCATGTTAAGAATACCATTTCCCAAAAAATTGAACACGACCGACTCAGTTGGTATTGCCATGTTCAAAGGAGAGATCCTGAGAACCCCGTCAAAAAGGCAATATCATACAACGTTCCAATTCGGAATAAAAAGAAAGGTAGGCCTAAACACTCCTGGTACAAACAAATGCAAAAACACCTGCATTCAGTTGGCCTCAGAAATGGAACAATACAAAACCGGGAGGCTTGCCGCCGATTTCTGAGGTCAACCCGGCGAACCCCACAGGCGGATCACTAGTGTGAAGCAGATACGTGGGAGAGTTATGATCCCCTCGACATCGAGATCATAACAGCGCCGAAACAAAGGAAGAAGAAGAAGAGGGGCTTCATAATGACTAAAATCGGTTGTACTATTTTCGAGAAAATCAAAAACCAAAAAAATGGTTCCAAGGAGACTTCCAAGACCATTTTTTGGAAAAAAAAATTTTTCAACCATTACCTATACTTTTAACTAAATGAAATTTTATGATTTTTTTTTTTAAATTCTGTGGGACAGTTTTTGAGAATAAAATATTTATAAAATTTCGAAAAAAATTCGTATGGCAGGTACCGTTATTTTTGGTCTTAAAAAAAAGGAAAAAAAACGTGTGGGGGGAAAATCCATAACGATATCTACCAAGTTTAACGAAAATCGCTCCAGCCTTTTAGGCTGTAGTCGAACAGACAGACATACACAATTTTGGGACCCACATTTTTCGTCTTCGCTATCATTGTAATGTCAACTTTGATAAAAATCTTGAGTTTGATTTTTTTTACGAATGCATTACTTGCCAAAAAAAAAAAAAACAACAATACTGAAAGAATTTATGGCTCGAAAATAACACTTTTTTTTTCTTTAACAAAATGAACCCTTATCTTTTTGGATGTTTCGGGGGGAAGGGGGCTTTGAACCCCTAAAACATCCACCTGAAAACATTCTTAGACTATTTCATTACTACCATTTATGTCTTTTAATCAGTGAGTGGTGCCACTTATTAAAATCAAAATATAAACATACTCGTATGTACCTCAACTCATTCAAAAAATCTATAAATCAATTATTAAGTTAGTCTTCCACTAATATAAGAACATTCTCTACTAGAGGCATGAAAAGACCTCATGTTTCAATATAAAAATAAATTGAGGCCTAGAGAATTCAATTGAACCCAAAAACATATTCGTTTAATGCAACTAACCATGAACTGATCCCATAAACAAACACATCCTATTTACATCCTACAAAAGTAAAAGGATGTACAAGTACATACATACATGTACATTGTATATACATGAAGCGGATTCGAATCCATCCAAAAGAGACGAATGCAGAATGGACATTGGAATTTGGTTATTGACATTGCTGTAGTGCCTGCTTTTAAATGTTCCTAGGAGAAGTTGACATCTGGAAATGTCCTCTTAAGCAACAACAAATACACAAGAAATCGACGCAGAATATTGCTCTTAGAAAAGGGGAGTTACATAGCTACATACATACATATGTATATTAAATGTGAAAGAATATTGCGTTGGATTTAAGACAAAACGTTTTCCATCGATTTTCTTTTTCATTGTTTTTTTTTTTTTTTTTTGTTTAGTCAACGAAATGGTTTAACATTATAAATCTGTCCAAATTGAATGACTAAGAGGGATATAAGGTGGACGGGACTAATGTCCTCATTCAAGGAACTAACGTTGAAGGAGATTTCAAGGGAAAATGTATGTCAAATGGCTGAAAGCATCAGTATGAAGGAAATGAATAGGTACGTACATCATCGTTCAAAATGGGATTTCCCAGAACGTACATAGTTGGAAAGTGATTAAGATTTGGGTAGGTTTGCCATTAAACCGCATACAGTTTAATGGCAATGACAATTCCGCAAGCGATTACATTTGCGGTGAGGATACTGAAGGCAAGTTATTTTTGCACATCATCATTACTAGTCAATTAAACTATAGTTTGCTATAAAAAACTTCTTTTTTTTTGTGGAGAGTTTTCCAATATTTAAGGGCCGATGTTGAATGTGAACCACACCTAAACGTCAAGTTTTTTTCTGCATTTCATTTGACATTTCTCAATTCCAGACTAACTCAATTTGAACCATAGAAAGATACACAATCGAGCAACGCGTTAAAGTTATTCAGGCTTATTATGAAAATGGGCGTTCAAATCAAATTACATATCGTGCACTTCGTGATTTTTTCGGTCAATTTAATCATACAAATGTGCGTACAATCGGAAAAATCGTGCAAAGATTTGAGCAAACCGGGTCTGTAGGAGATGTGAAAACACCAGTGCATGCTCGTACAGCTCGTACTGCAGAAAATATTGCTGCTGTTCGCGATAGTGTGGCTGAAGAGCCGTCCACCTCAACTTGTCGTCGTGCCCAACAATTGCACCTCTCACGCTCGTCGTTGGTGAAAATTATGTATAAAGACTTGCATTTACACGCTTACAAGGTTTAATTGACTCAAGAACTAAAGCCTCTTGACCATTTCAAGCGTCGTCAATGGTCAGGATGGTGGCAAGAAATGGCAACAGTGGATGATCAATTTTCGAACAAAATTATCTTCAGTGATGAGGCACATTTTCACCTCAGTGGATTCGTCAATAAGCAGAATGGCCGCATTTGGGCGAATGATAATCCAAAAGTGATTGTCAAAAAACAAATGTACCCACAAAGAGTGACTTGGTGCGGTTAATGAGGCCGGTCAGGCACTTACTGTGAACGGTGTTCGCTATCGTGACATGAAAACGACCTTTTTATGGCTCGAATTGAAAGATATGGATGTACACGATATGTGGTTTCAACAAGACGATGCCACTTGCCACACCGCTAACAAAACAATGGCTCTTTTGCGCGACAAATTCAATGGCCGTGTTATCTCACGTGGTGGCGATGTCAATTGGCCGCCAAGATCATGTGATTTGACACCGTTGGACTTCTTTCTTTGGAGTTATTTGAAAGAAAAGGTGTTAGTCGATAAGCCAGCAACATTTCAAGAGCTAAAGGATGAGATAATTCGGCACATTAACGGCATAGAACCTCAATTATGCCTCAGCGTCATCGAAAATTTCGACCATCCGATGGAGGTGTGCCGCCGTCCATTTCGCCGATATTTTGTTCCATATACATAATTGAACCATACCAATATTATCATAATAAAAAGAAATGACAATAATTTTCTAAGTAATTGGTGTTTTATTCAAAATCAACATCGGCTCTTAAAATTTAACCACCTTTTATAAGAAGAAATCGGGAGTTTTAAAGGTTAGTATATCTATGTACTAAAAAAAAGTTTAAAATGAGAACCTCTGACTTATAACTCCAAGCGGTAAGTGAGAGTGTTGCGAAGAACCCAGCGCACCTTGACGACACCCTGTATCCTTACAGACACTTTCAAGAACTGAATACTTAAACAATTCGATTGACAATAAATTACTGCCCCAGACCAGTCCAATTATGGAATTCTTTTTAAATCTTATTACGAAAATTAATGAAGCCATCCCCGCAGACGGGCCGAAAACGAAGTGCAAATCAATAAAATTTTAGCTCACTCCAGAAACAGTCGTTCAAACGAAGAAAAAACAATTCTCACGCAATTTAATTCGTTTTGTTTTTTAATCTACGTATTTCAATTTGAACGCCGAGCATGTTAAGTGATGTAGACGATGTTGAAAGATAGGTTCGTAATTAATAAATTCATAGCGAAAGACGGCCAATTAGATTATCTACCAAGTTATACAACACACTTATCATCTTCGAATCAATCAACAGAGAATTTAATTTCAACAACGCATTCTGTAATTTGACACTTTTTATATACTTAAAAGCATTTCTCTACTTTCCAAGTTGTGAAACGGGAGCGAAAACGTAAGTCAAGCGGAATTCTATTGAGGAAATGCCAAATGAGAGGGAGATGGAAAATAATATAAAACCATCTGTCGGTATCCCCAGACCAGCAGATTGACGTTGAAAGAAAATTAAATTAAGCCTCCTCATTACGATTATCATCAGCATGGTGCGGGCGGGGTGCGCCACAGACGACATCCCCTTAAAACAAACCCCTATACGACTATGGCACTCACCAATTTTATGGTGTTTTTCTGACGAATTTGGCTGTGGCCAAGGAATGAGAATATGTCCTGGATTTTCAAGGTTTTTTCGATTCTATATTTTCTCTCAACAGATCAACGCGGCGCAGCGCTCTGATGTGTATCATGGGGGGCTCTTCTACTTCTACAATCATTACCATCTTGCCCCCCGTTCTGCCCCCACTACTTTAAATTCACAAGTCGAAGTGGATTGGGCATTCTGTGAAATATTTTGCTTACCGGGATGGTTGACGATGTGATGGTGATATTCAATCGAATGGCATTGGCGCAGAATTTAATTGGAACTTTTTCGAATCGAGTTTCCTGAAATGAGTCGATAATGATGGTGAGAGGTAGAGGCAGCGGCAATGGCAAGGGGTGTGGATGATTTTGGCTTTGGATGTTACTAAGAATGGATGAGGTGGTTTTTTTGGTCTGTAATTATTTGAAAATTATTAATTATTCCCCTTCATTAGACTTTGAGAGATGGATTTTTTGTCTGAACCTTTCCAAACTTAATGTTTTTTTTGTGATTGAATGGAAGGACAAGTAAGAAATAACGAAAAATCACAAATTGGAACTTTTCGTCTTCGAGAGAAATTGTTATTGAATTCTGAAAACAGTTTTTCAATCTTAAAATTGTCTTTGCTTTTTTGCATTTCAGATATACTCTGTTGCCATTTCGATAGTTTCGTCAAGTTAGTTTAAATTTAAGAGATTTAACCCATTTCCGGCGGCTAACAGTTATAGTTGACTTAGAAACTTAAAATTTCACATACTGTCTTAAGTTTGCATCGGCCATCGGTATGCATGGGTCCTTTAAAATTTGTCTCACGATATATGTTATAGATAATGTTGAATATGGGTCACGGAAAACTCTTAACAGAGGAAGAAAAGGGGGAAATAAAAGCGTTTAGAGAGCTGGGCTTAAATCAAAGGTGCATCGCGAAAAACATTAACAGAAGGCAAAATGTGGTGAGCCATTATTTGCGAAACATTGAAACGTATGGAGAATATATGAAAGGGTTGGGAGCTATACAGCCACTACCAAGTGTGATAGACGTGCAATCGTTCGAGCCGTTTACAATTCTCATGACTCCGCTTCAAAAATTAAGGCAAAAACCTGTGAAAATTGCAGTTTAGCTACAGTAAAACGTGTTATTAAAAGTACTTAACATTTGAAGGGAAAAAAAATTAAAAAGAAACCACCGCTAAACGATTCCCGAAAAGAAATTCGTCCCCAGTTTTGTAAAAAGTACATGTCGTAGAAGTCTGAATGGCAACAGGTAGTCTCCTCATACGAAAAAAAAGTTTAATTTAGAGGGCCTAGATGGCTTTAACTATTATCTTCACGACCTACGAAAGTAGGAGCATTATCTATAAGCCGTTTTCATAGCTGCGAAGGGAGTGTAATGGTGTGGGGAGCTATTTCATTCCATACGGGACCTTTGAGCTCCAATTTCTTACATCAAGAATGAATGCAAATTCTTACAAAGGTGTACTGGAAAAGGCTTTCCTGCAGATTTCTGATTTGTTTGGACCAATACAGTGGACATTCCAACACGAAACGCCCCTATTCATACAGCGAGGGCGGTAAAACAGTGGATCGAGTGCCAAAATGTGAAGGTGTTGGGATGGCTCCATACTCCTTATCAGCATGGTTTCGTTTCAGAACGATGGACAACAACACATTTGGGGTTGTTTACGAAATATCTATTAAATTCTTTGCAATCAGGTGGTCAAATGGATGTGATTTTAATTGACTTCATTTAAACGTTTGATACTTTGTCACATGAGATTTTAATTAATCGTTTATATTCTTTTGGAATCCACTCTAATTTATTGAAATAGATATAAGTTATTTATATTAAATAAAAAAACAAATGGTAAACTTAGAAAAGGTTTATTCAAGAACTTTTATTCTATAAGTCGTGTAATAGAAAAATCTACGACAATTATGTGTGGAACAAAATATCGGCCGAATGCTCGGTTGGGCTTCGGTGGCATACCTATATCCGATGGTTCATATTTTCAATGACTCTGAGACATAATTGATGTTCAATGTCGTTAATGTGCCAAATTATCTCATCCTTTAGCTCTTGAATTCTTCTTGGCTTATTGACTTACACTTTTTTTTAAATATCCCCAAAAAAGAAGTCCAACGGTGTCAAATCACATTGATCGTGGCGGCCAATTTACATCGCTATGACGTGAGTTAAAACGGCCATTGAATTTCTCGCGCAAAGGAGCTATTGTTTCGTTGGCTGTGTGGCAAGTGGCACCATCCTGTTGGAAGCACATATCGTCCAGGTCCATATCCTTAATTTCTGGCCACAAGAAGTCCCGTATCATCTCGCGATAGTAAGCCCTGTCTCTAATGTGAGTGATGTTGTTGAGGTTGACAGATATGAAGAATTTCTTTCAAGCTTCAATTTTAAAGGAGTTTTTGAAGTAGAGGTGTACAAAGCTATACAGGCCATTAAATCGGAAGCTATTGGACATCCTAAATTTGTTAAAATTATTTTAACTTTGGTATCGCCTTTTATAGCGCATATTTTTAACAGCATAATAACAAAATCCTTCTTTCCAAAACGTTGGAAAGCTTCAAAAATAATTCCAATTCTCAAGAAGTCAAACGCAATGAAAAGAATACCGACCAATTTCTATTCTACCTTTTACCTCAAAAGCTTTTGAGAAGCTCATGAGCTTACAAATTACAGGGTTCCTGGAAACTCATATGCTGATAACACCAGCGCAATCTGGGCTTAGACCCAAACACAGCTGCACAACGGCACTCCTCAAAATATTCAACGAAATACGTCAGCAAATTGATATTGATAACGTAACAACTTTGGTTTTACTGAATTACTCTAAGGCGTTCGATACTGTCCCGCATGGAATACTGAATACAGAAGAAATTTTTCTTTTTTGAAAACTCAGCCTTAAACCTTATTGAGCAATATCTTGGTCATAAGACTCAGGCTGTTTTTGCAAACTCCAAGCTGTCCGATTTTCTCCCATCACGTTCTGGTGTGCCTTAGGAATCAATATTAGGTCCACTTTTATTCACGCTGTTTAACAACGATCTACCTTCGATACTGAACCATTGTAAAATTCATATATGCATGCAGACGATGTACAAATTTATTTGAGCTATCGAATTGGTATGGTTGAAGATGCAACAGCCAGAATAAATGAGGATCTGAAACGTGTTGTAGATTGGTCTCAGGAAAATCATCTAAAACTCAACTCAAATAAATGCCAGGCAATTGTAATTAATAAAGCTGCTTTTGATACGTCATATCTACCAAATATTGAACTCGACGGAAAATCGTTAAATCACGTTAAAACAGTAAAAACCCTAGGGGTTATTTTTAACCAAAAGTTATAGTGGGACACTCATCAAGTGCTGTGGGTAGAATTTATGCTACTCTGCGAGTTTTGCATCTTTCTGGAAATTGTCAACAAAAATGATTATTGCCAAAACTCTTGTTTTTCCAACGCTTTTCTATTTAAGCCCGATTTTTTGCTGCTTGGATAGTGTTAGTAAACGAAAACTTCAAGTAGCTTTTAACAACATTACTCGTTTTATTTATGGCTTGCGTCTTTTCGGTCATGTTTCTGTACGGGCAAGTAGTGAATTTAATATGCCATTAAACAAATATCTTGATTTATTAACGCTTACATTTCTTTTTAAACTTATGCATACAAAAACTCCAAACTCTCTTTACGAAAAGCTTAATTTCCCAATTTCACAAAGAAGCAATATTCTTATTGTCCCTACATTTTAATACAGAAACTGGAAGCCCGATTTTTTTGGTCATGTTGTTGGCCTTTGGAACTCCCTACCATTCAACCTTAGAGGTCTAGATAACTACAACTCTTTTGAAAACTCATTGGAAAACCTATTCATGTGCTGAAACTATTTAAATATTATTTAATTTTTGTCCAGTCTAAGCTCACTGGCCCAAAATTTTAAACAGCCTATTATTAAGGTATTAGTATGATACTACTTAACAATTTGCTAACTTTAAAGTAGTTTACTACCTCATTCTTAATTTTAAACATTTTCTAACTAGTATCGTACTAAAAGAATTTTCTTAATAAATTGCTCCTGAACACACCTAAAACAATGACATTTCGTGTATAAAAGTAAGTACACGAACCTTTTTTGATGTTTGCGAATGTCAAAGAGTCATATGAAGCTAGAACGATACTAAAATCAAATGCACGACTAGGTCGCACGAACTTGCTCCTATGTAATAGACTAGGAATTTTAAAAACGGATGTTATCAAAGAAAACTGTTCATAAGGCTAAAATGAATTTTTTAAATTCTTTTAGTAATAAGGGATAAAAACAGAATGCTATGCAAATATGAATTTATGCAAGCACAAAAATTATAGGTCGTTGTAGTGGTTCCTTAAAAAAATAAGCTTTTATGTACAAATTTTTTAAAACATTTTTAAGAAAAAATTTAGGTACGCTAACCTTAAGTTTTTGTTATTTTACGAATAAGAGTTAAATTTCCAACAAAAATACTAAGTCGTTCTTGAGATATCGAATTTTTCAAAAAAAAAAAATGACTTTTTTTTTGAAATTGAAAAAATATTTTTTTTTTAAGTTTTGAAATGCAATGTTTTTTAAACTTTTTAGGAGCTTCTTTATAAAAAATTTCATTAAAATCCGTTAAGCCGATAATGAGAAATTAAAAAAAAATCGTTCTATGGTAGGTACAGTCAGTAATATCTAGATTTCAAATTTTTTTATTAAATTATAGATCGTAAAAATTAATCAAAATAAAAAAAATTTTAGCAAAATTCTCGGAACCGTTTTCGAAAAAAATACGATTTTCGAAAACCATTTTTTTAAATTTGTATGGCAGGTACCGTTAGTTTTAGATAAAACAAATTTTTTTTTCTCAAATCTTGTAGATTATGTTAGGAAACTTTTATTTGTCAAGTTTGAAAAAAATCGATTTTGGGGTTTTCGAAATATTGAGTTTCCAAAAAAGAATTTTGATTTTTTTTTAAACTCCAAAAAATAAAAAAATGAAAATTTCAATATGGAATAATATTCAAACTTTTGAGGAGTTTTGTCATAAAAAAATGATTTAAATCAGCTGTACCGTTTTCGAGAAAATTAAAATAAAAAAAAATGGACCCAGGGGGGCTACCAAAAGTAACAATTTTTTGGAATTTTTTTTTCAACCATTAGCTAGTTTTAACCAAATGAAATTTTTCAAATTTTTTTAAAAAAAAATTCTGTGGTACAGTTTTTGAGAAAAAAAAATATTTATAAGACTTCGAAAAAAAATCGTATGGCAGGTACCGATATTTTTGGTCTTAAAAAAAAAAAGAATAAAATGTGTGGGGGAAAAAAATTAAAACCCATATCTACCAAGTTTGACGAAAATCGGCCGAGCCATTTAGGCTGTAGTCGAACCGACAGACAGACAGACAGACAGAATTCCGAGACCCACTTTTTTGGTCTTCGCTATCATCGTAATGTCAACTTTGATCAAAATGTCGAATTCGATTTTTTTTACGAATTGCATAACTTGCCTTATAGTACCTATAAGTCGCAAGTAAAAATAAAGAAGATATTCGATGATTTTAACTTTAATAAAAGGGTAGAGAAAGTATGATGCTATATTCGATTAAAATTTGCAAATTCGTTGTTTTAACCTAGTATCATACTAAAACAGCTTTAGCATCGTAGTAATTCAATTAAAATTTTGCGCCAGTTTGTTTTAATGTATAATAGTAGGCCTGTTATAACATGTTTATTATTTTTATTTCACTTTAAAATCAAACTTTCTTAAATACCTTCAAATTAACCTTAATATTCTAAGTTGTGAAAAAAAGGCACTTTGTTTTAAAATACTTATGTTCAAATAAATAAATACAAAAAAATACAAAATATATCAACCGCTCTTTAAATGCAAAAATTATTCGCATCTTGAGATGAAAATTTTCTTAGGGCTGCCAATAACTGTATCCGATAGGCTATGTAGTTTATTTATTATAATATAAGAATTTTTTTTATGAGTTGTGTATACATGTAGAATACAAAGTTTCGTTTTTTTTTTTTTTTTTTTTTTTTTTTTCGTGGGTAGGTGAAGAATCTTCATAGACACTATGAGCCCGGTACTCATAGTAGTGTGAGATTTTTACTCACTAAAAAATACCTTCCTTTTGTTCTTGCGACTACAACTAAGTTACCTTATCAAGTAGTTTTAATTTCATTATATTATAATCACGTTTGGCAGAAAGCTCCCCAAAGTTGTATACCGTACATCAATACTGGTTTTATCACTTGCTTATAGATAAGCAATTTATTGTAGATGCTGAGTTTGGAGTATCTTCCAATAAGCCAAATCATTACACGTAATTTATTTTCAAGTTGATCTCGTTTCTTTTTAACGTGAGTTTTCCATTTAAGCTTAGCGTCTAGTGTCATTCCTTGGTACTTTGCTTCATTAGAATATGGTATTTGCACCGAATTAATGTAGGTGGGCAGATTGGTAATTTTTTTGTAAGTAAAATTAACATGTGTTGATTTGGACTCATTAAGAACAATTCGCCATTTCTTAGTCCATACCGAAATTTTATCTAGAGCTCGTTGGAGCTTCTCGGTTGCAGATTCAACTGAATCGGATGTTGCAAGTATAGCCGTATCGTCTGCAAACGTACCTATTATGGTATCTTCTTCTTGAGGAATATCGCTAGTGTATAGTACGAATAGAATCGGACCGAGAACAGTTCCCTGGGGAACACCAGCATTGATTTCCTTAAAATCCGAATATTCCCTCCCTTGCTTAACTCGAAATAGCCTATCTTCGAGGTACGACTCAAGAATGTAATATATTTGATCAGGAAAGACCTGTCGCAGTTTAAACTTAGGGCCATCGTGCCAGACCTTGTCGAAGGCTTGAGAGACGTCTAGAAATGCGCTTGAACATACATTTTTTCTCTCTAGTGATTTCTCAATTTCATTGGTTATCCTGTACACCTGATCAATTGTTGAGCGGCTTTTTCGGAAACCAAATTGATGGTCAGGAATAAGCCGCTTTTCTTCGATAATAGGAAGCAGTCGCTTTAATAAGATTTTCTCAAATACCTTCGAGATCAGTGGCAAGAGGGAAATCGGTCTATAAGATTTCTTTTCGTTCGGAGACTTTCCCGGTTTTGGAACCATTAAAACTTCTGCGACTTTCCATTGGCGTGGAACGTATGAAAGCCTTAATGCCACATTCATAAGGTGCTGAAGTTTAATTGCTGCTTTTCTGGGTAGCTCTTTAAGCACGCGAGCATTTATTAGGTCGTACCCAGGAGCTTTATTATTTTTAAGATTTTTAATAGCTTGATAAAGTTCTGATAACGTGATATTCCGAATAAGAAAGTTTTTAGATGGCCATTGGATATCAGCATGTTGATTTATCAACGCCTGACCATCAAAAGGTTTAAAGGTTTCCTCTAGATGTTCAGCAAATAAATCGGCTTTTTCTCTATCGGACTTAGCCCATTCACCATTATTTTGTCTGATTGGTGCTGAATGTATTTGCGGCTTTTTAACATCTTTTATAGCTTTCCACAATGAATAATTCATATTTTTATCTGCGGTCAGACCTTCAAGATAGGTAGAAATCTTCCGATTTTTTGATTCGCGGATAGCATATTCGAGCTCATTCGAGAGGCGGTTTAAGATGGTTTTGTCCGGAGGTGCTCGTGATTGATGCCATCTTTTCCGAACAGTTCTTTTTTCGCGAAGCAGATCTTTTATTTCCGGTGAAATTGTATCTGGGCTTCTAATTGGATCTCTAAAGTTGTGTGGAGTGTTTTTCCATGCAGCGTCTTGTATGACTTTAATAAATATATCGACTTCATTTTCTAGCTCTAAAGGCGTTTTCAAAGATATATTAAGCGCAATATTGTTTTCGCAATGTTCTCTGAATTTATCCCAGTTAGTTTTGTTATTACGTAAAAATGGAGCTCTTTTCTTTTTGACTAGCTTTCCACTTACTGTCAATATGACTGGTGAATGATCGGTGGAAAAGTCAAAGTTTTCCTCGATTTTCGTGTAATTTTTATCTAGTCCTTTTGCGATAAAGAAGTCTACAAGGTCTGGCATTTTCGCTCTATCAGTTGGCCAGTATGTTGGTTTACCTGTTTCCAAGTTTCGTAACACAAATTTCCCAGACCTTAGAAGTCAGTATCACCCTGTAAGATACAACAAACCATAATCGAAACATTGTAACTAAACCAAACTGATGATGACGATGAAAGTCGAACGACGAGATATTATAACGAAGCAGCCGACCGACAAAGACGTTTCACTTAACCTTAGATTAACTTGATTAACTTTCATATACTTTTTCCATTACTTGGTAACTTTAAATATTAAACATTGAATTAAATTTGAACTATAAAAAAAGATTGAGCTTTTATTTCCCACAAAAATAGGTGTCAGAAGTGGGATTGGTGGAAAATAAATCATAAAAAGTTTTCAATTAATTTTTGTGATAAAATTTTAATTCCACTACCTAAAACCGCTGAAATCCCGTTGAACCCGAGACAATCATATTGGAAGAAGACACTCTAGAACAAACTGTTGCCGCGAAAATAAGTATAACCCTATTAAACTCGCAAGTTTCCCATTAAAAGAATTTCATCGATTGTTAAAACAACAAAAATATGTCAGAGCCTAAGAACAACAAAAACCCGAACAGTACGGCGATTGGCGATGATGAACCAGACGATATTTCGTACGCAATAAAGCAGATGGAGTTTAACCTTGGACCTAGCGGACAGAGAATCTTGGCTGGACAACAAAGAAACTCCATGGCAAATTTCGCGAGAAGAACTATAGATAAATTGGAGGAGATGAGAAATCAAAAAGAAGCTGGTAACGGTCTGGCAAATACAGGCGCAAACGTGACCGATAAGCTTTAGACAAAGATGATTTAGGTCGTTTAGAAACAGGCAGTTTTGAGGCAGGTGGAATAAAAGCTAATGGTTTACCAGCAGTTGGTACTCTAGAGAATGGTTTAGCAGCAGGTGGTTCATTAATAAGTTGGTTGGCAGCAGGTGTCGTGAGCGGTTTATCATCACGGGTAGAAAATGATTTGAGGATAGATTGCGACAACAGAGGTTCGGCTAATCAAAACTCTTCGAGTTCACAAGATCTAGCAAACAAACTCGAGTGTCGTAAAATTTGGGAGTCGCTGTTGTTTATTTATTTATTTATTTATTTATTTAACATCAATCAGAGATACAATAAACTCTTATAGACTACCAAAAATAAAAATAAATTTAAACATACATTAATCTACATATATACAGAAAGAACAAACAAAGATATGAAACAAATCATTTAATTTATATTTATGAAGTACAATAATAAGTTATTTCTTAAAGTTAATCTGTTCATATTAAAATTAATATCGATATAGTTATTCAGAAAATTTGTCTCCCTGACACAGCGAGTGATAGGTTCATTTAGGGCATAATTGACTCTATGTTCTTGCTCGTGAAGAAAAAACCGGCCTCTTAACTGGCGAGATGGAGCATATAGATCGATTAAAGATAAAAGATGTGGACATTTTATATGATGCGTTAAAATATCACTAACAAACATAACAGAAAAAACTTTTCGTCTTGTTTCAAGCGAATTAATTCCAATAAGTTGACATCTAGTTAGGTAGGGAGGAGTTTCGATGTCCCAACCAAGCTTCAACCAAACAAATCTTGTAAAATTTCTTTGGATGCTTTCAATTCTTTTCGAATGAGTATTGTAATAAGGATTCCATATGACAGAACAATACTCTAAAATGGACCTCACGTAAGCAGTATAAAGGGATTTGAGGGTATATGGATTTTTAAAATCTTTAGAATTACGTTTAATAAATCCTAACATAGAATTTGCTTTTGCTACAATAAAGTCTATATGTTTTACAAAGCTGAGTTTTGAGTCAAAAATTACACCAAGGTCTTTTTTCTCAGAGACTCTTTCAAGAATATTGTTGTTAATACTGTAATCGAAGAAAACAGTCGAGAAGTTTCTGCAAAAAGAAAAACATTGACATTTAGAGACATTTAAAAAGAGTTCATTACTGGTACACCATTCATTTAGTTTTTGAAGGTCATTTTGCAAAAGGAGACTATCTGCTGAAGATTTAATACATCGAAAAACCTTTAAATCATCTGCAAATAAAAGAGGAACAGAGTTCAAAAAAATGTTAGGTAAGTCGTTAATAAAAACGAGAAACAGAAGTGGGCCCAGGTGACTCCCTTGTGGAACTCCTGAGGGAACAAAAATAGGACATGAGACTATATCATCAATGGAAACATATTGAATGCGATCTCGAAGATATGATGAAATCCATTTCAGCATACTTGAATGGATACCTAGATTTTCCAATTTACTTATTAATATGCGATGACTAACTCTGTCGAAAGCTTTTGCAAAATCAGTATATATAACATCTATTTGATATCCTTCCTCAAGTTTATTAAGAATAAAGTTTGAAGAAATCGACAGATTGGTTGATGTCGATCTTCCAGCGAAAAATCCATGTTGGTACGGAGAAATGATTTCCTTAAATATGAAAAACAATTTCTCGTATACAATTTTTTCAAATAGCTTTGGTATTACCGAAAGTTTACCGATTGTTGGCAAGAGAAGACAATGTTCGTAAGGAGCTTGAGATACGAGTATCCTCGCTCAAAACAGAAGTAGACGTTTTGGGTTACAGAGCCCGATCTTCAGTTACTTTTCAAGACAGGTTGAATATTGTACCAGAGTTTTCTGGAAACGATACCTATGATGTGAGATGTTGGTTAGAGGACGTTAAAGCCGCAGCTATTTCTCTCAAATGATCAGAGCTAGAGAAACCTATTTTCACAAAACGTTTACTGACAGAATCTGCAAAACTACTCCTAGCTTTAAGGGCGAACACAAATTTGTATTCTTTTGATGAACTTAAGAGTTTTTTGATTGAAGAGTTCGAAACAGAGGTTACATCAGTTGATATCCACCGAAAGTTGAGCAAAAGGAAACAGGAAAAGAATGAAATTCTACAAGATTAAAGAGATAACGAAGCAGCCGAACGACGAAGATGTTTCACTTAACCATAGATTAACTTTCATATACTTTTTCCACTACTTGTTAACGTAAAATATTAAACATTGAATTAAATTAGAACTAAAACAAGATTGAGCTTTTATTTCCAACAAAAATTGGTGCACCACTAGCAAATCGGAAGAAAGTTATTGCAGTTTTTTCCTAAACACTACACTCATAGCAAGTAACGAATTTTCAACAATGACGTCCTTCACGGAGGTATTAAATTTTTTTTTTTTTTTCAAAAATTAAAATCTTAAACAAAAATCGTGTAAAGATCTTTTCCCAGTTTCAGGTGGGTGGATAAATTTTCAAATAACATTTTGCTCTTATCGAAAGTCAGAAACTCCTTAGTACGGCTATTGTTTACCTATTTTATAGCTTTTTAATAAACCTGCTGTGTTTACTGTTTAACTTCTTTGTAATTTCTACAAATTCTTTCACTGATTCTTTCTTGTTTCTTTTTTTTTATTGCGCAAAGCATTTAAAGATCTATAAACCACACTTTTTATTGAAACATATTTTCCCCTTAAAATTTCCTTCCCTAAGAATGTTTTGATTGTGGACCTTTTTGTTCAAGCAAATTAACTTTTTTTTTATTTTGTCGTCGTTTTCCATCAGATGTCCATTTCACTGTCCTTGCTTCTTTCGACAATAGGCAAACAAAAAACAACAATAACAAAATAATAAAAAAAAAAAAAAACTTAACGAATTATCTTTTATTTAGAAATTTGTTTTCAATTTTCTTTGCGAAGTTTATCTGGGCCTCGAGGACTCGGAGCTCATTCGTTTTTCGGTTGGCTTGTCTGTTTTTGAATCTTAACATGAAAATCTTATTATCCATCCAATGGTAAGCTGTAAGTGAAAAAGGAAGAATGAAAACGAAAAATTGTTTACACAATAAGGAAGTTTTACTCTGCATTCGGAAATTGGAGAACTTTTTTAATGGAATAAAAAAGTTAAACGTGCGGGTAGAGGTTCCATGCTTTCTTCTTCTCGACTTGTATTCAATTTAAAATACTTTTCTTTTTTTTTTAAATAAGACGTAAAACCCGTTAGATGTATTACTAACTTTTAAACAAGAACTGATGTATATATACCTTGTCTAAGTGCTTTCCTGTAAATAATAAAATGTTTGACCCGCTCAATTTAAAACGTTCATCTTCGATGAATATACAGTAATTTTGTAATACAAATAATAATGAGATGTATAAGCCAAATATTCAGGGTGTACCACAGTCAACGTCGAAGATGAAAACCATGTTTTCCTGAGGTCATTTTAAATTAAAATACTTACCAAGTAATTTTCTTGTTGTTGCTTCGCTTTGGAGTTAAAACCATTTTTAACCGGCTCCTGTTCCGTTATACATCAATAGCATATAAACTCTTCACTACAACAAATTATTAATATTTATTTATTATTTCGTAGCATAATGATAAGTGCGTTGGACTGCCATGCAGAAGGTCTTGGGTTCAATTCTCAGAAACTGCAAAAAAGATTTCAGGGGCTTACTGCATCTTGCGGAGAATTGACAAATCCTCTAAGAGTATATCTTCTCATGATAAGTGCTCCTGCTCCTCATTAGAAGTTCGGAATCATCAGAAAATTTTATGTTGTACCCACCATTCCTAATAACGCGCACACTAGAATGTTTTTTTTTTTTTTAGTGTTGCAAGTTGGGTAACCTTAATATGTGGCGTGTTGAAATCAAATACATTTTTCGCGTTTATCAAAGAAGTATGGACTTGTCCTTCGTTTTGTACGTCAATTTATTGCCCAGAACTCCAGAACTCAGAACAGAAAGGTCCATTGTGTTTCCGTTTTTGACACATAGGAAAATGTCTAGGACGATCTTCGACTACTTATCTACCGTCATAGCCGTAGCTAGGGGGGGCATAAGGCGACATTTCCCTACCTTAAAACCTCTAATGCGGTACCTTAAAATTCAACTATCATATTATCGTAATGCCACTGATTCAAAAACTGGATTTCCAAAACACAAAAAATCAATTTCCCATTACCAAGCTATGGCGATGTGGCTGGATAAATTAAATAGAGTCTCTAAAACTAGCAGTGTTGAAATGTTGATACATCAAAATGCTTTAGAGAAACATACATATATGTATGTAGGTACTACGTTAGGTCTATTATTGAAGTTATACAATTTGTCAACAAATTAGCTTTGCGTGGAAATTATATTTTGGAGGAAGAAAAAGAACAAGGATTATTTCAGAATTTGTTTGAATATACCTACATGAAAGTTCCAAGTTTGAAAGAGTCTCTTACTCATATACACAAATTGCAACATATCGTTCACCTGAAATTCAAAATCAAATAATTCAAGGATTCTAAGTATTGTAAACTAAAGAGCAAGTTCGTGTGATCCAGTCGTGCAATAATTTTTTTTTTTATTTTATTTTTTTTTTTCTTATCTTGAAGCATCTTTCAGTGGTCACAAGGCATAACCGCTTAAGTCGATTTTTCATATTTTTCAGGAGAGCAGTTTTAAGTTTCATAATCTCTCTATGAATCAGGAATTATGAATTTTTAAATTTCTGAAATGCAGAAATGAAGAAAGAATACACATTTCTCATATACTAGAAGTAATAAAATGTATGTCTTATATTTAGTGAGTAATTAAGGAAAAAAACACTTAAGCTGTTATGGCTTATTGAACTAAAAAATAAAAAGCTTAGGTCGAGTTAGGTTTTTTTTTTTTTTTTTTTTTTTTTATAATTAACTCACGCTCAAGGGAATATGATTACCCTTTAAATGTTTTAACACAGCGCGGGCGTGAAGTTACGGAAGAGAAAGAAAGATGGGAAAGATGTGTGGCACGATGTTCTGAGACTGAAGGTGATTGTCTCAGATTTTTTATCTCCAGGGATGGCGGCTGAACTAAAGCGGAGAATTGCCGTGTCTTATTTCTATATCTCTTATAATTCGCATTATTTTATTCGTTTTTCATCCTTGTTGGGCATACTAGTTTAACTTAATCACATGTTGTTAGTGTTATGGCATATTAAGAAAGAATGATTAAAATTTCTTTTGTCGACTTAGGTCGTTATTCCATGTGTGAGATTGGGGGAAAAAATTTCATATGTTGACTTAAGTTCTTTTTCCTTACCAATAAACCAGGGTATTCATTAACTTAAGTTAATTTTCCATGTTTGTTTTCTTTTGGTCGTGAAAGTATCATACAAGTAAAGGAACATTTTGTAATAAGAATATTTTATTTATTCAAGTTTTTAATATGCATAAGTTTAAATTATGTATTGTACATTATTGATTAAATTTTGAGCAAAATTGATATTTAAGTATCTTCTGAGTTCTCAGGGCCTGTTAAATGAGGATAAGTATTTGGCTCGTCCATATTGGATGGAAGATTGTCATAAAAAGACTGAAAATCAAGACTTGCAGGCGAATCTATAAACAAATCTTAAAGGTTACTTAACTTTAAAATACCTCTAAGCAGCTCTTAAGTATGAAATCGGTATCTATAATCAATTTTCACATTTAAGTAACGTTACTTAAAGGCCTCTTAACTCAAACGCCATCAACCGCGTTTAAGGGTCACCTAAAGGCATTTTAAAATGTATTTTGACATATCGATTGTCATCTTTGAAATTTTGAAGTTACAAATTGTGAGTTTGTAGGTATTGTTTGTTGTGATATTATATTAGAACTATAAAGTGCAACGATTTAAGAAACATAAAATTTGTATTGATTAAAGTATGTGTACGCTCAAAGAAATTTCGTCCACGCTTTCCTCTTAGCCTTTGAAGTGTTTGTATCGACACTTTCTTCCTCGTTGTTGGAAGAGAATAGGCGTTTTTCTAAATGCAGTGTTGCAGCGCATCGTGGATTTTGATGCCCTTGCAATGTTTTTCTTCACTCTGAAATTTACTTTTAGAATTCATTAAAAAAAACTCTAAAATTTAGAATTCGTATTTAATAACGTCATTTTATTGAAGCAAGTGAATAGAAAAAAGCATCAAAATTCATGATGCGCTGCAACACTGCATTTAGGAAAACGCCCAATCTGTGCATAAAATAATTCTGTTTTGTTGTGTATTATTGCAAATTCTAAAATAAAAAAGTTTCCTTGTAGGAGGCATCCCAATTTTCAGATCTTTTTCTTTTATTTGTGGCGGCGGGTGTGGGTGTGTGTTCGATAGCCATTTTTTTTGTATTTCACAAATAAAAAAATGTGTCTTCCAATTATTTACTGAAAGAAGGTGTCACAAAACAGCTGTGTTGTATAAAATGAAGCAGCATTTGTTTTTTTTTTTTCTGTACTAAATTTTCACATTCTTTTACGTTACGTGACACAACCATTGTTTAGTTAAGTACTAATGAAAAATCGATTATAGATACGAATTGAAGTTTCGTCATTTAAAGCCAAATTAAATATTTAAGTATGCCTAACTAAATAACCTCTAATATGCAGTTTAAGAAAATCTTATAGATACGGCTGTTGATGTTTTAAGTCGATGAAATCTTCTTTTCTTTCGGGAAAGAAATTGTTTAGATTTAAAGAAGCTCTCGTCTTTTTTTTACTTTTTATAATTTTAGAAACCTCATCTTTGTGCAAGAAATTTGTGTAGGGCATTTGATGCAGTTTTTATAGTAACGTAGCTACCGAATAGAGTTCCAAGTTATTTTGGCAAAATCAGAAAAATCATTGTCGTTGTTTGGACCTTCGTTTTTTTTCTCACTAAGCTAATTGAGCTTGTGATGGGCGCAATCACATATGTAAGCCCTGGTTCAAGGATCGATGAAGGTGCAAGCTTTAATTTAAAAGTGTTTGGTTTTTATTGCCCCTTTTATTCGTTGCGTTTTGCTTCACTTGCACTGCGAACTTTTCATTCTCAGATTCGGTAACCTTTCTCTTCGAAGCAAAAGAACAATTGTCTCCTTTTGGGGCATTAAACTCTTGGCCGATAAATCCAAACATTTTTAAGTATTTTGATAAGCTTGCCAGATTCAAAGATTATGATTTATAATGGCCGTGTATTGATGTAAGATTAAAGCTAGCGTTTAAATATTTTGTACACGAGTCTTTTCAAATGAAGTGACTTTCATGTGCAGTAAACCTCGAAATATGTCGTTTTATTGTTAGGAGCACGTTTTTCTCTGATATCCTTAAATGGAATCGAACGACACTAACGACAGTGAAGTTTTTTGTTTTGATGACGGATTTAAAGAAGCTCTCAGTTTCGTCAAAGAACTGAAGAAAATATTTTTTACAAAAAACATTAAAAATATTTTCGTATTCTTCATACTACGGTCGCGTTTTGGCTTCCAGTTAACTGCGTACACCAAGGTGTCAAATTTTGTATCCTCAATGTGTTTGAGGGAACCAATATATAAAATTCTTTGGTAATAGCTTTCTAATGACCAGTAGCTGTTGAACTACAGTTCAAGTTTTTAAAATTTAATGCTCTCGGTGTATTTACTTCTACAAATATAAAGAGACTTGCAAGCCTTAACCTTAACAGTCTTTCTGCTGATTGAAAGTTTAATATATAGCTTTTTCTTAGCTTTGCATTTAGGTCTTGCAAACGTTTCTTCTATTTGAGCTCTCAGAAATTGAATTACTAGACTTATTAAATAAGTGTATCTATTCTTGTTTATTAAAAAAAATATTATCAAATTCGGGATCATTTTCAACGTTCTCAGTTTCATGAACATATTATGTAGTTCACCTGAACAACAAAAACTGTGTGCATATCTTAACATAAACCTTAGAATTCTATTAAATATGGAAAGTTTTGTTGCTATAACTGATGACTTAAAAATAAGAGTTTGGCCATTCTTTAATGACTGTATTTCTTTATACTCGGTTCAAAATATGGAAACATTTTTGTTTGGTTTAATTGTAACAAAAGTCATAATATTATATTTTGATTCAAAGCAAAAATACATTTCTAAAAGTACACTCTCAAATCCATAGCTGGGCATTAACTCGTTAATCCGTTAATCGTTAATTAACGAAGTTAACATTTTGATTAACGGATTAACTTTTAAGTTAACTTTTAAAAATGTTAATGGACACGTTAAATCCGTTAATCCACGTTAAGTCCGTTAATCGTTAATCCAATGCCTACTATTTACCGCACGGCGCGAAAAACAGGTTCAGACAAGTATAAGACATGTGCCGCGCGGTGCGTTCCGCGGTTGAAACAAAACCAGCTAAGTACGTATTATATATAGATATATAAAATTGTTCGATTTTCACAGAAAAAAAGTTTTTCAGGTTGATCAACTGCGTTTTCGATATTGTTGTTTAACCAGTTGATGAACCAGTTGATACCTTCGTACACTTAACCAAGGAACCAAGGATCACTCGTTCGGGAACACGTTGAACGCACCACGATAAACAAAAAACTCAAACGTCAAACCTGAAATAATTTTGACTTCAGTTCGGTACATACATTTATTGTCGACGTACGCCTTCGCTTTAAAATATTCTTAAATTTGTTCCGTATGAGTATCATTTCCTCTAAGAAAAAAAAAAAGTGGCTGCCGCATTAATAATATTAGAAAATGAACTACAAAGGAAGAAAAAACAGCCAAGACGATTCTGGGTAGATGATTTTTCTTGAGTCGCGAAGAAAATTGCTTTTTCAATGAAATATATGAGAAATTAAACCGGTGCTTAGAGAAAAAAAATATAAAAAATGCAATTTTTATCACATGTTAACGGATTAACGATTAACGTTAACTTGCGTTAATTCTTCCGAAATTTAACGCTTTAACGTTTAACGAAGCTAACTTTTTCAGTAGCGGATTAACGATTAACGAAGTTAACTTTTTGATTAACGGTGCCCAGCTATGCTCAAATCATGAAAACAGGGATTGGCAGCAGGAATTCTTTAATTTCATTCCATTTTATTCACTCACAAGCTGATATCTATTATTACATTGTCCTGCAAAAAAAAAATATCTAATAGACAATAATGTTTTTGAGGTTTGCACAAGCGTAGTGAAAAAAAAAATGCTCAATGGAAGATCAATTCTTACGACTTCTTATTTTGATATTTCTTTTTGAATTTTGTTTTAATTTGACACCCCAAATTTATTTAAGAACAAATGAAAAACAAATATTTGTATAAAGCATTTTTCTAATTTCGATTACCAATTTACATAGGAATTTTTTTAAGGGGAGATAGAAAAGCACTGAAACCACGCTTGTTGTTGTAATGATTACTTTCTCTTATTGAGTAATACCTAAACAAATTTTGTTCGTAGGGCACTGCCCAATGTGATATCAGCTCCTAAATACATCACATAACTATATCGTGTAATCAGAATTATAATAAGAGATAATAATTATCTTGTAAATTGTAAGCATCCTTGCTAATTCCATTATTTGCACAGCTCTAATCGATATCTTACGCACTTCTTTAATTAAACCTTTCAATTTTAAACAGTACTTACACTACAGATGCGACTGTTCGTTAAGACCTATCTTCACTTATGACTCATTTTTACAGTAATCTGATTAAGGCAAAAGAACATAAGTCAACTTAGATTTGTGATTTTTTAAATTGAAACACGGAATAACGGCCTAACTCGATTTAAGATTTTCATGCAATCATAGTCTGGTTAGCCAAAAGAACTTAAGTTCAGTTAAGTTCGTCAAAAAATAGAATTGTGGTTTTCCATAACAACCTAACTCAAGTTAAGAAAAGTAAATATTTGTTCTACATTAGGGAATAAGAGCCTATGTTGATATAAGAAAAATGAAAAAATAAGCGTTTTTAATTCTTGGCAGATTTTAAATTTATTAACTTGACTTATGTTGTTATTTCTGATTATTTTTCTTTTAAATGGAGAATAATAAAAACTTATCTTAAGTTATGAAACCGCCGTTGTATTTTTATTGAGTTAAGTTGTTATGGCAAATTATAATTTTTGAAAAGAGACTTAGGTTGTTAGGTTTTTTGTTTATAACTTTTGTTTAAAAAAAGATACAGGCGTAAAAAATTGAGCGGGGACAGATTTTTATATTCTCAGCACGATTATGATAAAAACTCAATTTCGTCATAACTCGAGTTAGGCGGTTATGGTTTGCGGCCACAGCTTTATCAGTTACCTTAAGTCTCTTTGTTTACTTTCGATATAGGTACTATAGGGCAAGTTCTGCATTTGGAAAAAAATCGAACTCGAGATTTTGATCAAAGTTGACATTACGATGATAGCGAAGACGAAAAAAGTGGGTCCGACAATTCCGTCTGTCTGTCTGTATGTCTGTACCTCGAACTACAGCCTAAGCCACTGGACCTATTTCTTTCAATCTCGGTAGTTAAGGGTCTTTGGTGATTCCCTAGAGAAAAAATTGAAATTTTTTTTAGCTCCAAAACTAAGGGTACCCCCCATACACCCGTAATGCAAAATCTTATTTATCTCGAAAACGGATCTAACGATTTTGATAAACAAAATTAGGTGTGATATTATAAACATACACGCAGAAAAATAATTTCTAACCGAGTGCGATTTTACGTGGGTTAAAAGCAAAAGGGTTAAAAATACTGTTAAATCGGTTAAAATTTACGTAGTTAACTCTGTTAAATTTACACGAGTTAACTCGGTTAAAAGAAATAGGTAAAAAATACTTATGAAATAGGTAACTTTTACCGAGAAACTTTGTTATGATCGTTTACCCACTCGTGCTCGGTAAAATTTAATGAGTACAAACAGTAAAGTTTGTAGATAACTTGTTTAAAATCAACCAACTTACTTGGTTATGAGTATAAAGGTAATAATAACCAATTCGGTTTGTAACATTCACCGAGAAAATGTGTTAAAATTACACATCACTCGGTTAATTTTACAAACAAGCGAAGGTAAATTTTACCCATCGACTTATTAATTTTTACAGAACAATGTTTGCTTAAGTTACCCACTTAATCGGTAAAAATCAACAGAGCAAATGTGCTAAAATTACACATCAGTCGGTTGATTATACAAACTAGCGAAGGTTAATTTTACCCATCGACTTATTTATTTTTACAGAACAATGTTTGCTGAAGTTACCCACTTAATCGTTAAAAATTAACCGAGAAAATGTGCTAAAATTACACATTGCTCGGTTAATTATACAAACTAGCGAAGGTTAATTTTACCCATCAACTTATTTATTTTTACAGAACAATGTTTGCTAAACTTACCCACTTAATCGGTAAAAATCAAGCGAGCAAATGTGCTAAAATTACACATCAGTCGGTTAATTATACAAACTAGCGAAGGTTAATTTTACCCATCGACATATTTATTTTTACAGAACAATGTTTGCTGAAGTTACCCACTTAATCGGTAAAAATTAACCGAGCAAATGTGCTAAAATTACACATTACTCGGTTAATTATACAAACTACCGAAGGTTAATTTTACCCATCGACTTATTTATTTTTACAGAACAATGTTTGCTAATGTAACCCACTTAATCGGTAAAAATTAACAGAGTAAATGTGCTAAAATTACACATCACTCGGGTAATTATACAAACTAGCGAAGGTTAATTTTACCCATCGACTTATTTATTTTTACAGAACAATGTTTGCTGAAGTTACCCACTTAATCGATAAAAATAAACCGAGCAAATGTGCTAAAATTACCCATTACTCGGTTAATTATACAAACTACCGAAGGTTAATTTTACCCATCGACTTATTTATTTTTACAGAACAATGTTTGCTGAAGTTACCAACTTAATCGGTAAAAATTAAACGAGAAAATGTGCTAAAATTACACATCACTCGGTTAATTATACAAACTAGCGAAGTTTAATTTCACCCATTGACTTATTTATTTTTACAGAACAATGTTTGCTGAAGTTACCCACTTAATCGGTAAAAATTAACCGAGCAAATGTGCTAAAATTACACATTACTCGGTTAATTATACAAACTACCGAAGGTTAATTTTACCCATCGACTTATTTATTTTTACAGAACAATGTTTGCTAATGTTACCCACTTAATCGGTAAAAATTAACAGAGTAAATGTGCTAAAATTACACATCACTCGGGTAATTATACAAACTAGCGAAGGTTAATTTTACCCATCGACTTATTTATTTTTACAGAACAATGTTTGCTGAAGTTACCCACTTAATCGGTAAAAATTAACCGAGCAAATGTGCTAAAATTACCCATTACTCGGTTAATTATACAAACTACCGAAGGTTAATTTTACCCATCGACTTATTTATTTTTAGAGAACAATGTTTGCTGAAGTTACCAACTTAATCGGTAAAAATTAAACGAGAAAATGTGCTAAAATTACACATCACTCGGTTAATTATACAAACTAGCGAAGTTTAATTTCACCCATTGACTTATTTATTTTTACAGAACAATGTTTGCTGAAGTTACCCACTTAATCGGTAAAAATTAACCGAGCAAATGTGCTAAAATTACACATTACTCGGTTAATTATACAAACTACCGAAGGTTAATTTTACCCATCGACTTATTTATTTTTACAGAACAATGTTTGCTAATGTTACCCACTTAATCGGTAAAAATTAACAGAGTAAATGTGCTAAAATTACACATCACTCGGGTAATTATACAAACTAGCGAAGGTTAATTTTACCCATCGACTTATTTATTTTTACAGAACAATGTTTGCTGAAGTTACCCACTTAATCGGTAAAAATTAACCGAGCAAATGTGCTAAAATTACACATTACTCGGTTAATTATACAAACTACCGAAGGTTAATTTTACCCATCGACTTATTTATTTTAACAGAACAATGTTTGCTGAAGTTACCCACTTAATCGGTAAAAATTAACCGAGAAAATGTGCTAAAATTACACATCAGTTGGTTAATTATACAAACTAGCGAAGGTTAATTTTACCCATCGACTTATTTATTTTTACAGGCTTGGGTAAATTTTACTCAGTGACCGTCTGTGTATTGGTAACGCTCAAATTCACTCAATACATGAATTATATTTCACAATCTTCTCATTCTCTGTTCAAGTCTGGCGTAGTGCGGTTCGTAGTGATTTATATTATTCACTTTTATATTTTTATTTATATTAATTTACTTTTATAAACAATTTCTTTAACCTAATCATTTGTGGTTTATTTAAAATTTAAAAGTAAAAATAATAAAGTGTGGTTTCTCTAAAATTAAAACAAAAATATGGACGAAAATGTGGAATGCCTCCTGAGGGAGTGGGGCTTGGAAGCCTACATTCCAAAATTTAAAGGTAAGTCAAAATGTTTATTTTTTAAAACTATTGATATTTTTAAATTGCATTTATTCAATGCATAATTTTGTAAAAAGTGATTACAAAATTATGCATTGAATAAAAATAATCGTGTCAGTGAATTGTGTTCGATTTAAGTTTGGAATAAGTACCCATTTGCAACAATCTGAGTTTGCTGTGTTGTGTTGTTTAACCGAGTAGATGGGTAAAAAATACACATTTGCAATTGAGTCAGTGAGTGGTACATTTTTTTTTTTTAACCGAATAAATTTGTAAAAACTACCCATTTGCAACAGTTTGAGTTTGCTGTGTTGTAAACAGTATACAGCAAGCACACTGTTGCAAATGGGTAATTTTTACAAATATATTCGGTTAAAAAAAATGCGCCACTCACTTACTCAATTGCAAATGTGTATTTTTTACCCATCTACTCAGTTGAATAACAGAATACAGCAGACTCGCCCGGTTGAAATTGAGTAAATTTTAAATATTAACGCCTTATAAAAGAAGTTTAAAAAATTAACTAAGAAGACATAACATTTTTGTATGGAAATACATGTTTCCTTTAGAAAAAAAAGCCCCTAGAATGTGAAGGCAACATTCTTTTTTTTTTCAAAAAGATTTATCAATCAAAAAAGAAATATTGACATTTAGGCCAGTCAAAATAGAATTTAACCTCGCACTAAATTTCCGATCCAATTTTTTTTTTTGGATAAGGTGTATGGTCATAGGACCATAAAATCACAAAATGCGGACAGATCCAGGTGGAGCTTCGATTGCCATCTACAAAAACGGTTTTTGGTCGATATCTCATAAAGAATGCATTTAAGGCCAAAGTTTTGAAAGCCATTATTGTAGAGAATAAAATTTTGCCTTTTTTCTTTTCCATAAACTTTTTTGTAAAACTTACCGTTTTCAATTTATGACCCATTTAGTGAACCGGTTTTCTTGTTTCGGCAGATATTTTTTAAAATATTGGATTAATCAATAAAAAGCTGAAATCCATTTTAAAGATCAGCTTATCCTCTACAGCGTTTGCTTAAATTTTTTTTTAATGTCCATACTTTTTGAGTTATAAGACGTTTAATGTTTGACTACCGTAAAGTCGAAAATTTCAAAGTACGCATACAATACAATGATGCAAATTCAAAAAATAAATTTAAAAAATATGCTAGAGTTAATTTCCTGTAAATGCTTTTATAAATGATCTTTAAAATGGATTTCAGCTTTTTATTAAATAAGAAAACCGGTTCACTAAATGGGTCATAAATTGTAAGTTTTACTAAAAAGTTTATGGAAAACAAAAGATGCGAAATTTTATTCTCTACAATAATGGCTTTCAAAACTTTGGCCTAAAATGCATACTTTATGAGATATCGGCCAAGAACCGTTTTTGTAGATGGCAATCGAAGCTCCACCTGGATCTGTCCGCATTTTGTGGTTTTAATTTTTGTTAATAATTAAAGTTCATAAAATTTTCTTGTATTAAGTTCAAGTCTTACATCGATACGATGAACCGTTTCTCCGCTTTGAGCAATCAAACTAAATACAAACATTTCTCAGCATTTCACAAAAAAAAAACTTGTAATTAAAAAGATTTTTTTTTAATTTGTTTTGAAGTGTTGGAGATAGATTTCTAAATTCAATTGTTTAAATTTGAATTTGCAGTCATTTAACTTTGGAAAACATATATTTTTCTTTTTCCTTATCAGAAAACAACATAACATCCATGGCATTGGCTCTCCTTGGAAGTGAGGAAATTAAAGAATTATTTCCAAGTATTGGGAACCGAGTTTTGTTCACTAAAAATTTAGCAGAATACAAAAAACTCGTATATCAAAGAAATGAACACAACTCCGATAGTAGCTCCGTTAGTATTTTTTATTCCTAAAAACTATTAGGTTAATTTATTGAACATTTTTTATAAACAATTTTCAGCTTTTTGGTACACAATTATCCGACATAACAATAGATTCAGCTACAACAATTCAAGAATTTCCTTTTAATGAGCTTATTTCCTATATCGCTGATGCAAGCGGAACTGAAAAGCGAACTGATGACACAAGCAAGAATGAGACACTTGTACGGTTTTGTCTATTTTACATTTTGTAAATTAGTTTGTTATAATTATTAACTGATCCTTTATATTACTGTTGTGAAAATTCTATTCCGAAGTTGATCGCAAATTTGCATTCATCTCTTTTTAACATATTTTGTGGAAATAAGTCCACTTTTCAACTGTTTCAACAAAGGGGCTTTTTTTAAAGCTAACATTTCTATTGTGTGCAAATTTAAAATGTTTGTATCATTTTGTTCATAATTCGTGTATTAGAGCGTAAAGATATAAACTACGAGTATCAACAAATACAATTCAAAATACTTTGTTTTCAAGTCGAATAACTTTTCAAGTAGTAAATAATAAAATGCAAAATTAAAATGTATGATTTCAGACCTTAACAAAATTGCTTGAAAGTAGTTTGGAGGGAAAAGCTTTGCTCAATATTTCAAAAACCAATCCACTTGAAAACTTGTCACGAATGCGTCTTGTACGTATAATTGGAAAGCACATCCTGAAAACTCATCCGGAAAGAAACGTAACAGCGGATATATACAATTACTGGACGAATCAAATAATTGAGTTATATACAAAAGAGCAAAGGGCAGTGTATTTACATACAAAATTGGTGGAATCTACTCGCGGTATCACCAACAGGTTAGTGGGAAAACTCCCAGACCAGATTCACAACCTAAAAAGAAAATACAGGGAGTCGGGAATAATTTCAAAGCGACCAAAACTGGACTCACCAACAACACCCACTTCATCGCGGTGCTCATCACCATCATCACCAGCATCACCATCATCGCCATTAAGCCGTTTCGAAGCTATTGATTTTGAGGCTGAAAAAGAATGCAGCGAAAGCCTTGAGTGGCTTAAGAATTCAAGCCATCCCTGGGAAACTGTAGAACAAAAATGGGAGGAAACCTCAAGTTTTCGGTTAAGCCACCTCAAGGACATGAGTATTGACGAGTACTTCAAAGAGTATCCAGCTCTACAAAAACCAACAGGCTACATTTTGGTAAGTTAAATCAGTTCTTGTTAAAAAGCATTTGATGAATTTAAGTCTTGCATTATTCCCCTTTTAATATGTATGTATATTTATTTATTTTTTTCCAGCTTTTACAAGATTTCAAAACATGCTATCCAACAAATTTTAACGGGCTTTTTGAAAATTTTCCTTCATACAAAAAGGAAATTTTTAAAGTTGCATCGAACCGGCCGAATAAAGATAAATTTACTAAAATCCTGCTTTCACTTCAAAATGGTTAGTATACGAAATATATACCTACACATATTTTTTGATGTATGATTAACTAAAACGAATTATTTTTTATTTTCAGTTTCCGAGGAGGTAGAGAATTTGGCAGCTTTTCTGCTGATTCCATCGCTTCTTTCAGTCTGCACCATTAGACTGAAGGGCTGCGCCAATAAAGTGTGGAGGCCTTCCAAATCCGAAGTAAGGGATGGTTTTATCCTGCATGTGAGGAGTGATGCCGACATCGAAGCACAGATAATAAAAAGGAAAACTAAATTAGCAGCATTCAACCTGACCCTGCAGCCACTTATGATTGTAGTAGGTGAATCACTCAAAGAAGTGCAAAGTTATATGGTTGTTGTAAATACAACAAAATACTTTTTTAATCACATTGTTGAGGCAGTTGACTCCTATTTAAAAATAATATTCACTTTAAATGCTAAGTTTTCAGAAGAAAGTACAAGTGCTTGGTTGGTGATCCAACAAGGTTTTTATAAAATAAAAACTAATTTTGACAAAACACCCACAACCACCAGCACACTTTTAACTGAACTTGGTATTTAATTTAATTTTAATTTTCTTACGTATTTTGTTTTGTTTGCACTACTTTTTTACACTCACTTTATCTTTAACATATTTTTCACTGAATAATAAATATAATTTATATGATATATATGTATGTAATCATATAAATTATATAAACTATTCGTATGTAGTTTAGAATCTCTTAGAAATTTATTTTTATACATTTCCTCATTGTTGACTTCTCCTTGGAGTATTTTTTTTATAATTCCAATTATTTTATGCTTATTTAATGCCTATCATTCAAAGTTCAAGATTCTATAATTAGAGGCCCTCAAATCTTAACTTAATTTTTATTTGCTATTTCAGCAGTTTTTATGCTTTCTGCATTTCCAGGGCAGTCCTTCTCAGTAATTTATTAGTTATATTGCACTGTTTTCACTTTTTCACTTTTTCACTTTTTTATATTCAAATATCCATCAAGAAATAAATATGGCTTCTTGCTTCATATGTGGCGCAAGAGTCAAAGATTTGAGGTGTCTTAGACAACATTTTTCATTTGTACATTCTGACCACGAATTTATGCAGTATAATTGTAATGAAGAAGATTGTCGGCGATCATTTCAACTCTTTAGTTCCTTTAAGAGACATTTTGATAAACATCACTATCGTAGAAACAGTTTATTTGAAGAATTTAAAGAACATGTACATCAGACTTTTACACCAAACAAAATATAGTGAATGAAAGTATACCAGAAATTCCATTAAAAAAGACTATGCCAAGCGTAGATAAGGCTATGTCAATTTTTATAGCTTCCTTGTACGGAAATACAATTTTACCAAGAAATATTGTACAAAACGTAATTGGCGGCTTTGAGGTATTTCTAAATTCTCTAAGTGTATCGATTGACATGTCCTTAGAAAAATTTAGCTTAGAAAACTCCTTGCCGTATAATGTTTCAAAATCTTTAGTTGAATCTATTTCCCCTCAAATAGTTTCTCAATTAGACTTATTTAGAACGGAGCACAAAAGAATGAATTATTTTATATCTAAAAAATCATATATTAAGCCTGAAAGTATTGTTATAGGTGAGCGAATGGATAGAGTTAAAAAACAAGGTATAACGCATTTGCGACCAGTCACTTGCGAAGAACATTTTATTTCCTTAAGAAATGTTTTACAGACTTTTTTCTCACTAGATTCTATACTTTTTGAAACCTTTCAATACTTGGATAGTCTCAAAAATAAACGAGTTGTTGAAAACTTTATTCAAGGTTCATATTGGAAAATGCGGACGACTCATCATTCCAATAAAATAGTCTTCCCATTATATATGTATTTCGATGATTATGAGGTAGGAAATGTTCTTGGAAGTCATGCTGGCATCCATAAGCTAGGAGCTGTTTACGTATCGATTGCTTGTCTTCCACCTTGGCGCTCGTCAGTCCTTTCAAATATATTTTTAGTCCTTCTCTTTCATTCTTCGGACAGAATTGAGTTTGGTAATAACGTAATATTTCAACCTTTAATTGATGAATTCAATTTTCTGTCCGAAGAAGGTATACAAATTAATATCCCAAATTTCAATGGGAAAATATACTTTGAGCTTGCTTTAATCCTCGGTGATAACCTAGGTTTACATTCTATGATAGGGTTTTCCGAGAGTTTTTCTGCAAATTTTTCGTGTAGAGTATGTAAGGTCCCAAAAAATGTTTTAAAACAGCAGTTATATGAAGATAGCGCACTTCTCCGACAAATGTCGACGTATGATGCAGATTTAGCTCTCAATGATATATCCTCAACTGGGATAAAAGAAAAATGCGTTTTTCTCCGAATTAAAAACTTTGATATATATAATCAAGTAGGTGCTGATATTATGCACGATGTCCTTGAAGGCGTTGCAAAATATATTTTAAGTTTTATTCTTTTAGAATATACAGAAACTTTCAAGTTTTTTTCTTTAGATCTTTTTAATGAAAGGCTCTTGGCTTTTCATTATGGGCCTGACAATAAAAATAAGCCATGTTTAATTGAAAAAGATCATCTTAAACGAAAAAGTATTCGTCTGTCCTCTGGAGAAATGATAACTTTACTTCGCTATTTTGGACTCCTTGTAGGTGATTTTGTTCCACGGGAAAATAAAATTTGGACATTATTTATTACACTTAGGAAGATTTTAGATATCCTTTTCAGCGTTAGTTTATCAAATGGGACCGATTCCTTACTGCAGGTATTAGTTGCGGAACTTAATGAGCTATATATTGAGCTTAGCAAAGAACCTCTTAAGCCAAAGTTTCACAATCTCGTTCATTATCATACGGCCCTAACTAAATTTGGTCCTCTTTCTTCATTTTGGTCAATGAGATTTGAAGCTAAACATAGACAATCTAAAGTATCTGCTAGAGCATCTTGTAATCGAATGAACATTACTTTAACATTAGCAAAGAAACATCAACTTCAATTGAATGAAATATTTATTAAAGGAAAATTACCTAATATGCTTTCCGTTGGTCCTCAAAAGGATATATTGCTATTGGAAAAAGAATTCATTTGTTCTAAACTAAAATTAGACACCGAAAAGACGTTGACCAAAATAAGTTGGGCAATGATGTCTTCAGTTCGATATGAAAAGGGGTCGATATTAGTTTTTAAACTAGGAATAGATGGCTACAATTACGAATTCTGTATTTTGAAAAAAATATACTTCTACAATCTTGAAACATTGATCTTCACTTGCACTTTGTTAGAAACTTTGGGTTTTGATGAACATTATTTTGCTTACGAAGTAAAAAATCCAAAAACTCCAGGAGAGGTCACAATGTTTTTTGAATCCTTTCTTAATACTATTCCTAATACAAGAACCATCCTTTCAAACGGCAAAAAATATATAGTTTTAAGAAGTCCTTTATAAATTCATAACTATCTAATCATGAATATATTGTAAAAAAAACATATACATATATGTACATTAGACTGGGCCAAAAAAATTGACTATTTTTTTTTTTTTTGAAAGTGATATCGAGAATATCATTCAGAATGACAAAAAAAAATTTTCATAAAAGTTTGAGCCCTTAATATCAATTTAAAGAGGGCTATCATCGCTAATTTTGATTTTTAGTCATAATTTCATGTTTTGCGTCAGAACTGACAAAATATTGAAGTAAAAAAAATTCATTTTGACTTACTTTTATATAAAATTAAATTCCCTACAAAAAAGGTCTAATTGAAAATTTTCGTCAGACAAGCCGTTTTTGAGTAATTAAGCTTAATAAATTGTTATTTTTCGTTAGTTACAAAATTCCAAATTAAAAAAGTAAAATCGAAGAAAAATAACAATTTATTAAGCTTATTAAGCCCTCTTAAAATTGATATTAAGGGCTCAAACTTTTACGAAAATTTTTTTTGTCATTCTGAATGATATTCTCGATATATCTTTCAAAAAAAAAAAATAGTCAATTTTTTTGGCCCAGTCTAATGTACATGTGTATTAACTTCTTTTTCATCTTTCTCCAAAACTTTCATTGAAATAAAGGTTCCATTAACTAACCTTCAATATTACTATAGACGACACCAATTTTGGTAAAATTTGCCAGATGCCTCACTTAAATATTTTGTAAATTATTTCAATAAATAAATTTATTCATGGTATTTATTTATTGAAATTTATTTCAATATATTAAAGTATACCCATTACTTTTTCAATTCCTTATTAATTACGAGTATAATTTATTCCTATACATATATGTAACTGTTGTTTCCGTTCTATGCGGACAACTTTTTTTATGTTTAAAATTCTTTATTAATTTGTTTTTAAGAAATATATGTATAACATTTTTTATAAGAAGGCAATTTTTGAAATATATGAATAAATTCGTCTTAAGAATCGAGGACAATTATATGTTAATAGTTTTAAGAAATTTGTTATCCTACCAATTTTGAAATTAAATACTAACTTCAATTTAATTTCATTTAACTAATGTAAGAAATTTTAATTTTCTAATATTAATAACAAAAAATCATGTATTTGTATACTTTATTAGATTTAAGAATACTATATTATAAAATAAGAATAAAATATAATTTTTTTTAAATTATTAAATAATGAAATAATAAAAATTTTATTTTAATATTTTTTAAATGATTGAAATTTGAAAACTATGTATTTTATTTAACATACAATTTTTGAATAGTTTTTTCAGTCTACTAAATATTTTACCAGTAAAATTTGTTTTCAGCCGAGTAAGTACAAAGGTAATTCCAACCGAGAAGAAGGGTATTTCAAACCGAGTCAAAAGGTATTTTCAACCGAGCAGACAAATTTCTACTCGGATGGAATTACCTTTTCACTCGGTTGGAATTACCTTTTACTAAGTTGGAATTACCCTTTCACTAGGTTGGAATTACCTTTTTACTCGGTTGAAACTACCTATTTACTGGGTTGGAATTACCCTTTCAAAGGGTTGGAATTACCCTTTCACTAGGTTGGAATTACCTTTTTACTAGGTTGGAATTACCTCTTTACTCGGTTGAAACTACATATTTACTGGGTTGGAATTACCCTTTCAAAGGGTTGGAATTACCCTTTCACTAGGTTGGAATTACCTTTTTACTAGGTTGGAATTACCTTTTACTTGGTTGAAACTACCTATTTACTGGGTTGGAATTACCCTTTCACTAGGTTGGAATTACCTTTTTACTAGGTTGGAATTACCTATTTACTCGGTTGAAACTACATATTTACTGGGTTGGAATTACCCTTTCAAAGGGTTGGAATTACCCTTTCACTAGGTTGGAATTACCTTTTTACTAGGTTGGAATTACCTTTTACTTGGTTGAAACTACCTATTTACTGGGTTGGAATTACCCTTTCACTAGGTTGGAATTACCTTTTTACTAGGTTGGAATTACCTCTTTACTCGGTTGAAACTACATATTTACTGGGTTGGAATTACCCTTTCAAAGGGTTGGAATTACCCTTTCACTAGGTTGGAATTACCTTTTTACTAGGTTGGAATTACCTCTTTACTCGGTTGAAACTACATATTTACTGGGTTGGAATTACCCTTTCAAAGGGTTGGAATTACCCTTTCACTAGGTTGGAATTACCTTTTTACTAGGTTGGAATTACCTCTTTACTCGGTTGAAACTACATATTTACTGGGTTGGAATTACCCTTTCAAAGGGTTGGAATTACCCTTTCACTAGGTTGGAATTACCTTTTTACTAGGTTGGAATTACCTTTTACTCGGTTGAAACTACCTATTTACTGGGTTGGAATTACCCTTTCACTAGGTTGGAATTACCTTTTTACTAGGTTGGAATTACCTCTTTACTCGGTTGAAACTACATATTTACTGGGTTGGAATTACCCTTTCAAAGGGTTGGAATTACCCTTTCACTAGGTTGGAATTACCTTTTTACTAGGTTGGAATTACCTCTTTACTCGGTTGAAACTACATATTTACTGGGTTGGAATTACCCTTTCAAAGGGTTGGAATTACCCTTTCACTAGGTTGGAATTACCTTTTTACTAGGTTGGAATTACCTTTTACTCGGTTGAAACTACCTATTTACTGGGTTGGAATTACCCTTTCACTTGGTTGGAATTACCCTTTCACTAGGTTGGAATTACCTTTTTACTCGGTTGGAATTACCCTTTCACTAGGTTGAAATTACCTTTTTACTCGATTGGAATCACCTTTTTATTTGGTTGGAATTGCCCTTCCACCAGGTTGGAATTACCTGTTTACTCGGTTGGATTTACCTAGTAATCAGTTGGAAATACTGTTCTGCTCGGTTAGAAAAACCTTTTTTTTCTTCATGAAAAGGTAATTTTAACCGAGTTGGTTGCTAAAAACAATTTAGTACTTGCGTTTACTATGTAAAAATTACCTAATAAAGATTCAGTACTTAGTAAGTTTAACAGACTATGATTGTTAAAATAACCTATTTAATAGGTTGATCTTACAGACTTCAACAGTAAAATTAACACGTTAAATATTGCTAAAAACTACCCACAAAATGGGTAAAAACAATTTAGTACAGAATAGCTGAGTAACTATGTAAAATTTACAGAATATTTTTAATAGAGTTAACTCGTGTAAAATTAACAGAGAGAGTTTGCAGGCGCTATATTAACAGTGTCATTGTGTTAATTTTACACGAAAACTACGTAATTTTTAACCGAGTATTTTTCTGCGTGTAGGCTACATTTTGGGGGGAAATGTTATTAGGGGTACCTGTCATAGACCCGTTTTTTTTTTTGACTTTCTCATTAACGGCTATAAGGATTTTAACCCAAAATTTTCAGCAGGAGTCCCCTTAGGTTTAAAATAATATTGTATATAAAAATATTCGAAAAAATATTTGTTGGGTTTTTAAAAAAAAAAAAAAATTTTAAATCAATATCTTCAAAACCTATGAACGATTATTTTTTGAAATTATTTCCTAAAATTAATATTATTTAATACTTAAAATTCGCATCCCACATTTTTTCTTGAAAATTTTTAGAGAAATTTCTTATATAAAAAATTTATTTAATAATAAAACGATTTTTTAAAGTTTATTTGCATAAATTCATACTTTTCCGGAAACCAGACGGCAATTTTATGCATTTGAACATTACTATCTCATTAAATCCATGTTTTATATTTATAAAATGTATCTTAAATTCCAAAGTACTTTTACATAAGAGCAAGTTCGTGCGATCCAGTCGTGCATTTTATTATTATCAAAAAGACGATAGTATCAAGATACTTTCACAAGCTGGTCGAGCATTCATTTTTAAATCACGAATTAACAAAATCGATTCAATATTGAATGATTTAGTTAAACATAACTTAATACTCGCTTGTTGGTTGTATCGCTCTTGGTGAAGGTAATGAAAGAGTTTGTCAGGTGCTCGGAATTTACGGAAATGCAATATCGATTTATTATTCTGATATCGTCGATGACAGCATAATTTTCCACAACCCACGTACCGGAAAAGTCTGCTAGGACTCTTCCCTGTCGTTGTTGTGTTTTCTCGACTACCTTATAAACAGTTGCCTGTTTGATGTTCCTTTTTTCCACCAACTGACTGATGTACCTATCGGCTTTATGCACACGTAAAGGTATCTTCCGGAAATCCCATTAAATTGAATGTACCACGTTCAATAGATTTTTGTTTTTTTTTTTTTTGCGTGCTTATCTGCTGATCGGGCGTGTAACCTGCCTTTGGTTCCGAACATTGCACATTTTATTTAAGTTTTCCTTTAAAAAAAAATAAGCGTTAAAAAGGACACCGGCAGCAAAGCAACTGAAAGCACAATTTTAACTCTTTTAACAAAATGCGCAAAAGAGGAAGGCAAAAAGGAACAGGAAAAAAGCTATTTTGTGAGGAAAAACCTGCTCAAGACATCCTCAGTGACAGAGGTCCTTTTTTCAAATAACATCATAAAGTTGCTCGTTTCAATGGAAAATCTTGCATCTCTTATTCATGGGAAACTTCTCAAAGGATTCAAATAGGTTTACGAAAAACAAAATACAGTAGTCAGTTTTGACAGGAACAGAATAGCCTATTTATTTCAATTTTCCAATAACAGAACACAGAAGACAGATTTATACCAATGTAGAGTTTATGATTTTTATCAGAAATTAAATTAAATAGAAAATAAAATATATAATTTTATTAACTTTTTACTTCATCAATATGATGATATTGTTTTGCACATATTTATTAATTTTATATAGACACTAATACGAATAACTTTATATTGTATAAGTAGCTAACAGTGAAAAGGAGGTAACGGATTAAAGTTTCCATCTAGAAGATAAAATCAGTGCCACAGTATAGAGTGCCTATTTCGTTGCAGGTCGAATTTCAATTTATATGGTTGCCATTTTTGTGTGAAAGAAAATTGTCCATTGGCATTTGAGAGTCGTAGATTTTTTATAGACCAACAGCGTGTCGAAAATATTAAAACATTTTATTAATAATTGTTAAATTGTAAATATGAGGAAAAAATATCTTGTTAATCATGTGGCAAGCCCCTCCAGTGGCGTGGCGTGGGTTTTTGCCGCCCGGGGCAGAGCCAATTTTGCCGAACCTAGTAATTTTTTCTGGGCCTTTAATTTGTTTGCTGTTTTAAAAAACATCAAAGTGAAACAGCTACTTAACTTACCTTGTTATACATAATTTAATTTTTTATTCACAGATTTATTATATTTATTTATATTATATTATGTAGATAGAAGTGCCTAATCGGGTGATGATTGCTGAAAAATAAAACCGGTTTTAAAAAAAATCAACCCGCCCTGCCTTTAATTATTATTATTCTTATAAGTATAGTTATAGTAATAATTATTATACCTATAATATTTTTTTATTTCTATTATTGTTTTACATAAGAAAATGAAGAAACAGAAATATTGGCCAAGGATTATTTTTAACTTAAACATATTTCACAACATCCCATCAAAATTAAAGTGTTCAAAACTGGTATTATCTTTTAAAAAACGGCTAACATGTTTTTTTTGCAGCTCAACGAAATTATTCGTACCACATTAACTTAGATGGAATCGAAACTTCTGATTATCTATTTCAAAGATTCACCAATTTACTTAGCAAAAAATGTATTACCTATACTTTAAAATTTTCAGAACTATTTTTGATTAGATTTAACATACCTATACATATGTCCGATTTGTTTTTAATTTCTCGAAAACCAGTTATAAGAACTTCGTAAAATGTGCCGCCTTGAAAATTCTCAACATAGGCTCTAGCTCCTTTACTATGGTAACAATGACGAAGGGTCATGGCCTCTGGGATAAATCCCTCTACACAAAGATTAATTGTGAAAACTAAACTTTCTACAATGAAGAATAAATGAACCTGCAAATTTGAGAATTTTGAATAAAATTCTATTGCCCACTGCCCATCCCCATGGCGGATAAATGTCGAACAATTATCAGAGCAATAAATCCAGCAATTGTCAGTTACTTACGAATTACTAAATTTAATGATTTGGCATCTGAATTTAAATTCTTAAGAAACGTGACAACATTTTGTTTGAAATTCATTTTCTAATTAAATATTTTGTTTTCTTCAATTTAAAAAAATACATTACATAATGTACATTGCACATTCTTTATAATTTTTTGTATTGCTGAATTTGTTCTTTCATTTTTTAAAAACTGGAACCATCATATTGCCTTGGTTGTTGTAAAGTTTACATACATAATTTTGTTAATTTAATTAAATTAAAGTCATACTCATGCTACTTAAAAAAAATAAAGATTCAATTAAAAATATTTTTAGTAACTAAAAAATTAAATTAATTAAATTAAAGTCATACAAACACATAAATAAATAAAGATTTAATTCAAACATTTTTTTTAAGTAAAAAAAGATCTTTACATTTTACGTTACATAATTAACCTACATACAAGTAAGAAAGTTAAAAAAAAATATTTATAAAAAATACAAGTTTTTCGAGCTTTCATTGAAGCAAATTCTTTGATTACTGCATCAGTATCAATGACCTTAGTCGTTTCCTGTTCTATGGCCATGATACCGAGATTAGTCAATCTAATTGAACTCATCGTAAACCCTTAAATAATTTTTAGTTAGCTTCAGTTTTGAGAAGCTTCTCTGACAGCTTATGGCGATGGTAAGGAATAAACGTAACATTATGGTACTATTAGGCAGGCTGATTTCTAACCTAAACTGCACAATAAATTTTAACAGTTCAAGAGGACTTGCATTAGTTAAAGTATTTTCCTTTTCTGAGGAAGATATAAAAGCCCTTAAACCGCACGCGTTCGATGTTAAAATTCTTTCTTATCAATGTCATGCTCATGAGATTCATCAAAACTACATTCGTAATTATCGTCCAATAATTTGGCTGGCGTAAGGAAGTCAAATTTGTCAGCCAAATTCCTTAGATTCTGAAACCTTTCCTGTATTTCAACATTGACCCTATCTAGGGAAGAAAATAATTTTCTTCGCAACTCTTTTTCGTGGGACAAAGCTGAATCTTCACTCAATATGAAAAGACAGTGGCGACAAAACGGAGCCCTGTGGCACACCATCATTTATTTAATGAGTTTCAGACTCAAAAGAGTGTTTCGAAAAATTATTTCTCAATTTCATCAATACAAAATGCATACATTGGCAATTAGAGGGGCTTGATGCCAAACTCTATCAAATCCTTTTGAAATACCAAGGGCAATAATCTTACCATCAGATTACCAGTGGCCATATTGCTAGGAAAACCATTTTGCCGTTCATTGAGAAGTTTTTGTTCGTCAAGATATTTCTTGGGCTGATAATTTATCAGTGTTTCTATGGTCTTAGAAAGAAGGGACGTACGTTCAGTAAAATGATAGTTAGGGGGTGCGAAAGATTCGCATTTTTTAGGGACAAGCTGGACAAATGCAGTTCTCCATCCACAATGAAGTCAAAATCTTTTAGAAATCTTGTAACATCACGAGTGCGAAAGAAGTAGCGGAGTAGCGGAGCTTCTTTAAAATCTGTTCTGTTTTCCTCAGTGGTGTTGGTTTTAAGGCATCGGAAGCTTACTTCTCTGACCTTGATAGCCTTTACAGCTAGGCCTTATTCTTTTTACACATATATCATACCCCAAAGAATTAAATTTTTAACCACATCTACGTCTTAGTCACTATCGGGGAAGAATAGTGATCAGTCAAAGTTCTTAAGGAAATTTTTGCCAAACGGTTGTCAATGGGGCTTTTTCCTTAACTGAATTTTTTTGGTAGGAGGCGTTTGTTAATATGACATGATGATGTGATGTGCACAGAGGCGGTAATACTTTAATAGTTTATTTATCTTTGTCAGAGGTAAAGAAGCTTATAGGGTGTTTTCCGATAATCCACGTATTACGTGACATCATTACGAATATTGAAGGGGAGAGTAAGTGGGTGTCGATGGACATTGGTCTTGAATGCTTGCATATTGCAGCAAAGTGCCGCCCAGATATTTTGAAAAATTGCCGCCCCCAAGCAAAGTGCCACCCGGGGCCTGTGCCCCCTTTGCCCCCCGTCACTACGCCACTGGCCCCACGATCCCCTTATTTGATGCCTTTCGATTTCTTCTTATGGGGATGCTTGAAGAAAAACCAACCACAACAACAGAAGTCTGCGGAATTGTTATGCAAAATCCGATTCACATTTCTTACCTTTGCGCTACTGCCTACATAACCAACATCATATTTCATAAAAAAATATAAATTATAAAATTGTACTTCACTCAAAAGTTATTGAAAAAAACATTGACATAGAACATATAGAACGCAACCACAAACACAACACAACACAAATAAATAAATATATAAGAAATAAATAAATCTATCTAAAGGGTGGTTAAATTTTAAGGGCCGATGTTGAATGTATTTCATTTGACATTTCTCAATTTCAAACTAACTCAATTTGAACCATGGAAAGATACACAATCGAGCAACGCGTTAAAGCTATTCAGACTTATTATGAAAATGGGCGTTCAAATCAAAATGCATATCGTGCACTTTGTGATTTTTTCGGTCAATTTAATCCTCCAAATGTGCGTACAATCGGAAAAATCGTACAAAAATTTGAGCAAACCCGATCTGTAGGAGATGTGAAAACACCAGTGCATGCTCGAACAACTCGTGTAGCTGAAGAGCCGTCCACCTCAACTCGTCGTCGTGGTCAATAATTGCACCTCTCACGCTCGTCGTTGATAAACATTATGCATAAAGACTTGCATTTACACGCTTACAAGGTGCAATTGACTCAAGAACTAAAGCCTCCTGACCATTTCAAGCGTCGTCAATGGTCAGAATGGTGGCAAGAAATGGCAACAGTGGATTTGCAATTTTCGAATTCGTCAATAAGCAGAATTGCCGCATTTGGACGAATGATAATCCAAAAGAGATTGTCGAAAAACAAATGCACCCACAAAGAGTGACTGTTTGGTGCGCTTTATGGGCTGACGGCATCATCAGGTGTTCGCTATCGTGAGATGATAACGAACTTTTTATGGCCCGAATTGGAAGATATGGATGTGGACGATATGTGGTTTCAACAGGACGGTGTCACTTGCCACACAGCTAACGAAACAATGGCTCTTTTTTGCGACAAATTCAATGGCCGTGTTATCTCACGTGGTGGTGATGTCAATTGGCCACCAAGATCATGTGATTTGACACCGTTGGAGTTCATTCTTTGGGGTTATTTGAAAGAAAAGGTGTACGTCGATAAGCCAGCAACAATTCAAGAGCTAAAGGATGAAATAATTCGGCACATTAACGGCATAGAACCTCAATTATGCCTCAGCGTCATCGAAAATTTGGACTATCGGATGGAGGTGTGCCGCCCAGTTCGCGGCGGCTATTTGGCCGACATTTTGGCCCATACATAATTGAACCATACCATATTATCATAATAAAAAGAAATGACAATAATTTCCTAAATAACTTGTGTTTTATTCAAAATCAACATCGGCCCTTAAAATTTAACCACCCTTTAGTATGATATTAGTGAAAAATGTTCAGAAGCACAAAATTTTGTCTGTAAGTGGAGCTTAAAACAGAATAGACAACTTTTGCCGCTATCCAGGCTGCAGGGAAATAGTTGTTGTTCAGACAGTTTTTGAAGATTACAGCCAGCAGGAGGAACAGCAAGATTTAGTAACTTTTAAGTAGTTAAAAAACTTCTAGCTTCCTGCTGATTTCTTTAGGAGAAGTGAAAACATCTGCCGGTAGCGACTCCTATGAGGGGTTTTCCTTGTTAAATGAAATCACACGGTCGATGGTAGCTGTTATCTCCTCAATTAAAGCGAGTTTCTACTTCTTTGAAGAAAGGGTTATGAGAGAACGTCTTTGAAACTATCCTGAAAGTGATTAGCGAACGCTTCAGCTTTCTAAGCACAAGTTATTAAAACTCCTTGTCCGTAAAAAATGGTCTTTGAGTTTGATCTCCCAACAATAAGGTTGATCACTCGTTTAAACCTGTGAATGGAGTTGATATGGGGAATTGTGGACATTCTAATGGGGTCTTTCAGCTGGGATTGATTTCGAAAGGAAAGTATGCAAGCGTGTTTGCTTTTGCACAATCATCAGGAATCAGATAACTCATACAACCTGACCAACAACCGATTCTGCAACCATCTACATTGTGTCAAACTTAGGCAGGTTGTTGAATGGTAAAACAATGTTGAGCATTTAGAAATATGTATATGTTACATAAATAAATCTTTGACCCGTGCTAAGTCTTTCATTCAATCACCCTTCCTATATATTTAACGAACTGTAGGCTTATAACTCGAGTATGGAGAAAAAGACCCAATGTTCAATATCAAAATTGTGTGACTTATTAAATTTCTCGTCTTCAAAGCAAACATTAGAAACAATAAAACCTTGATTGAGATAGACCTGATTATGTGGTTTCAGTAGCGAGTAGCGCAATGTCTAGAGCATTAGCTTGTGAAAATGCTAGGTTTCGGTTATAGTCCCAGTTGAGGCCACAAAAACAGCTTATAGGAGACTGATTGGCTTGGGACACGTGAAAAAAATCTCCAGAAATTGCAAATTTAAACGGAACCTGTCATGCAGCCGTTATGACAAATCATATTTAACTCAAAAACGGCTTCAATGTTTTTGATAAAGAAAAAAATTGGTGCGTTAATTCAGACATGGATTTAATTTAGGTCATTGGACCCTTTTTTTTTTATTCTCGTCTTTCTCATTAACGCCTCTCCAAAATTAAACCAAAATTTTTACACAGGTCTTATATTAATTTGAAAAAAAATTTATTTTAAAAATTCTTAAAAAATAGTTTTTGAATTTTGAAGACAATATTTAAATTTTTATTGGAAAATTCAATATCTTGAAAACAGGTAAAAGATTAATTTTTGAAAGTATGTCTCTAAATGTGTATCATGAAATACTAAAAACTTAAGGAAAGTTTAGCATATAAACATAAATTAGGTTATAACCATGGACTAAATTTTGTTGAGAAAAAATTTTAAGAAAAATTGTTACTATACTCTGTCCAACAAAAATTGTCAGTACAGGGAAGATAGGACGTTTGTCTCTCATTCTGGTTGCATTGCTATGCATAAGTGTGTCGCCTTTTAAAGCTCTCAAAGGGATTCCGTAGTTTACATTATAAATCGCCGCAAATGAGAGTAAAAAACGCGTAGGGCTACCGTCTGCCGATTCAAAACGACTGAAAATAATATTCAATTTACCTTTTCCCACAACACCAAGCGGGTAAGATAATAGGCGCGTTTTTTTTTTAAGTTGAAAAGCAATACGACAACACTCAACATAATCATCTTCTTAAAATGTGTTCTCAAAAGCTTCAAATCCCAAAAGCTCCTTAACAAAAACCACTGAAAAAGCTCCTTGCTTGCAATTGAGAATAATAATGGTAACTCTGTTTTGATGTAGATAAAGAGCGCACGATCGTATTGAGTGACACTTGAGACTTGACACGTTGACAGACACTCTTGTTAGTATCTCATCAGCAGTGGGATACGACGGTCGTGTTGGGGTGTACAACTTTTTGCAAAGAATTACAACAACAATTCCTTAAGAAAAGTCAGTGGCTTGCTCTTTTTTTAGTGGCATTTTTCCTAACGCATTGAAGTGAGGGTGCATCAGGCGCCACTGCTTTAGAAAAAGCTCTCCATAAGGACTGTACTGACAATTTTTGTTGGACAGAGTATAAAAATATATATCTGTTATGGAATTGCTTTGTTGGTTTCGACTTTCTCATTTACGCCTATAATGAATTTGATCAACATTTTTATACATAAGCTTCTTTGATTTTAATATGATATTGTCTATAAAATGTTCGAACAAATATTTTTTCTTTAAAAATCAATATCTTGGAAACTAGTGAACTATTCCTTTTTGAAATAATTTCTTTAAATAATTAAATACTTAAAATTCTCTATTCAAATGTCAAGGAAATTTCGTATAAAAAAATTCATAAAAAAAAATTTAAGCTTTGTTTGCATAAATTCATACTTTCCTAAAAGGATTATGACCACCCTTAAAATGTGTGGGCACAGCGCGAGCGGTTAGGAAAGTTGGAGAGGATTTAAAAGAAGACACCAATACACATTGGTTTGAATGCCTTAACCTTGGCAAAGATGTGACATATTGGGCCGGGTAAGGTATTTCATTTTCATGGTAGTGTGACTAATAGTACGGGAGGTAGCGCTGCATTTTTTTTAGGAATTTTATGCCGAATGAATTTTACTTCAAACAGTTGTTTAATGATCGAAATTCAGTAAAGTGAGCGTCAGTTGTCGCACTTGTGGTGGAGCTAAAGGAGACAGCATGCAAAAGTCATTGGAAAAAAATTTGCTCCGATGAATTTTATACCAAGCGAAACTGTATTAAATTATTGTTTTAATCATATTTCTTCAAAAAATTATCGTCAGCTGTATTGCCGAGGGGGGGTTCAATGTCAGTCACGGGCATAAACCTCATTTAAAATTTGAAAAATAAATTTATTTTATACCTTATGAAATTTTTATATCTCAATTTTTATACTTTTAAAATAATAAAGAAAATAGTCAGCTGCACTTTTGACGGGGGTAACACCGTCAGTCAGCGCGATAAACATGTCGCGCGCTCAACGCATTCGAGCGTCGCATAGTATCTTTGGAACATAAACTGATGATCTTTACACCCACAAACAATCAGCTGACGACGATTTTTTGTTTCTTTAACATTTAAATTATCTTATACTTAAAATTCAATAAGTATAACATCAATTTCATATAAATAACATCACAGTTTATTTATTTATTCCGTGTAGGTTTCAAATTACATATACAGGGTGATTTGCATAAGGTGTGACAAAAAGCTAGGGCATGTAGGTTGGACTTAGACAAGAAAAAAATCGTATGGGAGGGGGGGAGTCTATTTCCCCCCGTTTAGGCGGGAGGGGCAATTTAAGAAAAAATCACTTCAAACAGAAAAAAAATTATTAAAAAATAACGGTGATACCTACAGAAAAATGCTATAGCATTTTGAAAAGCCAGAAATAATTCTTTAATTCTGTCTAAATAAAGTTGTTCGAGTGAATAGTTTTTGAAAAATTACTTTTCAAAATCGAAATTTTGAAAAAAAAAAATGAAAATTTTTTTTTAAACAATTTTTTTTCAAAATTTTACGTAATTAAGTATTATTTTTTTATTCAATATTCAATGCTCTTATTAGTTTTTAATCAAACACAAGAAACCGGATGTCAAAATGTTTTGCAGTTTTTGAGAAAATCAAAAATAACAAAAACTACTTTTGTTCTAAGAAAAGCCTTTTATTTTAGTTTTTTTTCGTTTTTGGATTCTTAGGTGAATTTACGATTGAAAGGATTAACTTTCTTTTTACTATTTTTTTAATTATCGTCTTATAAGCATACAATAATATCACAAAGTACTGGATTAACCATATTTCACACATTTTTTCATTGAGAACACCTGCGTGAGAGCATTGGTTTAAAATTGACCTGCCACTTTTTTATTATGGTGGGGTCGGCTTGGCTTAGGTGCATTTACGAAAGAAAGGATTAAGTTTTTTGTACAATTTTTTTATTATCAGTCTTATAAGCATACAATAAAGTAACAAAGTACATGGATTAACACATTTTTTCTTTGTTTTTTGTTTTTTAAATAATGCAACGTTACACGCCCTAACTAGGGACAGAAAAATGCAATTGCGAAATAAGAACAAAAATGTTCCTGAATCTTGAAATCAATTAAAATAAGAAATACATGCATTTTTAGATAAAATACATAATTACTGTTTATTATAATTTTTAACTATTTTTTAACTAAAGCTTATTACAAAAAATTTTCGATATGATCCCCATTTTGTAGTTACTACGAGACCTTCTGCCCGATTTGAATGACAACGTTGCCTTGGCCATAGCAGACAATTTATCTACCAGCAAGATGGAGCTCCAGCACACTAAAGCCGCACTGTAAGGAACTGGCTTGATGAACATTTTAGTGATCGTTGGATTGGAAGAGGAGGTCCAATAGAATGGCTGCCTAGATCGCCAGATTTAACTCCGTTAGATTTTTATGCTTGGGGATTCATGAAGAACTATGTGTACGAAGTGGAAATAGAATCTTTTGAACAACTGAAACAACGAATTGAAGAGGCTGGAGTCAAATTACAGGAAAATTTATCAAGTATAAATTTATGTGCAGCAATAAGAAGGCACTATAATCTTTGCCTTCTACAAAATGGGGATCATATGGAAAATTTTTGTAATAAGCTTTAGTTAAAAAATAGTTAAAATTATAATAAACAGTAATTATGTATTTTATCTAAAATGCATGTATTTCTTATTTTAATTCATTTCAAGATTCAGGAACATTTTTGTTCTTATTTCGCAATTGCATTTTTCTGTCACTAGTTAGGGCGTGTAACGTTGCATTATTTAAAAAACATTCGCAGGTCAATATTAATCCAATGCTCTCACGCAGGTGTTCTCAAAGAAAAAATTTGTTAATCCAGTACTTTGTTACTTTATTGTATGCTTATAAGACTCGATAATAAAAAAATTTTACAAAAAAGTTAATCCTTTCTTCGTAAATGCACCTAAGCCAAGCCGACCCCACCATAATAAAAAAGTGGCAGGTCAATTTTAAACCAATGCTCTCACGCAGGTGTTCTCAATGAAAAAAATGTGTGAAATATGGTTAATCCAGTACTTTGTCATATTATTGTATGCTTATAAGACGATAATTAAAAAAATAGTAAAAAGAAAGTTAATCCTTTCAATCGTAAATTCACCTAAGAATCCAAAAACGAAAAAAAACTAAAATAAAAGGCTTTTCTTAGAACAAAAGTAGTTTTTGTTATTTTTGATTTTTCTCAAAAACTGCAAAACATTTTGGCATCCGGTTTCTTGTGTTTGATTAAAACTAATAAGAGCATTGAATATTGAATAAAAAAATAATACTTAATTACGTAAAATTTTGAAAAAAAAATTGTTTAAAAAAAATTTTCATTTTTTTTTCAAAATTTCGATTTTGAAAATTAATTTTTCAAAAACTATTCACTCGAACAACTTTATTTAAAAACAGAATTAAAGAATGTATTTCTGGCTTTTTAAAATGCTATAGCATTTTCTGTAGTTATCACCGTTATTTTTTATTAATTTTTTTTCTGTTTTAAGTGATTTTTTTCTTAAATTGCCCCTCCCGCCTAAACGGGGGAAATAGACTCCCTCCCTCCCAAACGATTTTTTTTCTTGTCTAAGTCCAACCTACATGCCCTAGCTTTTTGTCACACCTTATGCAAATCACCCTGTATATGTAATTTGAAACCTACACGGAATAAATAAATAAACTGTGATGTTATTTATATGAAATTGATGTGTATACTTATTGAATTTTAAGTATAAGATAATTTAAATGTTAAAGAAACAAAAAATCGTCGTCAGCTGATTGTTTGTGGGTGTAAAGATCATCAGTTTATGTTCCAAAGATACTATGCGACGCTCGAATGCGTTGAGCGCGCGACATGTTTATCGCGCTGACTGCGGTGTTACCCCCGTCAAAAGTGCAGCTGACTATTTTCTTTATTATTTTAAAAGTATAAAAATTGAGATATAAAAATTTCATAAGGTATAAAATAAATTTATTTTTCAAATTTTAAATGAGGTTTATGCCCGTGACTGACATTGAACCCCCCCTCGGCAATACAGCTGACGATAATTTTTTGAAGAAATATGATTAAAACAATAATTTAATACAGTTTCGCTTGGTATAAAATTCATCGGAGCAAATTTTTTTCCAATGACTTTTTGCATGCTGTCTCCTTTAGCTCCACCGCTTTCGGAGCAGCTGACGTTCAGATCTGTTATGTGTTAGGGGAAAACTATTATTGTTATGATTTTCAGCCGGTATGAAATGACTTCGTCAACTATAGCGCTACCTCCCGTACAAGAAAGAATGTCTGAATTTAACAGTACATCCGAAGTTTGTCTCAAGATAAAACTATTGATCTTTCCCTGAAGCGTGGGTATTTCGATTGAATTGTTCAAGGGGAGGAATGCATAATGAAGTACAATAAACGAGAGATGTAAGGCAACATGCCCTGGTTATCGGCGAGCTGTCGCGCTAGTATCTATTTTATTTGTGTTTATTGCTTCATTTTTTATATTATCTTAGTGTTAGTTAAATTGTTTGATGTTATCACTAATCCGAAACCAATACAAAAATCATTTTATGAAAATTTTGGCCTCGAACCAGCCAGAGAATACCTATTACAGCCTTAACTTGATGATTTTTGTCTGCTTTTTTTGCACAACTGGAATTGAAACATCACCCTTTATGTCAAATGTTGTAATGCATCCAACAGATTTTGGATTATAACTTACATACATGCAAAGTATTAACACGCGTTTGTTCTCTGCCATCTCTCAATGACAAAAGTATGGATTAAAAAACGAAAGCTATATCTGTACAACTGTACATATATACACCAATTCAAAAGCCTCCCGTTTACATTTGCCACTGATAGATGGAACATGAAAATATGCACCAATAGATGCAAATATTATGTCATTTCAAGTGTTGACCAGACCTCACCTGCCACATTGCATTATATTGCATACAAACATCACATATATTATAGATCAGTATTTTAATATATGCCCAGGTACCCATTGTGAAAAGGATAATTGAAAATTGAATTGAAAATCCTTTGGAGTGTCCAGCAGTTGGACAATGGTTTTGTATTCAATTCTGGTGTTTGAATTTGAATCCTCGTGAATACACCTCTGTTGTTAGATACCTATAGGCAAAGGCACATGTATATTGTGGGCGTTGTTCGATGACTTTTCAATTGAAAATCATTTTATTCGTATTTCAACGATGAAAAGGGTAAAGTGATGATTATTGTATTCGAATATCGAGTTTACATTTTGCTGTATGTATTCGTTTTTTTTTTTTTTTTTTTTTTTTGTATGTGTTTGTATTGATTAAGCGAATGTTTTCGAGAGATTTATCTTTTATATTTGGATTAATGGAATCGAATAACATCTATAGTTTCTGTTAATCCCGCAATTCAGCATATTATCTGTATTTAAAATATATATTTTTCCGTTTCAAAACGCAGGAACTGAAATTTTAATACGAACATTTTAAAAATTGTGAAGTACACATTATTTTCAGTCATACTTATGGTTCATTTGCAATGTTTTTATAATTAGGTTTCAAATCATTTATAGTTGAAACATGTCAAAATGTATTCAAAATATTCATATGTGTTGAAAAATATGTACAGATCATAAACACAAAAAAAAAAAAGAAAAACAATTACAATCATTGTTAACTTTAGATAAATGTTTTTTTTATAAACTACCATAATATATGTATAGTCGACGATTATCAACACTAATAACATTTACAGCACGAACGCCAATGTTAATTATATTTATCTAGGGGAATTTTGGTCAGATTCAGACGCCTAGAAAATAAAGTAGTACCCCTTGACATAATGGTTAGTGCGTTGGACTGTCATGCGGAAGGTCTCGGGAAGTGTGTCGCCTTTTAAAGCTCTCACAGGGATTCCTCAGTTTACATTATAAATCGCCGCAAATGAGAGTAAAAACGCGTTGGGCTACCGTCTGCCGATTCAAAACGACTGAAAAAGTGAAAACAATATTCAATTTACCTTTTCCCACAACCGCCAAGCGGTAAGATAATAGGCGCGTTTTTTTTGAAGTTGAAAAGCAATACGACCAACACTCAACCATACTCATCTTCTTAAAATGTGTTCTCAAAAGCTTCAGAATCAAAGCTGCTTAATAAAAACCACTGAAAAAGCTCCTTGCTTGCAATTGAGAATGATAATGGTAACTCTGCTTTGATGTAGATAAAGAGCGAACGATCTTAATTGAGTGACACTTGACAGTTGACACTCTTGAGTCTTGACAGTATCTCATCATCATCAGCAGTGGGATACGACGGTCATGTTGGGGTGTACAACTTTTTGAAAGAATTACAACAACAATTCCTAAAGAAAAGTCAGTGGCTTGCTCTTTTTTTAGTGGCATTTTTCCTAACGTGCCTCAGGCGCCACTGCTTTAGAAAAAACTCTTCCATAAGGCCTGTACTGACAATTTTTGTTGGACAGAGTATATTTCGTATTTCGTATTTCGTATTTATTAATAAGAATTTCACATTAAGACTATAATCTTATTATGAGTGAAGGCTTTACAATATTTAAGAATGTTCGAAAATGTTTAACAAAGCAAGATATACATAATAATTATTGAATTAAGTTTATGTTAATAGAAATTAAATCTAGCATTTTTTTTCAAGACCTCACATCCGTACAACAAAATAGTATAGGTCCTGGTTCACGCCGAGCTGTTGCACTACCAAATTTAATTTAATTTAATTTAGAAAATAAAGTCTGCGTAAAAACGAACAAATATAAACATTTTTTTAGAACGTATTTTGACTAGAGGTCACATAATGCTTTCAATTAATTTTTGAAATAAATAAGATTTTGCATTACGGGTGTATAGGGGGTACCGTTAGTTTTGGAGCTACAAACAAAATTTCAATTTCACTTCTAGAGAATCACCGGAGACCCTTAAGTAACGAGATTGAAGGAAATAAGTCCAGTGGTTTAGGCTGTAGGGAGAGGTACAGACATATTGAAACATGTTTCTTGTGTACTAAATTTTCCTTAAGATCTTTATAAAAAAAATTGGTATGCAAATTGTTAGTATTTAATGAAATACATTTTTAAACGTAATTTAAAAATCTAATCGTGTTTTTAAGATATTGAATTTTCAAAAAACAAAATTGTATTATTTTTTTTTAAAAATCCAAAAACAATTTTTTTGAAATTTTTTTAGATTATATTTTTTCGAATGAAAAGGAGTTCCAGTGGTTTAGGCTGTAGATCAATATACAGACATACATACAGGCAAACGTATAGATATATGTACATACAGCAATACAGACATACTGACAAATAGACGGAATTGTCGGACCCACTTTATTCGTCTTCGCTATCATCGTAATGTCAACTTTGATCAAAATCTCGAGTTCGATTTTGTTTTCCAAATGCAGAACTTGCCATTTAATACCTATGTACATATATCGCAATTAAACATATGTATATTCATGTGCAATTCTTAGTAGTAAATAAAACAAATTTAAAAAAAAAAATGGTTCACCCGTTTTTAAGAATTTTCGAAAACGATTTTTTCACCAAAATCATTAGACCAATTAGTATTTTCTGCTTTTAAGATATCTCAGTAAAACGTTTTGAAAGTTTGTAATAATTATTTATAGATTTTTCTGCAAAAATAATTTCGACAAAGCGCAAGAATGCAAGAGATCTATAATTTTCTGCCGATTCCAAACAAGATTCCAAACACCTTCTCGGAAGATGAATCTTGCAGTAGATTAGCAAGAAAAGTATCGGATAAAACTTGGTGTAATGATTAAGTTCATTCGTGAATTTAATATGCTTCACAGTCTTGTTAATGCCATCCTTAAGCTCTAATAAATATCAAAAGAAGAAAAGCAATGAAGTTTAGTTGCAAGTGAGCATGATGCGACCAAAGTCCAAAATATAAAGTGTAATGTAACATATTTTGGCAAAATTATACCACGCTGCGTTCTCTCTTGCAGTCTTCTTATGACTACAAAAAGGGCCTAAGTTGCCAGCCCGTTACCATCGGTTGCTTCCTGGATGATAAGAAATTTATATTTTAATGGGCTTACTTGGTAAGTTTTCTTATGCCCAATTCGAAAGGTTTTAAAGCTTGACCAGTGAACCCATCAAATTTTAGTCAGTAATCATTAAATAATAAAATTTCTCTATTACATTGTAGTTGTTTTAATATTATTCTACTTTAAATATTCGGTATTAAACCTTCGTGAAGTAAGAACTTGGCGTACTTATAGATCTTAGTACTTTTCACGGCTGACTTGTTACACAAAGGTTTTTCTATAGAAGAACTTGCCGCTTTTTTTAGCATTTATATTTTTGGTCCGATATAATTAACATCAGTTCTGAGGAATTGGGCGGATACCACGCCCCTGAATGGAAAACCTCAAATTCTATATTTTTTTTCTTTGTATGCAATTTAAGGCTCACCGTTTTACCAAATTTCATCGTTTTACAGCAGCCGGAAGTCCATTTAACCAACACCAATTTGGGGAAAGTGGGCGGATATTACGCCCCCTGAATGGAAAACCTCAAATTTTTTCCTCTGCTTGCATGACAAGACCTACCGTTGTGCAAAATTACAAGATTCTACGATGTCGGGAAGTGCTCCATAATTTTGATGATCTGTCAGTCAGTCAGTCAGTTTCAGTTTTTGTGATTTTTGAAGCCTATATCTCAGGAACCGCTTATGCTAGAAAATTGAAAATCGGTGAAGTGCCTGTGACTGACTAGATTAGCAAATATTCGGAGTGTTAAGTTTCTGACTTCATTGGTACCAGCGTTGCCACAAAGTGCCCGATCGGGCCATTTGGCCCTCTGTTTTAAATTTTGGCCCTTTGCCCGGGCCAATTAGAAATGGCCCCCAAATCTAAATTTTAGAAGATTTAACATCACATCATATCGTGCTTAGTAATAATTAAAAAGCTTTACAAAATTAAATATAAACGATTGCTATGCATCGCCACTACAATGTGTTTCCACCACATACAAATAACCATACTTAAAATGGAACTGAATTTATTCATTTATTTCGTTTAATGATTTGACTCACGTCAGTTTCGTCCAGCGTGTTGACTTCTCTGACGTCATTTATTTTCGTCATCTACCAAAGCGTTTATGTAACTTTAATATAAAAAAACTTAATCTTACAAATTATATGGTAAATTTCCCAATAATGAAGACCTTCTCATAAAATATTTGCGTTTGCAAAAAGAATTTGATTTTTTAAATAAATTTTAATACAAGGACTACTTAATTCGAGCTGAATCGAGTCTTAAACTTAACAGTACAATTTTTTTTGTCATTTATCAATGATTAAATAGGTTCAAATGTTATCCCTAATTGCATGCAATATTATGGAAATACATCTACATATATACATTTCAACAATTTGCAGACTTTTTTTTAACTCCGTTTATAATCCCCAAAGAAGTCCCTCTAGCCTTTTTGCATGTTTAAATTCAATCAATATCGGTCACTTAAACTTAAGTAACAAAGATGTTGAAATAGTCTTAATTGGACTAAATGATGATAAGCAACCAGGACCCGATTGTATTCCTCCGAACATTTCGAAAATGAAAAAAGTTTTAATTCATTTGAATTAATTTTGTATTTAAAAATTAGTTTTTTTTTTTTTAAATTCACTCTGTTTGTTTATTTTTTGGTAATTACATTTAGTATTTTTTTTAAGGAAAAAAAAATTATTTTTATTATGAAAATAAACTGGGCTTTAATAATAAGCGAAGAAAATTAATAATCATTAACGTGTTTTTTTGAATGAATTGCGGAGAAACGGTTGTCCGCAGAAAAAAAAGTTTTGGAACAAACTAAAACTGTAATAAATTCTTGATTGGTTATAAAAATAATCTTACGAATCGGACGTAGTTTGGCAAAGATAAAGCCAGTTAAGACAAACATCATAAAAACCGTTATAACTCGAAAACGGGACGAAAACGAGAAAATTACCTCTTAAGTTTTTCGACTTAAAATGACCTCGGGAATTCATGGTTTCCGTTTGGGGCGGTGACTGTAAGACACCCTGTATATTGACTTTGCTAAGGAGTTCGATAAAGTAAACCACCATATACTACTTAATACAAAAATTGGAATCCATTGGCTTCCACTCAAATATTTTAAAGTGGTTTGAATCCTACCTAAACGGAAGAAAATAGTTTGTGGGTATTAATGATGTATACTATCAGATCTAATTGAGGTCAAATCAGGAGTACCACAAGGAAGTTACTTGGGCCCTCTTCTATTCTGGCTGCTGATCAATGATATCACTGATTTCTTAAAAAATGTTTCTTGTTTGATGTTTGCGGATTACATTAAAATATTCAGTCGTGTTACGTCAATTAATGATTGTCATTTACTCCAATGTGATCTTCATCGCTTGTCTGAATGGTGTTTAGCTAATCAGCTTTTGTTAAACGTATCAAAGTGTCAATATTTATCATTTTTTAGGAGCCTATCATATATTTCTTTTCAGTATTCTATAGAAGATACGGAACTCTCAATACTTAACGAAAAGAAAGATCTCGAAACTCCGCTTTAAATCCCATATAGACTGTGATTGCTAAGGCTAACTCTATGTTAGGATTCATTAATCGGAACTCTAAAGAGTTCTCTGATCCTTTTACTCTTTGATCTCATTTCTTTGCGTATGTATGGTCATCATTAGAGTATTGCTGTGTAATTTGGGATCCATTTTTTCAAGTTCATTCTAATAGGATTGAAAACATACAAACATACAATATTCATACCCCAACTTATAAAACTCGGTGACAACTTCTTGGCTTATAATATCTTGTCGTTCGTCGTAAAAATTTTGCAATAATATTTTTGCGCGATATTAATACATCCCATATAAATTGCCCTTTTCTTTTGTCTCTTGTAATTGTGTATGCTTCATCAAGGAATCTACGATCCCTTTTCCTTTTTAATGAACCTCATCATCGGGTAAACATGAACCTTTAACTCGATGCATTAGAGAAGCCAACAGTATTATTTGTAATTATATTGATTTTTTTTTCTCAACAAAGTCGAGAATCTTTTAAGAAGCACATATTGATCTAATTCGTAATCCGGTGGTATTAAGTTATTATTTTAGATTAAGTTTATAATTTTATTTTGTTTGCTCCACTTATTAATTATTTGGTTTTTCTATTTTTCAATAAAAAAAATGATTCGATAGTCTGTAAGATTATTATATATTATTTGTATAAAACTGCTTGATGAAATAAAAATAATTAAATAAATCGTATAGACATTTGTTTTTTTTTTCGCCGCTTGTTGTTTGTTCGTTTGCTTGCTGTCCATTCATATATTCAATTAAAATATGAAAAAAGTAATATAAATATTAAAATAATATTACTGGTGTGATTTATATTTTTTTAAGATATTTTAAGGTAATTCCCAAGAAATCAAATCAGACGACAGAGTAAAGATCTGCTTCTGCTGCCTATTATATAGATTTAAGAAATGCATTAAATAAATAATGCATTAAATAAATAAATAAGAACAAAAACAAATATTAATATACGAGCCCAAACTCAAAATAGTTGGTCTACCGAGGATAGAATGCAAATATGTGTTCATTCTTAACCTATTTCGAAACAAAAACTATTTTTTGATATACATATAAAGTCCTATTCATTTTAAATAAGAAAAGTGGACAAAAAAAGAAAGTGTCTAAATAAAATATTGATATGGAGTCTCTTTACAAAACTAAATAACGATTTATACACATTTCTTAGATGCAAAATAGTTGGTCTATGATTCTTTATGTTGATTTTACCACATTGTTAAGCAACCTTTGGCCTTAATCACTGCTTCTATAATGCACCTTGGCATAGTGTCAACTAATTGTTGACACTCTTCGGCACAAAAAGATTCCCAATTATTTGTAATTGTGGATCTTAAATCTTGAAGAGTCCGACGCGGTTTCTTTCGCAATTTTTGCTTCATCGTGTGCCAAACAGTTTCGATTGGTGAAAGATTAGGGCTGCTGGAAGTCCATTCCAATAAAGAATTGCTTTAGCAGTTAACCATTCTTGACGTAGCCGTATGACAAGAAGCTCCATTCTGTTGGAAAATATACTCCGCATTGCTATATTGAAGACGTAGTATTGACAGAGGCAGCTCCTGTTCCAAAATATTGCGGTACTTGACAGCATTAGCTATCCCAATTACAAAATGCAAATTACTCATACCACATCCCGACATGCACCTCCATACCATTAGAGATACTGGGAGCTTTACGGTTTGTTTAAGGCAGTCCTTGTGAGTTGTGAAAGGCTTCTTTAGCATTTTTTATCACTGGTCCTCGTTCATCACCAACACAAACTTCCAATCTGTACTGATGACTCCAATTAACGGACCGCCATTGACTAAAAGTCCAAATTTTTAAGTTGTTTGGCCCACTCAATGCGCCTTTTCTTTTGCTTAGGTGTCAGTAGTGATATTTCTTTTGCCTGCGTTTTTATTGATTTAAGTTGTCGTAATTTATGCAAAACTTAAATATTTTAAAATAAACCTTATAAAATTTATATCCCATTTTTTTCATCATCTGCTTACAACTGTCCACCGAAACACTTTTTTGAATTTGTTCTCTCCACTGTACCGTTATTGAAGCAGATAAATATCGTCGATTTTCTTTAAAAATTTGGCAATCGCGAGGTTTTGCTGTTAGTGGATGTCCCGTTCTGTTGCATATATCCACATTTCCAGAATTTTTAATCTTTGTTATTATGTTCTGCACTGACGAGGGCGGTAAATTAAAATTTTCAGGGATTTCGTAGCTAGACAATCCTGTTTCAAACGCTTTAATCATTGATTCCCTTAGGTCTCCTGATAATGCAACGCCACGCGCCAGGATTAACATGAAACTCACTCTCGCTAGCTTGTATAAAATCATACAATAATCATTAATAAAACCAGTGCTTGTCATTTTTTTAATAACGGTTAACTGAAACAATATTAAAATAGTCTTAGATCAACTATTTTGCACCCAAAAAAGAGTAGACCAACTTTTATGCTGTTATCTTTGTCTGAGATGAAAGGTATATTGTTGCTATTTGCTCTCTCAAATTTTGTTTTGTTAGGTCTAATTTACTCTCAGTGAAACTGCTTTATTAAATTGACAACATTTTTTAAATGAACAAAAGCTGACTGCCACTAAATTTAGGATATTTGAAGAATTAATGTGTTAATAAATGAATAGACCAACTATTTTGAGTTTGGGTCGTATTGTAGTTTAATGTTTTAAGGACGGATTTGTAAGTAAAATATTTGGCCCCAACTTTTGTCAAATGGCCCTCAAAAAATTTCGAAATGGCCCTCTATATTTTTTCCTTCGCGGCAACGCTGATTGGTACTGAAAATAGGGAGGAGTCAAAATCGCCCGAGTTTGTTCCTCTAAAAAGGGTGTAGTGCCAGAACTTGGCTGGGCACTACCGTGCCCTTTGATAGACTTACAAAAACATTTCTTATCTGATTTTTCTCTAAAAAAATGTTATTTTTTTTTAAAATTGTTTAAATATTTCTTTGTTTGAAAATATGAATCAGTATCAATAAGTAAAATATCATTTTTTTATATTTATTTTCAGCTAAGCGAAGACATTGGTTACGTTTTATATTCAGCATTAGGATCATTCTACATTCCTAGTTGTATAATGGTATTTGTATATATTCGAATATATTTTGCTGCGAAAGCTAGAGCGAGACGAGGTATTAAAAAACAACCAAGGAAACCACCCAACGAGCAGGTAAAATATCAGGCATGTAACGAAATCATTTTTTACACTTAATATCATCAACAATTCACTAAAGATTTCTGTTTTATTTATTTTAGTTTTATATCTTGTTTTTATATTTAATAAAAAAATATTATAACAATCTTTTAGTTTTCGATAATATAAAAGTAAGAATACGATAATCTTTTGAATTTATAGTCAAGACATTTTAGATTTACTTAAGAGACTCTGCGAAAAAACTTAGTGCCAAGTGCCCTTTATTATACTGAAATATTACAAAAAAAATAATATTTTAATTGATAAATGTTTTACGTGACCTTAAGTCCATGTCGGTTTATCTCACTTCGACCTATCATTACACATAGACAATTTTTATTATTCTCAGTTCATCTTACATCCATTTTTTGACAAAACTCCAATGTGAATTATGTCCAACAAAATTAAAACTTTTAATTAAAAAAAAAAGTGATTGTTTCTAACCGACAGTCTTTTAAAAAAAATACAAATTCTATATACTTCTGAAATAAATCATCTAAGTATAATACCAAGTACTAATCGTATTTTGATTCAGTATCACTAAGTTATAAATTTTTGGTTTTGGCAAAACAGATGGTTTTTTCTATAATAGTTGGAAGTCGAGTGAACACGAAAATGGCAACTGTCTTTTTCTTCAAAGAAGCACTTTCGAGACACAGTGAAATCTCCCTAAAGCGGATAGCTGTGGTGCAAAAATATTGGTCCGTCTGAGGAAGTAGTCTGCTTAAGGCAAGGGCGAACGCAGGTAGGGGTCATAGGGGTTAACTCCCCCCCCCCCCAAAACAACCAAAAACTAAGAGTTCATTTTGTTAAAGAAAAAAGAGACAAAGTGCTATTTTCGTGCCATATTATTATTATTATTGATTATTAGAAGTTTTGTGTTTCTCTTTATCGGTTTTCTGCGTTTTTCTTACGACTTATAGGTACGAGTACTATAAGGCAAGTTATGCATTCGTAAAATAAATCGAACTCAAGATTTTTATCAAAGTTGACATTACGATGATAGCGAAAAAAAGTGGGTCTCGAAATTCTGTCTGTCTGTCTCTTCGACTACGGCCTAAGAGCATGGGCCGATTTTCGTTAAATATTAATTTTTTTTAAACCAAAAATAACGGTACGAATCATCTTTTGGAAGCCCTCTTGGAACAATTTTATTTTGTTTGTTTTTGATTTTCTCGAAAACAGTAAAACCGATTTTAATCATTATGAAGCTCCTCCAAATTTTAAATATTGAGCGTTTTTCTTTTTTAGTTCAGAGTAGTACCTCAACTGTCAAACAAAATATCTTGTTTCTTTTTTTAGCTCAGAGTGTACAACAGTTCAAAGATTGTGTTTCTTTTTTTGTTGAGAGCGTGTTCAGAGATTGTTCAGAGCACTCTATGAGCTCGGTATAAAATAGCTGAGTAGACAGAGTTAAATGCTGAAATCATTCTGACAGACAGAAAAAAAACTCAAAAACTCGCTTGTGCTTATAAAATAATTCAGAGTTCTTAGAACACACTCGATTCGGAGAAAGTTCAGAGCATGTTTGAAAAAATCTTTTTCGAAAATCGTAGTTTTCTCAAAAATGGCTCCGAGAATTTTGATAAATTTTAATTTTAATTTATTAAAAAAAAATTAAATTAAGACATTACTGAGTGTACCTACCATAAAACCAGTTTTTCGAATTTTGAATTTGTCATTAGGCAGAACGGATTTCAATGAAATTTTGTGTAGAGAAGCTTCTAGTCAAAATTGGCGTACCAAATTTTTTTTTTAAATACATATGTTTTAAAAATCTTTTCCAAAACATATTATTTGTTTAGCTCTAACTACTAAACTACTATTTATAAAATAATAACTTACGGAGTTGTTTTAGTCATTTAAAAAATGAATTTTTTGCTTATGAACATTTTTTCACTAGAAATATTAATTTTTGAACTTTTTACATAAAAGCAAGTTCGGGCGACCCAGTCGTGCATTTTATTTTCTGTCTTCGTATTTTAACGAAACTGTCCTATTTTGAATTGATCATTAACAAATAAATACACGAAGCCAGCAGCAATTGCGTTTTTGATGATTGACATTATGTGTTTAAGTATATGGGCAGTAACGGAGCAAGTTTGAGTTTTTGATTTCTCCAAGGTCGGAGTGTGTTGTATTGCAGCAAAAAAAAAAACTAACTCATTTCGTTTGTTCGAAAGTTACAGTTACTGATGAGTAGCACATAGCACCTTCTGGAAGCGTTGAGGTTATAATTATGTAGTATAGTAGGTAACATAGGTACCAGTTGAGTGCCCTTATGTTTTCGGATAACTCTATTTCGTATGATCGCAAAAGTACAACAAGATATGATTTCACGTGTTAATAAACTCCGGAGATAATTTATTTATTAAAATCTCATATTTTAAAAGTCGATGTTTAAAAAACTACCCTTAAGTGGTTGGCTTTGAGTTTTCTTGGCAGCCGCTTTCCAGTCGTTTATTACTGAACACTCCGATGGTCCAAGTTTCTTGACAGTTGCATGGTCACTGAAAATTTCGTGATACTTTTCTGGAAGAAGGATTGCTTTCTCATGTTGCTCTATTTTTTCTAGGCCAGCGAACACTCTGTGTGGCGTTATAAAGAAACGGCCAACAATTGGAAATATTATTTCCAGTTGTTTAACTGAAGGGCCACACAGTGGAACGAAAACATGAAAAAATGGTCATCGGACTGTAACTTTTGAAATGGATGGATTTTGAGACAGTTTTCACTATTTTGTACTTGAAAAATTATAGTTTCATACTTATTTCAAAAAATCTGAAAAAATAAGCAATTTTTCAAAAACAAAAAAATTTTAACATAACCCCTGAAACTAAGAATTTTTCAAATTTGAGCTTTAGGCAAATAAAATTAATTTTATGGAGGAAAAACAATTAATATTAATGGCTCTTAATTCATTATTACAAGTTATATGTATATGTATTTTTGCACTTTTCACAATTTAATTTGAATGTTATTTATATTGAATACCTATATTGTACTAGTTTACATAAATGTACAAGTGTTTTGCTTTTCCATGGTATTTTATTGAAACATCTATTACTTTTGAAGCAACAAGCTTAACTTCACCTCCCTGTACTTTGACGTAAAGCTTGGGTTTTACGCCTGTTTTGTCGATCACTGTTCATTAGTGTTGTTAGCGGCTTATGGGGGTGGTTCTTTTATAAAGGTTAATGTGTTGAATTCTGTTTCAAGTCACGTTTTATACCGTCTTAAAATTATAATTTTTTTTAACTGCATTCAACAAATCTATTTTCTAGCTTCAAACAAAACTTGCGAACAAATTTCAATAAGTCCAATTTTTTTCCACAGAATTTACTGTCACTTAAGTCACGCCCGTTAGCCTTTAAAACGTTGGAAAAATCTTCGTAATTAAACACAACCATTTTCACTTAGTAGAAGGCTTCAAAATTATTTGTGTACTAGTCAATTGCTTTGTTAAAAAACCAAACAAAAAAGGCATTCAATATTATAAAATCACATGATTACTTTTTTTTTTTTTAATTAAGAGAGAAAAAATAACCGTTAACATGAGAGCCATACTTGGTTTTGCCATTTAGTCTATAACAAATGAAGATTAACTAAAGAAACAATCTCTTTAACCAGAGCAAATAATATTTAATTGATAAAAGGAGAATCCCCCACCCCTCCCTCTTTCTTTCATGCCAATGTATGCACTGTTTCATACTTTCATATTTCTTAATGTTGGTTTTAATTATTATTTATAATGCAAAAATGCCCCTACCCCTTCTACAGTTAACAAGCTTATGGTATTTAAGCGTTCTCAGCTCTAGGGGAGATTTTTAAAAACAAACCCTACAGGGAGCGGGGTCGGATGCGGTCGGATCTAATTTTTTGAAAATATGACTCCAAATTAATACAAAATTCATTTAAAACTACCCAAAAACCTAGCATTTTTCAGCATTTTTTAAAAATCATCTTCAAACCTCAATTCTCACGAAAAGAGTTTTTTTTTAAGACTAAGACAACTTTGTTTCAAGGATTTTTTTAATTGTTAAGCTTAAGTGAACCAATTGCATGCCTACAAAATTTATTTCGAAAAGAAAACATAAAAAGGGTCTGAGAAAAAAAAGTTACAAAAATGCGTCAAAATTCCATTTTCTATTGTCTTAAAAATATGGCATCTTTGAGTCCCTACTATTTGAAAATTAAAGGATGTACATAAAAAAACTGTTTAATATATAAAAGAGGCGAGAATTTTCTATGCATATCAAACAAAAAATATTTCCAAGAATGAAAAAAAAATCACCCAATGTGCAGAATTTTGTACTTGATGTTCCACTCCGGGCCAGTGTGAAGCCATGTATAGCAGAGTTGAATTTTTATTGTGGCCTACACAAAAATCAATGAAAAGACGTACCACATTTTTTTGTCAATTCCACAAGGCTTATTACGAACAGCAGAGGCTACTTCGTTGGAACCTTCTTTCCTCTCGTGTTCGAGCCAAATGTATTAATGAATATTTTCCTTTGAGAGCTTTGGCTTAAAACATCCTTGTACAATGTGCAACACCAAAGTTAAACAAATTGATATGGCGTCTGTAGTAGATACGCAGCTTGGTCTTACACCCTAGGTATTACCATCTTTTTTTCTGCAATCAAATAAAATAGTGAGAAAAATCTGATCGATTTTCCTTAAGCAAATCAAAAAACGCACTTACTTTTCTTTTGTGAAGAGTAAGTGCAATCAATTATTCTGCTCGGGGATAGTTTTTCGACTTTTATCAGAATTTTCTCTGAGCATTGGTCTTGAGATGGTGATTTAAGTCCCAAAAAAAATTGTTGTTGAAATCAAAACGGAAAAAAAAAAAAAGATTGCTTGGTAAGTACAGTGGGTTGCCAAATTAATAGGGACAGTCATGGATTTTAAGAAAATTGTATGTTTCCTTATCAAATTATTGAAAATCGTTTGTGTATTTTGATAAATAGATATTTTTTATAAAGATAAGATATTATTACATAAAAAAAAGTAGTTAAATATTTTTTTTAGTTAATAATCTTTAAAAATAGTTCGAAATCAAAAAGAAGTAAGAAAATTACAAAAACTCAATATTTTGTAACTTTGCCTTTTGCCTCAATAACTGCTTGAATACGTTTCGGTATGCTATCAATGCACTTTTTAGCGCATTCTTTAATTGCAGGGCAGTGGTGCCAGACCTCTATTAGTTTTTCTTTAAGTGTTATTTTTGTTGTAATATTTTCTTTGGAAATTTTCATTTTAGTGATCTCCCACAGGTTTTCTTTGGGGTTCATGTCAGGGGAATTGCCTGGTCAGGATAAAACTGGGATGTTTTGGCCATTTAGATATTTTGTTGCACTTTTAACTTAATGGCACGGGGCTGAGTCATGCATGAAAAGATATGGTTCGTTGTTAGAGAACCATTTTCTTTACTGGGGTATGAGACGAGTTTGCAGAATGTCCTTATATTGGTCCTGTCTCATGGTTCCCTGGACAATTTGGAGACGTCCAACACCTCTTGTGCTGATGACCGACCACTCCATAACTTTAAAAGGATGTTTTACCATTTTTACGATGCAATCAGGATGGCAATTCTCACTGGTAAGCGCGCCGCCGATCGAAACTGCTCTTATCAGCCAAAATTTCGAGAACAAGACAAAGTTTTTTTTACCATTGTCTCTGTGAGCCGTGGTTTCTTAACAGGACTACGACCTAAAAGTCTTATTCCGTTAACAACAGACTTAGAAACACCCGTAATAGTAGCTATTTCTCTTTGGAAATGACTCGAATGAGGTAATAATGTTCTTATTTCGTTTTTTTCTTTCTTTGAGTGATATCCAATCCTCGAACCATTCTGTTTCGGAAAAATGCCCAAAATCATTAAAAATTATTATTCTTCTTTTAAGAAAAGCTTTGTTTTAAACAAAATAAATTACGTTACTAACGTTTCAATTAAAACAAAGTTCAAAAAATATCCACAAACAACTATCAGAAAAAACACCTTTCAGAATAATACTGGTTTTTCCTCGAATAAAACCGGGTATTCCCCGAATAAGACCATATTGAATATCTGCCGTCAACTTAAAATAACCGTTAAACACGTAGCCTGTGAAATAAAAATCACCACGCACACTTAGAACCTAAACAAATGCTCAAAAGAAAGCTAAAACATGAAAATTAATAAAAATTTAAGATGTCCCTATTAATTTGGCAACCCACTGTACATAGATAAAACATTTAGTACATTTTTGAAATATTCAAGGTACTGGGAAGATACTGGCGAATCTTATTTTTTTGACTTGGCAACAATGTTTGTTTTCTTCTAGCTAAATTTTATGCTTTTCTCCTCCTCGTCTTTCCAAAGTTTCCATGTGTGTCTCATTGTGGGGATCTTCTGGGGAACTCTGCACGTTCTTTTAACTGTTCTTATAAGAAACTGAAGAACAGCGATCCATTTTTTTACAGTTTTTCCTCGGCTTCATGCAATTAGTGTGAGACAATATAAACGTATTTTGAAATTTTTCCTTTTAAGGTTGGAAAAAAGTTCACTTCTTCTTCTTTGGTGGTTTTTCCGTATCTGAATGTATACCGCGGGTTGCATGTCCGATTTTCAGTGGCTTAAGCTACTACCTGAAGTGAAGTACAAAAAATAATAATAATACTTTTACGTAACTTATAAAAAACCGAAATTCATAACCTAGAAGCTGCGCGATACTTCGTTTAACATTTATCTACCACTTCTTTGGCTCTTGTTTGGCTTTCCATCATAATCCATTGAAATAAATACTTTTTTCCTTCCGACTTATAGGTACTATAAGACAAGTTACGCATTCGTAAAAAAAATCGAACTAGAGATTTTGATCAAAGTTGACATTACGATGATAGCGAAGACCAAAAAAGTGGGTCTCGCAATTCTGTCTGTCTCTCTGTTTGTCTGTCTGTCTATCTGTCCGACCGATTTTGATTATTTATTTTATGTTAAGGCCCCCCAGCAGTTTCAATATTATTGTTTAAGAAAAATTTCAAATTTTTTTTTTTGAAAACTCAATATTTCCAAAACCCCATGCTCGATTTTTTAAAAACTTAATAAAAAGGAGTTTCTTAAGATAATCTAAAAGATATTGGAAAAACATTTTATTTTACCTAAAAATAACGGTACCCTCCATAAAAATATTAAAAAATGGTTTTCGAAAATCGTATTTTTCTCGAAAACGGTTCCGAGAACTTTGCTTAATTTTTTTTCTTTGGATTAATTTCTAAGGTCTATAATTTAATAAGACAAAATTTTAAAACAAGATATTACTGACTGTACCTACCATAGAACGATTTTTTTTTAATTTTGAATTTATCATTATCGGCATAATGAAGTTTTTTAGAGAGAAGCTTCTTAAAAGTTTAAAAAACATTGCATTTCAAAACTTCAAGAAAAATATTTGTTTTTTTCATTTTGAAAAAAAAAAATCTATTTTTTTTTTAAATTCAATATCTTGGCGTACCAAAATTTTTTCTTAAATATGTTTTAAAAAAATTGTATATAAAAGCTTATTAACTTCCCATAGGGAGTTATTGTAATCGGTCCGATTTGTCAAATTGGAATCCCTAGAGGCTATATCAATCATTTTTAGAGAGATGTGTGTGTGTGTGTGTGTGTACGTACGTTCGTACGTTCGTGCGTTCGTACGTTCGTACGTGCGTACGTTCGTACGTGTGTACGTTCGTACGTCCGTACGTTCTGGAACAATTTTTCGTCGTCGATATCTCAAGAACGAGTAAAGATATCGACTTCAAATGAATTTTGTTTAATAGATAATAGCTTCGAAAGAGGCTGAAAGGGCGTTTATTAAAATTGAGTGAATAGTTTTTTCACTATAACGGTTTAAAAAAAAAGTAAAAATTTTGGTTAGTTTCAAATATCTCACGAAAAAATAATGCTATTGATTTCATATAAAATTTAATGTACTCATTATAAAGTCATACAGATTTGGTATGAATTTGAAAAAAAATGAACAAACCGTTATTTTGTTAAATAAAAAAAACTGAAAAAAAAAATTTCATAACCCAGATATTCTAAGAATGGAAAACAATTTGGAACTCAAAAGAATTTTATTTTACGAAAAATGATGTGTTTGACAACTGGTGAAAATTAAAAAAAAAAAAAACAGTTTACAGTTTTTTTACAAAAAATAAAAAACTATATAAAATTCTATTGAAAATTGGTAAAAATTGTTTTTCGACTCAAATTTCTCGAGAACTAGTAGTGATATTGACTTCTAATTTAGTATATTTTATACATAGTATAATTTTGTACAATTGGTAAAATGTTGACAAATATTGAATTAATAGTTTTTTTTTTTAAATAAAAAAACTATTAAAAATTCTAGTGAAAACTAGTTAAAATTGTATTTCAAGTCGAATTTCTTGGGAATGAACACCGATAGTGCCTTCTAAAGTATGTTGTTTTATACATCGATACCTTCCCGTAAGAATGTATACTAAGCGACATTTCTAAAATTGTTCAGGAAACAAAAAAAAAAAAACGAAGAAAGTTCTAGTTGAATCATAGTGTGCTAAGAGACAATTTTGGTTAAACTAAGTGACATCTAACAAAATTTTTTGTTGCTCACAATATGTTTTGTTGTCACAATATGTTTTTATCTAAATATAAAGTTTTAAAGACCACAAATGGGAAGTTATCAGTGTGGGTCGCACCCAGCCTCTTTTTTTTTTAAGAAACCACTACAAAGACTTATAATTTTTGTTCTTGCATACACGTATATTTGCTTGAATCACATGCATTCTGTTTTTAGCTCCAACTACTAAAGGAGTTGTTTTATAGTCTATTAAAGAATGAATTTTATGCTTATGAACAGTTTTTCTATAATAACATTCATTTTTGAAATTGTTAGTCGTTTACATAAGAGCAAGTTCGTGCGAACCAGTGGTGCATTTTATTTTTAAAGAATTGAGGAAAATAATAATAGAATATTATTAACCTACAGGATAATCTTCAACTGACCGAAAACAAAAAACCTTCGAAAGCACATAAAATGACAAACTGAAATTTTGTATAATGAAATAAGCTAAAAAATAAGCTAAAATTACTTAGGTCCCTTTTCAAAATTAATCTTATCTATTGGATAGCCTCGTTTTCATCCCAAACTCAGAATTGAAACAGTAATACTCGTATTATCTTCTTAATTATATCGTTTTGAAATAAAATCCAAAAAAACATCTAACAGTGTTAAATAATAATAACTCCAAATTTTCAAAAATAATATCAAAACTATGCAATTATTATTAGTTTGTACTTCTGATATACAAACATATCTGTATCTAAGTAGGTGCTATACATTCCTAAAAAATATCGAACTCGAGTTTTTTATCAGGCTTGACATTACGTTGACAGGGTAGCCGACAAGAGTATACGTGTTGAAATTTCGTCTGTCTATCTTGTTTGCTTCAACGGCTTGGCTAAATTCCCTAAACCTAGCCAATAGCATTTTTAAATTCCGCCCTACACGTTTTTTTTTAAACCAATAATAACGGTACCTCATAGCAATTTTTTCAAAATTTTAGAAAACAAATTTTTCCCCAAAAACAGTTTCATAGATTTAAAAAAAAAATCATAAGATTTAATTTCAGTAAAATCTAGCTAGTGGTTACAAAAAAAAAAAAAAAACAATTTACAAAAATTTTACTAACGGTAAACCATCCATATTTTTTGTTTTCTCTTTTTTAAAAATAGTATAACTGATTTGGAACATTTAAATTTACACAAATTAAATTGTGTACTACAAAACAATTTTGTTTCATAATTATTTTTTGAAAATTCAATATTTCGAAAAACATATGCTTGATTTCTTGAAGTATGATAATCAACTGATTAAGGAAAAAATATTCTTTTAACCAAATATATATCGCTAATTCGCTACAGACCATCATTAACTGAAAGTTGAAATTTGTCTCTCACATAATTATTGAAAAAACATTCTTGGGTAGCTGATACCTACTCTTGTTTAACCTTGAACCATGACAAGAACAAAGTTCGCGTGCTCCAGTCTTGCATTTAATGTTTTCAAAGATACACATCTATTTCGTATCTGGGGTTACAAATTTTCCATCAGGATATCTGATATCTATACAAGTAAAATCTTATCTGTAATCAATTTTTCGATTCTGACACAGCCACCCATAGCAATACCCTCATTATTCTTCCAAAACTGACACCCCCATTCTGGACACAAAAGTACAATAAAGAATCAAATAAATACCAACCACATTCTATGGAAGTAAATTTATCGTTACCATTGTCTCTCCTGCAGGACACAATACAAAATACCATCAATTACTTATTTATGTACCTTAAATCTGCTACGCAATATTTCATTGCTATATATTATACATTACTCTTAGTGTAAGCAAAAAAAAAAAAACGATACACAAAAAGCTTTCAGGTGTATCTCGAGATGTGGCATTTGGCAAATAAAACATTTGCATAGTGTGGTTATACCTTCTCCTTAATCTGTTCATTGGATAGGGGTAGTGCATTCTGATGTAGCTTATCTTATCTTTACCTGTACAATAACTTAAAAGCATCTCACTGGTACTAAGAAAAAACACATGTAGAATTGGATATACTCGTATCTACTCACTCGTAATGTCATAGCTTTTGTGCTATAGCCTTCTCTAAATGTATGCGTAAGGTGTGGAGGAGTTTAGTTAAATTAATTTCAACTGTTTTTCATACCATTTAATTAAAATATGTAGATAAGGGTGTGTCCAATTGTCCAATTAAATATCCTTGTTTTGTTTGTCTTGCTGTTATACAAAGTTGGTTGCTAAGGATATAAGAAAATGATCCAAAATATAAGCTCAAAATTTTAGGATTTAAAGGTTTTTCCATTGTCATTTTGATTTTCTAATACTAATTTTAAAAAGAACAAATTTCTGGACTTATTCTTGTATACAAAATTAAATGTTCCAAGCAAATGTTTAACCGTTTCGTTTCCCAATCGAAATCTTGACAGAAAGTCAGTACCATACTCGTACCTCCGCAAAACGAAATCAGTTGCTTTACGCTTGAACAACATTGGGAAATATTGAAAACTTATTTTCAAAGTGAGTGCTGTGTAGCCTAAACAATGCGTTTTTTGAAAAGAAGTTTTGGCCGAAATGAAGCACCCACCACGCCTGCTATACACAAGTTTGTGCAAAAGCTTCATTAGACTGGTAGGTATGCTAGTGGACAACAGTCACGGAGGTCCTCGTTCTTGTACGGTTCGCACAGACGAGGATGTGGCTGCTGTAGCCGAGAGTGTGATACTCATTGCATGAACATCAACTCGGTATCGATCTCAACAGCTCAACATTTTACGCAGTAGCCTCAGGAGCATTCTGTACAAAGATCTCCGCTTCGTTATCGTTGTATTAATTAATTAATAATTTATGGGAATGTTTGGTCCTACTAATAAAGCCATAATAAATGTACAAAATTTAATTTTGTTCATTTTATTGCATTTTTAAAAAGAAATTTGTGTTTGGCCCATCCCTTTATGTATGGGCCATGGTATAACAAAGAACTTCGCTCTCTTCACAATAAACGTAACAAACTTTGGCAAAAATTTCTGAAGCCCAAATCAGAGTCTGATTTTTCTCACTACACTTTAGCTTATAATAACTTCTCCATTTTGTGTGAACAAGATATTTTTCTCAAATGCAGACTGATATTATCTCTAACTCAAAATCATTTTATCAGTTTATTAATAGTAAAAAAAAAATTGTATTAAAATTATACGATTCTTGGTCAATGGACCCAAAAACTATATCCAATCTTTTTGCAGATTTTTTCGGGGCAGCGTTTTCGTGTGACAATTCTGAGGCTGACGTTAATCTATTTTAGTTATATAAATGGCTGCACCCAGACTTCCCTAACTTCCATTAATATTGACATACATATCATCTGTGATAAATAAAACGAATATGCTTAAAGATGATTTTTCTTTTGGTCCTGACGGTCTCCCATCTGTTTTGTTGAAAACATGTACTGCCAACTTAGCCCAGCAACTTACTGCACTTTTACAAAAAGTTCAGCTTTGGAAAGATGCTTTTATTATACCTGTGCATAAGAAAGGACCTAAAAATGATATACATAGTTAACTATTGATCTATTGCAAAACTTTCTTGCATACCGAAACTCTTTGAGAGTATTATATATGACAATGTGTTCTTTTTTTGTAAGCCGATTTTTTCAACTAAACAACGTGGTTTCCTAAAGAGCAGTCCACTACCACTAATCTGGTAGATTTTGTATCTACTACCCCGTGTGCTTTAGAAATAGGAAAAGAAGTCGATGCGATAGCTACTGATTTTAGAAAAGCTTTCGACAAAATATCCCATAATATAATTTTATTTAAGCTAAAACAACTCGGCTTTCCGCCTTTAATGATTTCATGGATGCAATCATATTTATCGAAACGACAATACAACGTTATATTCAGGTCGTGTATATCTACCCCCATCCGTGCAACGTCTGAAGTTCCGCAAGGTAGCCACCTAGGACTACTTGTTTTCGTTCCAACCACTAATGACGATGGAAAAATATTTTCGAACTCTGATCTGTTAATCTACGCAGATGACATGAGAATATGCCAAAAGATCTATTGTACCGAAGATTCCAAATCTATGCAAATCGACTTGGACGAATTCTACATTTGGTGCCAAAAAAGCCTCCTGGAACTCAACGTTAATAAATGTCAAGCCATAACATATACCCGTAAGCGTCCTCCATTAGTTCAAACACAATATTTTATAAATGACGAACCCATTCCAATTGTTACTTCGATCCGTGATTTAGGTTTATTATGCGACTCCCAACTGAACTTTCGCTCTCATATTGAATAAAGCTAACTCTTCACTTGGATTTATTAAACGCTGGTCGAAAGAATTCTCCGATCCCTATGTTACAAAATCCCTCTACATGACTTTTGTCCGACCACTTTTGGAATATGCATCTCAGGTCTGGTCGCTTTATTATCAAGTTCACATTAATCGTATTGAAGCCGTCCAACGAAGATTTTTACGCTTTGCCTTGCGTGGGCTTGGCTGGGACGATCCTTTTAACCTCCATCCATATGAAGAACGTCTAAAGCTTCTAAGTTTACAATCTTTATATGCGCGCCGTAGCACTTCTGATATTATCTTCGTTCATCAGTTATTAACATGTAATATTGACTGTCCCGGTTTACTACAACAGATCTGTTTTAATTCTAACCCACATCGTTTTCGATCTACAACACTTTTTCGACTCCAATACCATAGTACCAACTACGGACGAACGAACCCCTGTCAAGAATGTTGAGTAGGGCAAATAATTCTAACATATTTGACTTAAGCCTTAGTAAACCTTCACTTAAACGTGCCCTTCTACGCCTCCCCTCCTGATACTTATATCCAAATTATCTTATTATTAATCAATTTATTAATTTTAAGACTTAGGTACTTAATGTTAGACTAAAGATATTTTTTATTGTGATTGAAAGTGGACTCACTATACGGCATATGTATACGTGCTCAAACGTTAGTGTACATTATATAAATTGTTCTCAACATGACGATTCTGTTGATCTAATCAAATTGTACTGAATACACATTTCATTTGAAAAAGCCCTTTGTGCCACATAATTGTGTGATAACCTTAAGCAACTAATTAATTTCTCGCATTAGTTCTTGCTATTTTTCCAGCGTTACTTTCTAAGATTTTTTGTCAAACAAAAAAACATTTTTATAACTTTCAAATAAAAGGAAAACTATATGACTTACAACTATGTAGTGGTTACAAAAGTTATATATTATTATTACGAACAGATTTGTATGAATACAATGTCCATGTAGGTATACTCACTAGATTTGTATGTTATACATTTCATAAAGTTTGATAATTTTTTATTGGCTACAAAGTATAGGTAATTATGTATGTATAAAGTCAAAGCATTGAAAATGTACTCAGTACAAAAAAATTAAGTGTGCAAAAATCTGTGCGATAATCCCAGAAATTCAAAGTGCTAAGTAGAAACTTTGTCCCCTTCATTAATATGGTTGAAAAAAATGTCATCGATACCACTGATGTCAGAAAAAATTCAAGATAAGGCGCTCTTTTTTTTTCAATCATTATTGGACAAATATTGCAAAACTCTCGCGTCAACACTAGAATCAAAATCTTACAAAGTTTCCTCCAACTACTCGAAAACGCCAACGATGGAATCGAAAAAACAAAGTGCGATGTCAGTGGCGATTTGTGAGTATGGAGAGAGAAGCGAAGAAGGTGGGTTCAACGGTAAATGAGGACAATATTATGTTGTCAACAAGATAGAATACCCTATACTGACGTATTGGACAGAACGTTATCATAGACGGCCACAGCTTTGAGGTAGTACGAACTTAATCAACTTGGGCTTTGCTATTGACGCAAACAACGATACCGGTGATGATATCAAATACAGAATCACTTTTCCATCCTTTAAGATGGCAGTTGAGTAGTAAATCCCTATCTTGAATAACTAAAGTGTCATTTTATAAGGCAATAATCATCTCGAACCTGCTTTAGATATTCTCCCGGTCATTTAAGTTCCCTCCAATTCAGAAGTAATTTCGTTCAATTCGTGAAACTTTGTAATACACATTTTGATTGAAATATTTGTTAATATAGGTACCTAACTTTTTTAAATTATTTTCTTTTAATCGAAAACCTATATCTAAGATATTTCAATTTATGTATATGTACTATACGGCAAGTTATACATTCGTAACAGAAATTTATGTCGAGATTCTGATCCGGCTTGAAAGGGGAGACGTCTGTTCCCCTACCTAGTAGATATCATTTTTAAATTTTTTCCTCGATATGTTCTTACTGGCGACTATAGGGCAAGTTATGCATTCGAAAAAAAATAGAACTCGAGATTTTCATCAAAGTTGACATTACGATGATAGCGAAGACTAAAAAAGTGGGTCTCGCAATTCTGTCTGTCTATTCGACTACAGCCCAAACGGCTCGGACGATTTTAGTTAAACTTGGTAGATAAGACCAAAAACAATGGTACCTGCCTTACGCATTTTTTCGAAAGTTTTAAATTTTTTTTTCTCAAAAACTGTCTCACAGATTTTTAACAAAAAATTACCAAATTACCATTTAATTATTTATTTATTTCCAAAATATAGTTATGTTTCTCTCCTTGAAATATTTTTTTTTATTTTTGATTTTCTCAAAAACGGTAAGCCGATTTTGACCAGTTTTTGTATGCTAAAGTTCCCCAAAAGATTGAATATTATCGTGTATTCGCAGTACCGCTGCTGGTTGTTCGTGCGCCCGCGTGCAAGAACCCTAAATTGCGGCCCCATATCTGGGGTGCCGGGGGTATTTACGTTGAATAAGTGGAAGTTTTATTTATTCTCCTTTTCGCAGTTGAAAAATTTAAGCAAACGTGCATTGTTGTTGTCGCGTTCCAATCTACACCACACACTTATACAATGACCGTAGTCAGATGTCAGACTAGGATTTAGGGGAGTCTCCTGTAAATGAGTTTGAGAGTTCCTGTTATAGCATATATAGTTATTACATCCTTTTAAGATTATTTACTCTTTTTACTTGAGACTTATAGGTACTATAACGCAAGTTATACATTCCTTAAAAAAATCCAACTCGAGATTTTGATCAAAGTTGACATTACGATTACGAGTGGGTCTCCGAACCCTGGAACTATCACTGCAATCGAAGAGGTTATTTAGTGTGAGAGGCGACAGTCACAAACAAAATATGAATAAGGATTTGTAGTAGAATGTGTGTGGACACTACGTAGCGAACGGTCAAATGTAAACAGGTTCCAATAGCTTAAGGAAAACTTTTGTAGAATGCTGTATAGGTTGAGTTAGATCGATCTCTCAATTTTTCGCTCCTAGACGTTGGCGCCCTTGTGCGCCGTACATATTGCACATACGATTGCGGCGGCCCTGTGTATTCGAATTTTCAAAACAAATTTTTTTTTGGATTTTTAAAAAAAATTCAATTTTTTTTTCAAAGCTCTATATGTATTTCGAAAGCCCCATATTCGATTTTTTTTTAGACTTGATAAAAAAAAGGTTCTCAATATAATCCACAGGATATGAGAAAAAAAATATTTTACCTAAAAATAACGGAACTTACCACACAAATGTTAAAAAATGGTTTTCGAAAATCGTATTCTTCTCAAAAACCAGCTCCGAGAATGTTGATAAAATTTTTCATTCATTTAACTTTTACGATCTATAATTTAATTAGAAATTATGATATTGCTGACTGTTCCTACCATAGAACCATTTTTTCGAATACTGAATTTCTCACTATATTGGCATAACGGAATTTAATGATTTTTTTTTATATAGACGCTTTTAAGAAGTTTAAAAAAACATTGTTTTTCAAAACTTTTAAGAAAATCAAAAACGGCTAAATATTTTTTGTTTGGAAATTTAAGTTAGGGTACCGAAATTTGTTCCTAAGAATGTTTTAAACATTTTGTTTATAAAAGATTTTTTTCTTGAGAAACTACTAAAACGACTTATAATTTTTGTTCTTCCATAAACTAATATATGCTTGGATCACATGGCATCCTGTTTTTAGCTCCAACTACTAGATACATATGTTGTTTTAGTCATTTAAAAAATGAATTTAATGCTTATGAACAGTTTTTCTCCAATAACATACATTTTAAAAATTCCAAGTCTTTTACATAAGAGCAAGTTCGTACGACCCAGTCGTGCATTTTATTTTCTGAATTTTCAAAGACAAAAACAACGATACCTGCCATTTAAAAACTTCCTCTAAATTTTTGAAAATATTTTTATATATAATTATTTTTCGAAAATTCTATATCTCCAAAACGCGTCACTATTTATTTTTTTTTTTTTAATTTTATTTTTATCTGCACAAATAACAACTTAAAATTGGCGTGCCAACATTATTTGTTAAAAATTCTATATACATAAAAAATCAGATTTTGTGATTCTGAACAGTTTCAATAATAACATCCATTTTTTAAATTCTCCATCTCTTAAACAAAGGAGCAAGTTCGTGCATTTTATTTTCCTTGAAATTAATTAACTCTGTGACCATATTTTCTTTTTGATAAATTTATCGTCTCGAATTATAAACAAAAATATTATTTGATATTAAAAATTCGATTTCGTTTTCGATAAACTATCTGCCAATAAAATACATTCCGTTGGTTAATCACTTGAAACCAAAAGTTACGTTTATTAAATCCCCCATAACAAGTGAATTATAGGTTTCGAAATTGGACAGTAAGTTCTTAAACGAATAAACTCCCACAGAGTATGAAACCATATTTTTATTTATTTAATCAACAACCAATGTTGTGTCACCAAATTAAATTCAACTTGGGAAACAGTTTTAATTTCAACTTCATAGCTATCTAGCTATTGGATATATATGAAGCTGACTGCATCCACCCCATTCAACCTATGCCAATGAAACCCACAATTCCCGAGGGGTAAAAATCGAAAACCATTTTCTCAAAGTCTCGTCTTTATGTATCAGAAAATACGAGTATAGCAAGTGCAGAAGAGAAGGTAGGTTAATCGAGACTTGAGTATATTTTGCAATTTGCTTCAAATGCACACTGGTGCAATCTTCTGGAAATTGCGGAAATATTGGGAAACGACTCCGTCGAACATTTTCCAGATTGAATTTAGATTTTTATGATGCCACGGTGGGTGAGTGAGGTGAAGGCAGTGCGGTGATTGAGTTTCCTGGATTGTGTTCACAACTTGGCTTCTGCTTCGACTGTCTTCTTTTACTGGCAAGCCAAGTCAGTAAAATAAGGATATTACTTAAGAGGTTGATGTTCATAAGGCGTATCCAGTCAGTTTGTATAATTATGTTATCTGAAGTTTAAATTTTATTTAACAATCTTTAATACCAGGATTTACTTAGAGGAGTCTGAAGAAAACCAGAAAGAAATTTATTGACAGAGGAAACTACTTCGAATTATCATCTGGTAATATCAGATTTAATTATGGCTTTTGAAGAGTATGTGTGTTGCAAGTCAATCGGAGAAAATCATTCCTCCATGATTCTACAGAAATGTATACATACAAGAAGTCCAAATAAGTGATTTTCTTCATCCCATCCATCGGTCTATGCATCCACTTGAACCTGTGTTAGAAAAATAAGGAAGGTCTTAAAGGGAAAAACAAGTTTTGAAATTCCGAAATCGAAATGGGACGAAATAATAGAGTCAATCATTCCACTTTCATGTTGACCACTACTGTACTTGACAGTACGTCTGAAGTAAGATTCAAGGGTAATCGGATGACTCAGCAGGGAGGAATGTAACTGTCTAGGGCAAGAGCACTATTAATAAACATAAATTTAATAATAAGAGACACGAAACATTGCAGATGTACCCAAAATTATAACACTTGCTCTTAGTGAGTAAACTTTTTGTGTTTAGATTTTTCTCAGAAGGGCCGAATAATGGAATTGAGCAGAGTGACAGTTGCTTTAATTGAGAATAAAGCAAAATTTGTTTAACATAGGTTACACGGCTTTTGATTCCCCATTGTTGAATACCTCTGAGATCAGAATTAAATAAGGCTTAAATCTGAAGCTGGGTGGTTGGATGCTGTAGGAATCGGGGGCTTCGAGCTGTATCTTCTCCTACACACTGTTCTTGGCTTTATGTCATGACTTGCTAAGCTTGTAAGTGCGAGTGTTGACCAAGGAAACAATTGCAACACAAAACTCATGGCCCTACAGATTGGAAGTTAGTGCGTCGGGCTAACGACCCGGCCACAGTAAAAAACACCTATTGTTATGATAGAGACGCGAGAAGCTTCGGATAACGACCCCCCTCAAATGGCAACCAGACCCGGAACGAAAATGGACTACGATTTACGAGTATGCACCTGGAATGTAAGGACACTCTACACACCAGGTGCTACTCAAAAACTTGAATCTGTCCTCTCGCGGTACAAGGCAGACATTACCGCGATCCAGGAGATACGATGGATAGGATCAGGAATAGCGAAAAGAAAAGATTGCGACATTTATTACAGCTGTCATTAAAGAATGCACATGCTAGGATGCGGATTCGTCGTGGGAAATCGACTCAGATCAAAAGTCATCGATTTTAAGCCGATTAATGATCGCCTGGCTGTGATCCGCATCAAAGCTACTTTTCAAAACATCAGCCTAATATGTGCACACGCCCCTACCGATGAAGCTGAGGAATCGAACAAAGAGGAGTTTTACGACCTTCTGGACGGAGCCTGTCCGGAGTACGATATCAAAGTCGTGCTCGGAGATTTCAATGCTAAAGTCGGAAAGGAAAATATCTTTGGCGGATTAGTTGGAAAGCATAGCCTCCACGAAATGACAACAGATAACGGCTTCCGACTAATCGACTTTGCTGCAGCTCGGAATACGGTGATAAGTAGCACTAGGTTCCCCAGGTGAAGGATACACACAGCAACCTGGCGATCCCCAGATGGTCGAACCGCCAACCAAATCGACCACGTGCTAATTAACGCAAGACACGCGTCGAACATCTTGGACGTGCGAACTTTCCGAGGTGCAAACGTGGACTCTGACCACTTTCTTGTTGTGACAAAGTTCAGAGCCCGACTGTCCAACGAAAAGAAAATGAGGACCGCCCAAAGGAGAAAATTCAATATTGCATGCCTTAGCACACCTGAGAAAGGCAGAGACTACAGTGAGCAATTTACCGGGAAACTCTCTGCCGTACCCCCAGCCACAAGCGTCAACAACCAGTGGAGCCAGTACCGCGACATCATTAAGGAGGTAGCCGAGTCCACCATAGGCTATCAACCACCTAGGAAAAAGAACCCGTGGTATGATAATGAATGCGCGGTATTGAAGCAGGAGACGGAAAATACACGAATGTAAATGCTGCAACGGAAAACAAGAACAGCAAAATAGGAGTACCGTGAAAATAAAAGGAAAGAGAAAAAAACCCTGCGCAGAAAGAAAAGAGCAGCCCCAGCTTCTCAGCTCAGGTATCTCGAGGAGTCTAGCACCACCGCCACAAACACCCGCCCGTTCTACAAAACAGCCAAACAACTGGCATTAGGTTATAGGACCGGCACGCAAGCTCTTCGAAACAGCGAAGGGAACCTAGTCACCGAAGCACAGGGAATTGTAGACGTGCTTAAGCAGCATTTCCAGCAGCTGCTTAATGGGCATTATTTAGACGAAAACACAGGGGAGCAAAGAAGCATAAGACCAGTCAATGAGGATCCAGTCCCACTACCCAGTACTGAAGAGGTTAAGAAAGCAATACGCAAGCTTAAGAATAACAAATCCGCAGGCTCGGATGGCCTACCTGCGAAACTCTTAAAGTATGGAGATGTCCTGATAGGGTGCATGCATCAGCTCATCAACCAAGTGTGGGAGGAGGAAAGTATGCCCGACGACTGGTCAAATAGCTCCATATGCCCAATCTACAAAGAAGGCGATCCTATGTCCTGCAAAACCTACAGGGGCATATCGCTGCTTAATGTTGCCTACAAGATCCTATCCACCGTACTATGTGAGCGTCTAAGACCTTTCTGCAACACTATAATCGGCACGTACCAGTATGACTTCAGGCCAGGCAGATCAACGATAGACCAAATCTTCACATTGAGGCAAATCCTGGAAAAGACCAACGAATTTCAAGTCGAGACCCACATTCATCGACTTTAAAGCCGCATATGATAGCATAAGTCGCCAAGAGCTTCTATTGGCAATGTCGGAAATTGGGGTCCCGAAAAAACTGATCCAGCTATGCCACATGACGTTACAAAATACGCGGTGCAACGTGCAAATGGGTAACAGCTCATCCGAGCTATTCCAGACGTGCACAGGGTTCAGACAAGGAGATGCGCTATCATGTGATTTCTTCAACCTAGGAGCAGATAGTGCACAAGAGTAGTGTTAACCTGGAAGGCACTATTTCCAACAGGTCTTCCCAACTGCTTGGATATGCGGACGACATCGATATCATCGGCCGCTCCAAGCGTGCTGTGCTAGAAGCGTTCACAGCTATTGATGAACAGGCGAAACGCGTTGGTCTTGAAGTTAATGAGGACAAAACAAAGTATATGCTATCAACAAACAAAGCCGCATCTGTTCATCGCCTAGGACAAAACGTCACTGTTGGTAGCAGTAATTTCGAGGTAGTCAAGGAGTTCACCTACCTCGGAACGAACATCAATCCCACGAATGACACTTCAGTAGAAATTCGACGAAGAATTACCCTAGCAAACCGCTGCTACTTCGTTTTGGCCAAACAAATGGGTTCAAAACTCCTTTCTCGAAAGACAAAGTGCACGCTATACAAAACGCTAATTTTACCAGTTCTACTCTACGGCGCGGCGCCGAGTGCTGGACGATAAGTAAAAAAGGGGAATTGATACTGGGCACTTTCGAGAGAAAAATTCTTCGGCGGATATTTGGTCCTATATGCGAAGAGGACGAATGGAGGAGAAGATTCAATCGTGAATTATACGAGCTGTACCAAGATGTGGATGTAGTCCAAAAAGCCACAACACGTCGACTACACTGGCTCGGTCACATCGAGCGAATGGACAACAACGCTCCAGCCAAGAAAATCTTCGAGTCCCAGCCCCTAGGTTCGAGACGACGAGGAAGACCGAACCTCCGCTACAGGGACCAGGCGGTTACAGATGCAAGAGCGCTTGGCCCCGACGCACAGTGTGGGAATTCGCGAATTTAGCGGAATTTAATTCGAAAAATTACTAGTCTCGATTGATGCCAAAACCGGTTTTTCTTAAAGCTAAAAGATTGTAGAAAGTGATAACAAAAGCACTATTGGGTGGGGATCATGTAAACAAAAAAAAAATAGCATTGAAGTTGCAGTTGGCGATTTTTATTCTGTATATTTGCTGGAAGAGACTACTTTGCTCTTAATTTTTTTTAGTGCGTTTGGTGTGTGTTTTAATAAAAGTTTTATTTATTTTATATTTCCTAAATATCAAGGTATAAGAATGTAAGTAATTTTTTATTTCACAGGGTGTTTCACATTTTTGTTTTGGTGATTGAAGTTAAAAAAATGTGTTTTTTTTTTCGATTTTTGTACCTTTATTAGAGCAAAACTTTAGTTATTCCGCGTTATTGCGCCTCGAAACAATATTCACTTCAAAGCTTGATTTATTATCTATCAAAAATCACTAAAATTTGACACCCCAATTATGTTGTGAGATATTTTTTTTCAAAGTTTCTAAATGACTATCCAGCAAAAAAATGATGGCATACCGTCAAAATCAAATAACTTTTTGGGTTTTGGTTAGAAGAAGAATGTTAAAAATTTAAAAACTTTTTTTATTTTACGGGGTGTTCCAAAAAATAATAATTTTGTGAATTTGATAGTTACAACAAGAATACAGGGTGTTCAAATTCAAAGTTAACAGTAAGAAAAAAAAGAAATAAGTTATTTAAAAAATTAAAAACGGAAACTACGAGTATCAATTAATAAGAAAAAACTATTATCTCGGATAAAGAGTGTTCCAATTATAATAACAAAAATAAATTAATTTAAAAATAAAAAAAAACGAATTTTTTATTTGAAGAGCAAAAGTGCTTTTTATGCGTATTTTACATAAAATTTGATTTCATAGACTGCTTATTACATCAGATCCATATCTAGCAAGCATAAGGTGTATTCCTAAAAGAAAACAAAGTAACTTAGAGCCTGAGGTTCTTGAAATTTTGGATATTGCAAACAAATCTAAAATGTAAATAAAATGTGTTATATGTTATGTTGAATTGTTGAATGTAGTCAAAATTATAGTAAAGGTGAAATTGTTCATAATAAAAACAAAATATATAAGAAACAATTAAATAAAATTGTTTTAAATTTGCTTTTTATTTTACAAGAATAACAGGATTGGTAAATAAAAATTGTCTATTCCAGTGAAACTGTATTTTTTCGACAGGAAGTTTTCGGTTCTTTAAATTTTTGGTATCCTTGATGATGTATGCCAGAAAAATTTCGTGATACAACACTTACCAATAGAAATAAAACTAATTTAAAACTTTTTAAAATTTTTTGTACGTTTTAATACCCTTTTTACGAATGGAGTTTCCTTAGTTCATAAACAACGGCATTGACATATCGGTTTGCAAAAAAAAACTAGTCAATTCTGATAATAATAAACTTTTTTCTTTATTTTATTCATATTTGTCATAAAATTAAACAATACATCATTCCTCAAAAGATTTTTTTGTAAATTATGATTTTCAAAAAAAAAAGTACTTTTTGGTGTAAACAACCTGTCACTTCAAAGCTCATTTTACAAAAACTTAAATAAAATATGACCAAAATGTGAGTTACATTTGATTGTATAGACATTTTCAATGAACTAAACAAAAAAAAAACTACAAAAAAATTTAAAATGCAAGCGTTATTAATTTTATTCCGCTAAATTCGCGAATTCCCACACTGTGCGACGACTGGAGGGAGCTCGTGAGGGATCGCAACCGATGAAAGACCGCAATAACTCAGGCAGAGACCCTCCATGGATCGGGATCCGGTTAAGTAAGTAAGTAAGTAAGTAAATCTGGAACTGCTGTTGAAGATATCAACATTCGAGAGTGACAATAGTGTATCGAAAAATGGTAATGGACAACTGTCCTTCGTCAGCCAAACAATTGGATGTATTAGAAATTTCAGATAAGTGGTCATTGCGGCGCACCACCCGCCGCCGCCGGCCGTCGTGTCCAAGTTCAACGGAATCTCTCTAGGTCCAATTTTTTTTATCTCTGAACTTTTTATGGGACTAATCTTCTTTTGCACTCTTACGGTCAGTTGCAAGTGAACTAAAGGATCTCGATATATAAAAATCTGCTGGAAAGTACCATAGTATTGTTCTGAAGAGGTGTCGTCAAAGCTTGCAAAACCATTGTTGAGTGGAATCAAGCTCTTTTATCAACAAACACATACATAAATTTGGTATTGATATATCTGTCCTTCGTTGGATTGCAAATTACCTTTTGAACCGTTCAATATACCTTAGTTGTATTCGATGGTTTCAAGTATGGTATTCATACTGGAATACCATGCGGTTGCGTATTTTCTTAGACTCTTTCTTTTGTCTGAAACTTCTAATCCATTAAACTGTTTTACTGACGACAGTTATCTCAGCTTATTATATTCGTTTCCATATACACGTGCTACGTGCTTGTCCTTCCGATGTGTATTTAGAAGAGCAGCGCATGAAAAGCTCAAAAAATTCTGATCTCCATAGCATTGTCAAATGAAACACTATTAATCGCGCAGAATAAATTCTGTCGATAAATATTGTGCCATTTTGGAGATATCGAATTTTCAAAAAAAAATATTTTTTTTTTCAAAAACTCAGAAAAAAATAATTTTTCTGAAATGCAATAAAGCTTGTCTTATAAAAAAATGTCATTAAAATCCGTTATGCCGATAAAGAGAAATACAAAATTCGAAAAAAATGGTTCTATAGTAAATAATATCTTAATATCAAATTTGTTTAATTGAACTCGTAAACATTAATCGAAAAGAAAAAAAAAACTCAAAATTAAAGGCGCCATTTTGGAGGAAAATAAGTTTTTCGAAAACTATGTTCTCACAACTTGTAGAATGTATTCAAAAAAACTTAAAATTTAAGAAAATGGAGAATATGGTCTTAGAGATTTTGAGTTTAAAAAAAAATCTGAAATTTTGTTTAACAACTTTTTTTGAAAAATTGAATAGGCAAAACTATCCAAACTTTCGGGCAGCCTTTAGAATAAGAAAAACTAATTAAAATCAGTTTTTCTGTTTTTGAGAAAATCAAAAACAAAAAATGGTTCTAGGAGGCAGTGCACCCAGAGAAAAACAACATCATAAAATTAAGTAGAAAAGTATTTAAAATTACGTTGCTATAACTTTTGATTTATATGCTTTAATTTAAATACGATCAACTTTGTTTCAAATAAGAAAAATGTTTAATTAATCACAGTATAGTTAAACACCATTGAATTAATGTTTTTCTATTTTGAAATGTAATTTTCGTTATTCATTTAAAGACGTTTGATATTTAATTTATTTGAATCAAACTTGAAACTTAATACATGAAAGTGGTAACTTATTTGTTTTTTTCCTCCTTTTTGAAACGTATACATAATTCACTTTGAACCAAAGTTAAAGTACAACAAATCAAAGTTGTAATCCTTTTGACTTGTGAACGATAACAGTTACCATTTTGTATAAGAAAGAAATCATATGTATGTGTGTTCGCGGCTGTCGTTGTTGCGGGTCGAGGAAAATATATCTGCCATTCTCTTTAGAGCTTGTGAGCTGTACTTATTGTGAAGTGTTACCGAACGTTATAACCTAAAAGTAATAAAATAAATTAAAATAATTCAAGTAGTGGACGAAAGCGGACAGCTTCGAAGTTTAATTTATTCTAATCCTGCTAACGAGAACAACCGCGACGATTCCGCAAAGCAGCATGAAGATCTGGAACTATAATTATTCAGAAATTTGAAGGTAACATTAAACTATCTCTTTTTTTTCTTATTATATAAATTTTATTCAAGTTTCGAATTGATGACGAAACCCTCTCAGAGATCTCCAAAGTGGCAAATTGGCAGTGCCCAAATTGCAACAATTCTGATTCCCGTCAACACCAACCTCAAGTTTAAAATCATTTCTTAAAATTGTAAGTATACATTCATACATTTTTCTCAATATAAAAATTATAATGTAATATATATTTTATAGGATATTTTAAAACTTTTTAACTCATCATCGAAAGGGAAATCATTGATCCAGTCTTTACAATCCCTCCACTACACTTGTATCAAATTAATAATGGCAAGACTTACATACGTAGTACCCCTTGACATAATGGTTAGTGCGTTGGACTGTCATGCGGAAGGTCTCGAGTTCGATTCTCAGCCGCTGCAAAGTTTTTTTCAGGGGTGTACTGCCTCTTGCGAGAAATTGACAAATTCTCCAAGAGTATCTCTTGTCATGGAAAGTGCTGCTCATTAGCCGTTCGGAATCGGCAGAAAATTGTAGGTCCCCTCCGTTCCTGGTAACACGCACACTGGAAAGGTTGAGAGTTGTAAGTCACTAGGTCCTGGTTCACTCCGAGCTGTTGCACCACCAAATTTAATTTAATTTTTTTAAGACTTACATACATTATGTAAGACACAAATATTTGTAAATTTTGTTTGTTGTTTTGTTATTAAGTTATTTTATTTACAATAAAAAGAAAATACTTTTGCAAAAATAATTGTTTTTAATCGATTTGAATATAGTGAGAATGACTTTAAATCAATGAATGCTAGTAAACATTATTAAATTGTTTGTAATTGATTTATTCCCGATATCTATTTACTTTAAACTCAAAGCGTGTTTAAAATCAATTGATATTTTTTTGAATCAAATGCGAATCGTATTTAAAACTGTAATGGCGCTTTTCAATTTAATGTTGCGTAGTAATTAATGTAAATATGTTTCTAATTGATTTGATTCCGATTTCTATTTACTTTAAACGCAAAGCGTGTTTAAAATTAATTGATATTTTTTTGAATCAAATGCGGATCGTATTTAAAACTATAATGCTACAACTTTAAATCATATTGGTTTCAAATTTGATTTGAAATGAAGTAGGGAATCACTTTTCATTGATAAACAACTTTGATTTAAATATTTTCGGCATTAGAGCCAAATCATATTGGTTTTACTTTGATTCAAAGTTGTTTTTTTTGATTTTACGTGCTTTTTTCTCTGGGTGTGCCGGATTAGCCACGAAGCAAGAGTAGCAAATGCTACGGGCCCCGCGCTTTTAGGGGCCCCGCGCACCAACGTTTTCTGACCATAAAAAAGTATTATTTATATGTATATTAGATTTAGTTACAATTACTAAGAAGAAAATATTTGCACCAAAATGATCAACTAAAATTTTATTTTTCTATCTGCTGGTCATACCAAAAATCATGTTTCGCACCGCACTACACGCAAATTGGACAACGGTATGAAATGCAGGTGTTTATTGTCACCATTGATAACGTACTCACTGCTTTAGGTAAACGTATGAACAGAACAGTTATCATAAAATTGCTGGCATTTTCGGAATATTCCGAGAGCTAAAATCTCTTCCTGATTCAAAATAGCTATTTTGGCCTTTAGTCCAGTCCACAAAAATTGGCGTTTCGTCCGAGTGATCGCACATGGACTCATCAGTTGACTGTGAGGACCTTGTCAATACGCAATTTTTATTAAACTCAGTTCATCTTACATCGATTTTTTGACAAAAATCCAATGTGAACTATATCCAACCAAGATTAAAATTGTAATCACTAACGTTGGAATATTTTGCTATTTTGAATCAATAATTCAACAAGTCCATTAATAGTGAAGTCTTCTACCTGGCTGATTTATTTCAGTCGTATATAGAATTTGTATTATAAAAACCTTCATATAAAATCTCTTCCACCAAAAGAAATTTTGAAAAAATCTGCAACCATAGTAAGTGCTTACGCAGATGGAGGACAGTCTGAGCAACGAATTAGTGCAGTTCGCTTCAATGCTCAATTCTGATGTGGCTGGTATTATTGACAGCAGGAATCTTGAGGCTCTGGAAATGCAGGTTTACAAGCTGTTGATAAATAACTTTTTACAATTTTGTTTCCCGAACGTTGAAATTGCTTTGCGCATTTATTTGTCTCTCATGATCACCAACTGCAGTGGTGAACGATCTTTCTCAACATTAAAACGTGTTAAAAATGAATTGAGCCAACAACGTCTTAATCACCTCACTTTAATGAATTTTGAACATGATTTACTCCGAGAAGTCGATATCAACAGCATTATTTATAAATTTTCCCAAATTAAATCAAGAAAAGTTTTGTTTTATTTAATACCATAAACTTGATAAGTAGCTAACCTAAAACAGTCTAAGGGCCCCTTAATAGAATTTGCTACAGGCCCCGCGCTGGCTTAATCCGGCACTGCTAGGAGGTTACCATTAATAACAATTTTTGGGAATTCCATTTTTCTTAGCTTTAACTGAATGAAATCTTTTAGGTTTTTTAAGAAAATCTGTGGAACAGTTTTTTTTGTTTTTTGGGAAAAAAAATATTTTATTAAATTTCGAAAAGAGTTCGTATGGAAGGTACCGTTATTTTTGGTCTTAAAAAAAAAGAAAAAAAATTGTGGGGTGAAAATTTAATATTGTTGTCTGCCAAACTTAAAGAAAATAAAGAAAAAGACAGAATTGCGAGACCCATTTTCTTGATCTTCGCTAACATCGTAATGTTAAGTCTGATCGAAATTTCGAGTTCTATTTTATGTCGCAAGTAAAAATATGTACATACAAGATACAATATACTTATATTATTATTTTCAATTTAATGCAGATGTGATTCATCGATATTAAATTTATGCTTTTTGAATAAGAGAGGTTGTTGGCAAACTTTCCCCAAAGCTTAAAAAATATCAAAAATTCTTAAAATTTTATTAAATTCTGTATTTCTGTAATTTTATCAGAGTTGTCTTAAATTTTCCTAAATCAGACTTATACTTCACTAAAAGAACTTTATTTCCGAACTTGTTCATTACAAAACTATTTTTCTAAATGCCCTAATTTACTTTCAACTTCTGGGGCCTATTGCACCAACTACAAATTACAAGTACAAATTTGTGATGAAAAAAAATTACATATGAAAAAACTCAATTTTTTACAAATTTGTTAAAAAAATGCTTGTAATGACAATTTTGTAAGATGGTGCAATGGGCTCCTGATCACCCAACTGTCGAGTACGGTGTAAATGCATTTTTCTTACCCGGGTTTTTTCAAAAATGTTAAACCCAGCACTGATTGTCACTGTATGGAAGAGAAATTTCAATCATCGACTATGCTATCGTACTACTAGCACAAATGCTCCTTGCTGATCAAAAATTGATTTATATTTTTGCGTAATATGGCTGAACCACATACATACTCATACCTATGATGTTATTGAAAACATACATAACATGAGCGCACCGCATAACCGAACACAATCCTTAAGCAATTAAAATTCTTAATTACATTGTAGAGCAAATACTTTTGGAATTTGCGGTTAAGAAAATTTTCAAAGACGGAGATGAAGTTTTCAAAATCTATTTTTGCTTAACGGCCGCATTCACATTTTTGGGGATGTAGTAGGTGGTACTGTTATTCATGAGATTTTTTGTTTTTTGGATGTAGCGTGTGGCTGCGGTGAGCCATTTGCCAATAATATTCTGTAAAACGTTATGATCCCTTTTCAAGTATAAAATACATTTTTGATAAATCTGTTCAGAATGACGCTGAAAACTGTCCTGGAATGATATGTTAATTGCATGGATTTGGCGCAAATCAGAAGGAAGTCGTTCTTAATTTAATTTTAATTTTTCACTCAAGGGGTTATTAATGAAATGATTATTACAGTACGAACATTAGGAAAACAAGGAAGGGTTTAAAAGGACACACCGATTCACATTAGTTTTAAATTTTTGAATACAATAATGGGAAGTAAAAATACAGCAGGGTAGAGCATTCCGCATTCGTGTAGTGTGGCTAATGAAAGAATCTCTGTATTTGGCAGTACGTTCGAAGTTGGACTCAAAGGTAAACTGATGAGCATTTCTAAAAGCGCGAGTATTACGGTTGAATTGTTTAAAGGGAGGAATACAACTGGCTTTTCACTAGAAGAGTGTTTATAAAAATAGCGGTAAAATAATGAAAGACAAGAAACATTGCGACGGTGTGCTCAAGAGTTTCAAATGTAAATGTTTTTGTTATACTTTTATCATCAAGATAAAAGTGTGCCCAAATATAGGAATTGTACTCGAGCTTTGGACGAATAAAGGCCTTATAAATTACAACCATATCAGAAGGGGTAAAACATTTCTTGCAAAGTCGAAGGAAACCTAAGCACTGAGCTGCATTTTTGGCGACGTCGAATATATGGTCTCTCCACACAAGGTGGTCTGTGATGCACATTGCTCATACCTAGAACTGAGACCACTTCAGTTTCCTCAATGCAAGTGCCGCTCATGGAAAGTGACATAAGGAGAGGATTATGTTTTAACTATAGAAGATAACATTGAGGTTTTGAAGTATTAAATTCTTGATTCCCTAAATGGACAATGATATCAAGATCAAAATTTTATGAGTAAACATATGCCGCCGCCGTTCAAGTTCCACTTCCGAAGAACAAGAAAATGAATATTGAAATGAATATGAAAATCTGAAGGTACTTTCATCAGCAAAACAATTTAATAGATTAGAAATTTCAGATAGGAGACCATTGATAAACATGAGGAAGAGAGACGGAGACAAAACGGAGCCCTAGGGTACACCATCATATATTTTATGAATTCTAGACTTGAGACCATCCAATACGACCTTGAAGTAGTTGCTAGTAAGTCAATTCTATTCGTATGTGGAAAAAAGAAGATTATCCCACGGAACCGATTTGGGTCCAAAAGAAAATACTCAAGAGTACACGCTATTACAAAATTATGGATGGTATGGATTAACGGATTAATTTACACACTTATTCGATATGAATTTCCAAATCATCTTACAAAAATGATAATATCCACGATATACGAAAAGAAATTTATCGTAACAGATAGAGTGTTATGTCGTTAAATAAATAAAAGATTTACTCTTAATGTTATTCACAATTTATTTTATTATTTTAAAGTGTGCAAAAAACTATTTTGATATTTTAAAGAAGAAAGGTTCTGCTTGACGTCTGCATGAGAAGTGATAAATTCAAGTTAACAAAAGAGCTGACATCCAAACGTCAAATTGTGGAATGTATTTTAATGTGGGAAGTGTATGGTATTGCCAATTGCATACATCACATACGCCCCCCTTACAAAAATAGCACGAGATAAGATATTATTTTTGGAACCCGAGTCTTTCAGGTTTTTTAAGTTCTGATCTATTTCTTAACAATTTTTTCTCATGGTTATTATGCGCTTGACCTACATTATCAACAATTATAGACTCCTTTACATTTTTAGTCTTATTTTGTAGTACACAACGATTCCAATACATTGATCTTTTTACAATTTTTTGCGTTTCTACCACATTATCTTTATATAAAAATTTACAATTGCATTTTCTTATTTGGTTTAAATGTCTTTTAATGTGCCTGCCTGATTCCATTTTACACAGGTACATTCGCGGACCGAAGGTTTTAATTATGCATGCATGCTGACATCCAAACGTCAAATTGTGGAATGTATTTTAATGTGGGAGGTGTATGGTGTTGCCAATTGCATACATCACATAGAGGATACACGGCAACTGAGGTTTTTAGTTTCACGAATGGTCTCCTGCAGGGCACAGTGACTGCGCCGCACCTTTTCCATTAAGAACCTTCCAAAAATTGTCATCAATGGGTTGCTGGTTTACTCATTACATAACACTAACAACATGTAATTGAGTTAAACTAGTATGCCCAACAAGGATGACTACGAATAAAATAATGTGAATTATAAGTGACATAGAAATAAGACACGGCATTTCTCCGCCTTAGTTCAGCCGCCATCCCTGGAGATAAAAAATCTGAGACAACCACCTTTAGTCTCAGAACATCGTGCCACACATCTCTCCTATCCTTCTTTCTCTTCATTAACTTCACGCCCGCGCTGTGTTGAAACATTTAAAGGGTAATCATAATCCCTTGAGCGCGGGTAGATTATAAAAAAAAATATATATATACAGTTCTGATATACTCAGGGAGCTCGATAATTCGATAGCATTTGCCGATGATGCTGAAAAATTGAAGAGATTCAAACACAACTCCAAACCAAAAATTAATATTTTTGGAAACTACTGTTCGGACTGGAAGCACCAAATCAACTTTGGGAAATGTGAAACCATACTGTTCCTGACTTGAGACGCAACTGGAAAAACCTAAGAATAACGAGCTTAAATGGTCTTCATATCGAGTCAAAAACTATTGTTACATATTTAGGTGTTTATTTGGACAAGTTCTTGTACTACAGTGAGCACATAAATACTCAGTTACAGAAGGTATGAGCAGAATTTATGTCTCTCAAAAGACTTTTCTACTCCGGATAAGACCCGATGTGAAGACTGTTTGTTACCAAGCATTCGTTCGTCAAATTCTGACTTTTGCGAGTCCATTGTGGTCAAATATTAATATTAAAAGAAAGTGCTTAAGAGCTTGAATGCATATGTATAGAAGTGCACATTCTGACTTTCGGCACAATGTCTCAAACAAAAGACTATTGGATGCTTCCGCAGTGTCCACAATTGACAACGTCATACTGGACCTTGGGTAGAATCACTTAGCGCGTTCGGCGGACATTATTGAAAACGAGTTCATATCGAGACTATTTAACCCCAATCATGGGTATTTCAGAAATGTTTTGGAAAGTGGATACTTTCTACCAGAGATTTATCAGGCTTAATGGACGTACCAATAATATACCATGCTGCACGAAGAGCAACAAATAAAAGAATCCTTTACGTGCCTTTTGAATCGGGGGATGGGAATATTGACCTGAGATTCTGCACTACCATATTTGAAAGGGATAAAGATAATTCTAATCAATTGAATCGAACAAAATATTGGTGGCTTGACTGGGTTGAAGCCGAATCTTAGTTTAACTAAAGCTACGATGTGTCACTAACTCCGGGCCCGGCACTAGTTTTTAAGATTTAGTTTTTATACAAAACCTGCGACTGTCCTCTTAAAAAGGTTTTCACATTTCACCTAACAATAGAAATTAAAGAAACAAATTATTAAGCCTAGTACGAAGATCGTTCTAAATTTTATCCCCCACATTTTCTCCAAACATCAGCTAAAATCCAAGCTAAATTTTGACATAAGAATCTTGTGGAGAATATGTCACAGAAATAAGCTGTTCTCTAAATGAAATTTTTCCAACAATTTTTGCTGTGGAAAATCCTGTAAGACTTCCGCCACTAAATATTCTCCTAAATATTCTTCCATTTTAAATTGAAATTTAGCTCGAGAATAAACTTGCCAGACAATTATTTCGTGCGCTAAATTTTGGCAAATAACTTATGTACAGTTCGAAGAGAAAGTTTAATTTTTAAGCTGAAGCAGCGTACCTATCGGCTAAAATGCTTGACATAATTTTAGCTTGGCTAAATTTTGAAGAGAATTTTGTATGGGAGATAGAATTTAGCGTGATCTGCGTACTAGGCTTTATGCTATAAATAAAATGAATTTTTAATGCTAAGGCCAGGTTAAACCAAAGAGAATAAAAATTAATCATCTAATGCGCACCGTAAAGGTCTTTTATTAAATAAGGTGTATTATGTAATAGTTTTTAGGCTTATTTAGAATATTGAAATATTGTTATAGAACTAAGCGAATAAATATAAAATTAAAAAAGAGGCTGGGTGCGACCCACACTGATAACTTCCCATTTGTGGTCTTGAAAACTTTATATTTAGTTTTTTTTCAAATAACCGACAATAAGCGACATTAATAAAGATCTCGTTGTCGTGAGCAACAAAAAATTTTGTTAGGTGTCACTTAGTTTAACCAAAATTGTCTCTTAGCACACTATGATTCAACTATAGAACTTTCTTCGTTTTTTTCGTTTCCTGAACAATTTTAGAAATGTCGCTTAGTATACATTCTTGCGGGAAGGTATCGATGTATAAAACAACATACTTTAGAAGGCACTATCGGTGTTCATTCCCAAGAAATTCGACTTGAAATACGATTTTAACTAGTTTTCACTAGAATTTTTAACAGTTTTTTTATTTAAAAAAAAAACTATTAATTCAATATTTGTCAACATTTTACCAATTGTACAAAATTATACTATGTATAAAATAAACTAAATTAGAAGTCAATATCACTACTAGTTCTCGAGAAATTTGAGTCGAAAAACAATTTTTACCAATTTTCAATAGAATTTTATATAGTTTTTTATTTTTTGTAAAAAAATTGTAAACTGATTTTTTTTTTGAAATTTTCACCAGTTGTCAAACACATTATTTTTCGTAAAATAAAATTATTTTGAGTTTCAAATTGTTTTCCGTTCTTAGAACATCTGGGTTATGGCCGACGCCATCCAGTTGCGCACCCCAAGGCTTCGGGCGTCCTGGTCTACGCCATCTCTCCAGCGCAAGCATGGTCTACCACGCTGTCGTCTACCATAGAATGTACCACAAAGAATTTTCCGAGCAGGTTCCTCTTCGCTCATGCGAGCTAGGTGCCCTGCCCACCGGAGTCTACCGAGCTTAATTTTTGTCACGATATCTGCTTCAAGGTAGATTGCGTACAGTTCATGATTGTACCGTCTCCGGAATCGTCCTTCCTCACATACGGGGCCAACAATTCTCCTTAAGACTTTTCTCTCGAACGCAGCTAAGAGGTCGGAGTGCCTTTTGCTAAGCACCCAAGTCTCGGATCCATATGTGAGTACTGGCAGGACCATGGTCCTATACAGCAGCAGTTTTGAAGTTATGGTGAGATTTCTGGATTTGAACAGCTTTGACAGACTATAGTAGGCTCTGTTGGATTTGAGAAGCCGCCCGCGTATTTCTTCTTCTATATTGTTATCGGCTGCTACTATTGACCCAAGGTATTTAAAGGATTGCACCACTTCAAATTCGTGCTCCGCAACCTTGATTGTTTGACCAACTGTTCCTCTCGCATTCGACGCCACCATGTACTTTGTTTTACCTTCACTAATGTGCAGCCCCAGATTTTGTGCCGCCTGCTCGATGTGGATGAAGGAATCGTTGTCAGCTTGTTCGGTTCTTCCGATGATGTCGATGTCGTCTGCGTAAGCCAGTAACTGGCTGGACCTGTTGACGATGGTCCCTCTTGTTGCCGTGCCAGAGTCACGGATTGCTTTCTCCAACGCCAGGTTGAAGAGGAGGCAGGCCAAACTGTCCCCTTGTCGGAGTCCATTAAAGATGTTGATTGGTCTGGATAGCAATCCGGCTATTTTTACTTGGCTTGTTACGTTGGTCATGGTCAACCTACATAGTCGTATCAATTTATTTGGGATGCCGAATTCTCTCATGGCTTTGTAAAGTTCTACCCTGGCTATGCTATCATAGGCGGACTTAAAGTCTATAAACAGATGGTATGTTGGGATGTTAAATTCTAGTCATTTTTCCATCGCCTGCCTAAGGGTAAATATCTGATCAGTTGTTGATTTGCCTGGAATGAAACCACACTGATATTGTCCGATAACGGTTTTAGCGTATGGGGTTATCCGGTCTTGTAGGATAGAGGAGAGTATCTTATAGGCGGTACTCAACAACGTGATACCTCTATAATTGCTGCACGTTGTGACATCTCCCTTCTTATGTATGGGGCATATTAGACCTTTTCGCCAGTCTTCTGGGATTTCTTCCTGCTCCCATACGTGTACTATAATATTTTAATTTTTAATTTTAATTTTGGTGGGGGCAATACCCCCATTTATTAGGCTTAATACAAGCTATAGCTTAATCTAACTTAAAACTAGGAAAACTTATAGCTACGAATTTTGGTTAGTGGGGGAATTGATTCAAGAGACGGAG